>VZTM01006240.1:0-11877 GCA_013400555.1 Jacana jacana | reverse complement strand
CTCCCTCATGCTGTGCCTCAGCTCAATGCTTGGAAGAAGCCTCCCTCATGATGTGCCTCAGCTCAATTCCTGACTACCTTGATTAGGGGAACTTTCAGACAGCAGTGTTGACTCCCAAATTTAGAACATGCTGTGGCTTTGCAAAGCAAAGGATCTCTTTAAAAAGCCTAGGAAGTACTGGGCGTCACACCGACCTGGGGTGTAATTAGATAGAAGGCAGCTAGACCATGGCTATATTAAGGGGAGGAAACCTGAAGTGCAATACCCTTATGTTGTACCGTTGGCTAATAGGGCAAAGGTCAGATCAGACTGATAAGACCAACAGGTACCAATTTTTACGTTCTGACCTGTTTAAGACAAATCATTGGTTTGAGTTGATGCAGAAGAAATTGGGGAATACCGGTGATGTGCAAATGAAGAGAGAAACCCACAATCTAGTTTCCCAGGTGAACACCAGAAAAAAAAGCTGTATCTAATGTGATTAGAGTCAAATTCTGAAGAATTAAAAGGCTTTTGAGAGAGAACTGGGAGTTGGTCTCTTCCAGGATAGCACAGGCTGACTCAGGACTGAAACAGGTCCCAGAAGGAAGGCAGAATTGTCCACCCACTGCTGTCCATATCCACCCACTGCTGTCCATAGTGTGACACTGCTTTTAGAAAGATTCACCCAAACTTGAAAATGCTCAGAGGCCTAAGTGAGTGTATTCCATAATACTCTAAAGGGGTTTTGCAGTGATCATCTGGTAGGATTTATTCCCAAAGAAGATTCTTCAACAGCAAGATACTCCTCCAAACTTCTGAGTCTAAATTCAGCTGACACAAGCAGATTGACTTGCCAGCTGCTCTTCAGAAGGTGCAGAGGATAACAAGCAGTGCTCCAATCTGAGCATCTCCACATGAATCCCAGTTGCACCCCTTGCATGGGTCCCATGAAACAGAATGTATGGCTGCTGTGCATTTCTTCCAGTACATACATAGTGCCGAAGCTGTGGTTCAGGGGACGGAGTCACAAACCTGCAGAAAAAGCGTCCACCAGTGATGGCGTTCTACTGGCGTTTATGGCTCAAGACAGGTTTGTTCAATAACAGCTTTTCTCATGAAGGAAGACTTTTAGGAAAAACTTCATGCCTAGCATGAAGCAGCATAATCATTGTGAAAGGGGTTTTGCTAGTAGAGAGGTCAACAGAATGCAGATATAAAGTCTTTAAGGGGTAAAAGTATGTTGAGATGATCAGTGCAGATAGAAAAAGGGTTGGTCATAACGCTTGCTGGCCAACACCAAACGTAGCTGAAATAAAGTATTTCGTTTGCATGGGCTCTGTTTCCTTGTATTTGCATGATGTGTAAAGAATCTGGACAGAAATGAAAGAACTAAAACTGCAATTGAAGAACAGAACTATCATGAAATCACAACCGTGATAATGTGGATATTGAAAAATGCATTGGAATAAAGAGGATTGAATAACACTGTGATAAAAAAGAACTGCATTGCTATCTTTACTCTTCTTTCTTATTTCTTTTTCTTTAGAGTAATCTTGAAGAGGAGTGGTTTGAGGTTTTTTCAGAGTATTTTTAGGAATCTGGAATGGATGTTCAGCAGCAGATTTGAATATGAAGGGATATTTCTAATGATGGATAAAACTACCCTGAGGAATTCATGCCATTGTGTGAAATCAGAATTTAGGCATTTGAATCTTGAGGAATGGGGAAAAAAATAGTAAAGAGAAGCAAAATTTCAGCAGTGTGGAATTTTTAGATGAAAAAATGGGCCAAAATTTTAGAAAGACGGTTCCAAAATAATCATACAAATATCTAGTGTACAATGTGTATTATCAGGAATACAAAGATTCTATGAGAAATGGAGGAAAAGGAACTGATTGGTGTAATAAACCATGTCTTGTGAATCAGGAGCATATCTTAAACAGGGGGAAAAATCAGAGTTTTTTCAAAGGTTTTCTGCCTTCAGATAAGAACAAAAGCGGCAGCCAATGAAGGTGAGATAGAAATAAAAAATAATAGGGCTGGAAAAGTACTTTGCTCTAATTTGGAATAAAGGCAATGAGATGGATCATTGGCAGATTGATAACAAAGTTGAAGGAGCAGAAATGACAAAGTTAGAATGCAAAGTCACGGTTCAGAAATTTTAAGGATAGAAGCAGTTAGTTTTCTCAGGCTGCAGAAGAGCAATGTCTGGCAGATGTAATTGCAGGCCCAGTACTGAGGGGGTTTTAGCCGCTTCATGAAGTTAAGAATACCAGAAAACTGAAGAATAGCACGTTTAGCACCTGCATTTGAGAAAACAAATCAGGAGGTTTCTGCATTCTGCACTGCACAGCGTGTTCCAGAGCAATATGTGCTCGGAAAAAAAGCAGTTCAAGATGTGCGGAAATGTTAACCTCGTCTTTCATTTTCTAATTGAAAATCCTGCCAGGCAACCCTGCCAATGGGACGAGGCGATGGAAGGAGTAAGTATAACCTTAGGGTTTATCTTACAAGAATTCCGGGTAGGATTAGTGAGGTGTTACAGCTGGCATAGAAGGCATTGCTGAGATCTGCTTTGAAATACTGTATTTAATTCCATTTCCTTTTTGTTTATGCAGATTCACTTTGATTGAAACAAGAACAGAGAAGAGTCCAAAGGGTGACAGAGATTCAGAAGCTTCTTTTAGGAGAATAAGACAGAGGCATGTGGCTTTTTTTTTAGCCTAGCAAAATGAAATTTCAGATGAGATAGAACTGTTGCTGTTAAGTAATTTTGAGGGTAAGAAGAGAGAAAAGTAGCTCAGTTAATGGTCAGACAAAGCACAGAGTAAGTAAGTGTTGATGACCAGGCTATATCTTTAGTACATTTTATATTCAGATAGGATTTCTAGCCAGAAAAAAAGAGGTTCTGGATCTGTTTACAAGAGAAGTAATAGAGCTTCTACCTTTATTTTGAAGTTGAAATAAATAGTCTACAGAAAGTTAGTGCTCCCAGACATTGAGGTACAGGAGCGTAGAAGGGCAATGAAGCTGGTGAGGCGTCTGAAGACTAAGCCTTATGAGGGGAGGCTGAGGGAGCTGGGGCTGTTCAACCTGGAGAAAAGGAGGCTGAGGGGAGACCTTACTGCTCTCTACAACTTCCTGAAAGAAGGTTGTAGCGAGGTGGGGGTCGGTCTCTTCTCCCAAGTCATATGCGATAGGACTAAAGGAAACAGCCTCAGGTTGCACCAGGGGAGGTTTATGTTAGTTAGTAGGAAAATTTTTTACACTGAAAGTGTTGTCAAGCATTGGAATGGGCTGCCCAGTGGAGTGCTTGAGTCACTATCCCTGGAGATAATTTAAAGACATGTAGATACGGTGCTTAGGGAAATGGTTTAGTGGTGAACTTGGCAGTGCCAGGTTTGTAGTTGGACTCAGTGATCTTAAGGATTGTTTCCAAGCTGGATGATTCTATGATTTTATGCTTAACATAAAGTGACCATTTGCATTCAGAGGCTGGAAAGTTTCTTACTTAAAAGAAACTACTTGCTGCTGGTTCAAAAAAATGTGGGAATCGGGATAGTACCACAGCTGTGGGATGGGATTGTTTGCAAGCAGGCTTGGAAGCAGTAGAGGTGGGAGCTGAGACAAAGGATTTTTTATTCTCTTGGAGAGATGTTTCATTGATGCAGATAAAGAACACTGCTTTTTCTTTAGATCTGGAAGGAAAGAACTCCAGTACCATTCTTGGAACTCTGTTGGATGGACTGAACTTGCTGGCTGTAGATGATGTGAGGAGCTATAGTGCCCAGGCAGGAGAATACGAACATTATGTATGAAAGCTTATTCGCTTTTTGCCTGCGTAAAATGGGCAGAGCTCAGCCTTATCCTGTTCTTGCAAATATCATTGCTGACCTGGAGGGAAAGCAGAAAATCACTTGACATTAAGATTTTGTGTTCTAAAAACGAACTCAGTTCCCTTGCCCTGAAGCAGAATGGCTCAGATTACTTAGTCCTAGCTCCAGGAAGATCTTCTTGGTCCATATGCCATACTCTGTGTAAGCCATAGCTCTTACAAAGGCAAGATCATGAGAGCCAGGGCTGCTTTGCCACTCAGGTCTCCCCATTTCTTTTTCCCGTCCTCATTCTCATTATTCTTCCCTTTTATAGCTGCCCATGGAGGCCAGCTGGCTCCAGATCTGACTTCTGGCAGGGTTCTCAGCCCACAAGGCTAGAGCCCTTCTAATCACTGCGGCTGGAGTTTGCCACTTGAGGGAAGCGTCACCCTTCACTATATGACAGGTTTGCATCCTGCCATCTTGTCATGCATACTTTACTAATAGTTTTCAGCAGAGAAATTTTTTATAACAGAGATGTGAGAAATCATTGGGAATTTTGGGGTCTTTCCCAATTTATAAAGAAAAACAGCCTCTAGCAGGCATTTTCTCTCTCTTTTTCTATATGCCTAAATATTTTGCAAGTGTCCTCTGCATTCTTTTCCAGTGTATCTCTACTCTACTGATATCCATATCATTTTCCTTCTCTCCCTGTCTTTCTTATCTAATCTCACAACCTGCTGTCAGAAAGTTCAAAGGAGGAAAAAAGATACATCCCAAATGCACACAGACATTGAGAAACAGTTGTAGTAGTTACACACAGTTTTCTAGGTAGCAACACCTGTGTGGTACCTCAGGAAAACCATGCACACATAGTTTCTCTGATAACTCAGTGTCATTCTGGGCAGAATGTGCTAAGCCCAGTGCTGGTGTGAGCAGTCAAAACGCTAGTGATGACCATGAATGTACACCTAGGCTGGAACAATCCTCACTTTCAATACAGACTAGGGGATGAGGTATTAGAAAGCAGCCCTGAGGAAAGGGACTTGGGGTGCTGGTGGATGAGAAGCTGCCCATGAGCAGGCAGTGTGCACTTGCAGCCCAGAAGGCCCATTACATCCTGGGCTGCATCAAAAGGTGCGTTGCCAGCAGACCCAGAGAGGTGATTCTGCCACTTTGCTCTGGTGAGACCTCTCCTTGGGTACTGGAGCCCTCAGTATAGGAAGGACATGGACCTGATGGAACGGGTCTAGAGGAGGGCCACANATTCTATGTTTCTATGATCTTTTAGCAGGACTGAAGTGTATTTAATGTACCCACCCTGTGGTGATGTTACTGACAGACCTGTGTGCAAATTACATATCTATTAACTGTTATGTGCACCCGAATACATGGTTATTTTCTAAACTCATGTACATACAGACACAGTAAAATACGGCCTTATGTCATTAGACACTCTCCTTTACAATGGGGTTTTACAGCTTGTACCGTGGCTAGACTACTGTCAGGACTGAGGTCTTCACTTCAGAGCAGTCTTAAGTGATAGTCCCATTGCTCCTGAATGATTTTGCACCACTTCAAGCATTATAAACCGTGTTTACTATTGAATCCCAAAATAAACATTGTAATATAATTCAGGTCCTGATTGTCAAGGGGTTAGGCGGCCTTGCTCTAGTTATTACTTCGGTTAAACACTGTAATAATAGCATTCTTTCTATTGCAAGCAGTTGAGTGGGTGTATGTGTAGCAATTGGCTTAAGTGGGTAGAATTCGCACAGATGAAGTAGATGAGCTGTAATATCAGGTGTGGGTGACGCGCCTCCTTTATACACCCTTTAAGCCTGCCCACGCAGGATGTACACATCAAACAAGGCAGCCTTCTGAAAGGTTGAAGGGTCACAAAACCTTACAGGAGCATGGGTTCTGCTGAACAGGCCTGTCTGGGACGCCTTATGCTTCAGGAACTAGAGGGAAAAGCACTTAACAAGACAGTCTTTGGTTTTGTGGAATATTTTTTCCTAACATCTTCTCATATATTATCAGGTAATTTGAATTGGACAGTTATGAAACTGTAAGTTCAAATACTCTGCCTAAAATGAAAATTTTATAAATATTTTCTTCTGCATGATGAGGAAAAGGCTATATGAATTATAATATTGACTAAACCACAGCAGATAGCAAAGGTTAAAGCTTGACTGAGTGTTATGAGGATCTGAACATTAGAGAACACACTTCTTTTCATAGGGGAGTATAGTTAAAGACGGATGAGAAAATAGTGTACCTTCATTTCAGATTGCAGGAGTGTTTCATTCTTAAACAAAACCAGAACACCCAGCCAGAAAAGTGACTAACCTCATTTGCAGGTTGATGAGAAGTCAGAAGCTGTAGTCAAGTTTCTTACTTGGGCAGTTTTTCTTAAGACATAAAGTACATCAGATTAATGTCTGCATAATATGCTTGGTCCAGTGTCACTGACGAACTGGACAACTGTCACATCAGAACCATTTCTTCAGGTAGCAACCCCTTCATACAGATAATAGCAAAACATTTAGACTGGTTTTTATTTTCATATATTTGAGACCAGTATGTACTATCACTTGATAGGCCAGACTTTTCTGTCTCTGAAGAACAGAAGAACTGAATTCAACCATACCTGATCCTTTTAACCATAGAAGGGCTGTGACTGTAAATTCTGATATCACTCCACGACAAAATTGTTGCCCAGTCCTTCTATTCAAGGAAGGAGAGGGGCAGAGCAGAAAATCATGAGGAGTGGACAGGAAAGGATCAGGACACCTCACAAGGTGATCAGGTCCATCCTCTTGCTTAAGGCAGCACCTCCTGTGTCTCTGTCTTCATAGATGTTTGTCTATGAGTCTCAAAAAAATCTAGAGATAGAGATTACCCCACAACACTACAAGATTATTATTATTATTTTGTTATGAGTCTTCTGCAAAGCAAACAGATAATTCAGAAGACAGAGGATTAGTCTGTTGGGAGGGATTGAAAGATGATGAATTAAAGCACTTCAGTGTTCCATTAAAATTAGTAGTAATCACAGATACACATCCATTTTCTTTCTTGCAATTTTACGTGTTCAGTTCCTGGTGCAGGAAAAAAATGTAGGAGCTCTTCAGAAGTATGTAAAATGAAGTAATCTTGGCAATAAAACAATAATAAATCATGATTTCAAGTGATTTCACAGAAGCAATGCTATTAAGGAATCTGAAAAACAGGGAACAATTTTATGCTTATATTTTAGTATATAAGAAAGTGGATTCAAACCATCATGCGTTCTTAAGTATGATTACTTTAAACCTTTTTTCCCCTGCATGTCTGTCAATCCCCTTTTCCTTTCAGAGAATGTACCAAAGGGCCTCTTGAACTTAGTTATTTTTTTCTAGATTTTCAATTTCTAGATTCTCAGTGAACAGCCACGCTTTGTACCTCATTAAACTAGGATTTTTTTCAAGAAATTAAATGGCTGATTTACAACACAGTGACTTTGTTCTATCTTAGATTTACTCATATCTAAGGTTACATTTATAGCTGCAATGGCTACTAACAGAAACTTAAATAAAAAAAAGGTTAACTGAACAAGTTTCTAAAATAGACCCATCTGTGAATGAAAAAGTACAATCTTTTGCATAGTCATGCTGCAGAAGAGCATCTGAATTCAGTAGCCATGCTGCAGTGTGTTAAGCTGCATCGACTTGACTTGATTCACTGTGCCACAGATCTTTCTAATAACACTGCCGGTCTCACAGAGCGGGCTCCTTGCTTCTCATCCACAGCTGAGCTCATTGTACCCTGCTCTATCAATGTAAGAACACTTGAAAAGTTGCTTGCTGTTCATATATCTCTAGGGCTTTTTCACAGTCTTAGAGACGGGTCTAAAATAAGGATTCTCTGGAAATATGCAGTTCATATTTAAAATGCAGTTCATTTTTTAAAATATGTGTTGTATTTTCACACAGATTCCTTCTTATGCCCACCATGTGAATGTGCCTGCACTGAGCCACCTGGGATCAAGTAACTTGAATCACAAAAATCATCCTTCTCATATTTTCTTCTGAGGGTATTCCGTAATAAGTACTGCTTCTACCTGTTTGAGGATTGAAGTAACTTAATTTTCTTGTCTAGATAACTAGAGGGCTTTTTCCAGGGTTCATGAAGCGATATCCTGGAAGACATTTCCAGATAAGCAGTCTGAGCCACAGAACAGTCTCTTCAAGCTGTTGACCAGCAGGAGATAGGATGATGTTTCCAGTTAAGGGTGCTAGCCTTGATCGGGACAAAGCACTTTGAGGTAGTTCTGTTTCTTCTGTCCCTGGTTACCAGAAGCTATATGGGAGGTAACAAGTACTGGCCAGAGATATTTTCATCACCAATTGTCAGCTTTGCCTTTGAGAAAATTATGGAATCAATCCTATATGTTTGTTCATATCATGATTAAAATTGAACTTGATAATTTAGCATGCATTCCCCAAGATATTATTTGGGTGAAAAGGAAAGAAGAATTAAGTGGTTTTCATATTAAATTTCACTCTTTTTCAGTGAGAAATCCTAGGAGTTTGCTTCTTTCTTTCCATATTACTACCACAGAACTCTAGTGCTCTTCCATCCCAACCCATGGATGTTTGACATAATGGCTCTAATGGCTGCTCATCTGCATTTGTAGAATCCTTATTCTTTCCTTGTGAAAGAAGTGTTCACTAACTATAAAAGTGGATCCACAAAACTTGTCTGAATCATTCACCCAACAAGACAGTTCTGCTAAGTGTGCAGCTGAAAGTAGTGGATAAGATTAAAAAAAAAACTTTTAGATTTCTTACTTCACAGTGTGGCTCCGTGTGATGTTGGCTCAGTGAAAAAGCATCTTCCTGACCATCACAAATGTGTCTGAGAAGCTATAAAATCAGAGACTTCTAGATTCAGGTTCCTTTTGTATCCCAGTCAGAACTTACCAGGATCATTAAAGTAAAAGTGAGAGAACCAACCATTAATTGATTTCACATCTGTGGGTCGAGACCATCTTTGAAACCAACAGAAGTGTCATTTACCTAGACACTATAAGTCATAGAGCTGATATTAAAGTCATGCTTCGTAAACATTTTAATCAAAGTTCTAACAAATAATTAACTCTTCCAGTAACACACCCAGATGTGGAAATAGTCTTATTAATTATCCTGGGTAGAGCACTGCTTGTAAATAAAGTTGTGTAATAGCTGATATTTTATAGATCCTTTCTGTACCAATATTTTTCTTTTCCTTTATATATTTTACGTATGTTGAGATACAGACTGAGCTTTTGGGTATTGTTCTTTTCCAGAAAGAGAGTTTCATAAAAAAACCTATTTAATGATAAGGTTTTAGAATAACAACAGTGATGTCAAAAAAAAACCGATTTTTAGTACCTTTAGTGCCTTGATGCATCTACATCCACTTGCACCAACTAATAGATGTGCCCTATGAGAGGAAAATTATGCCATGTTCCTCTACTAAAGAGAACAGCTAATGTTGCAGAAGTGAGCCTAAGACTGACAATTTGTGACTTTATATTAGGAAACCTTAATGTCCTTTCTATTATTTCGAAATGATACGAAATCAGATTAAAAGGTCCTGTGTGTTTTATATGCATTACAGATGTATTTCCCTCCATACCTCTGTCGAAATAGCCTGTCGAAATTTCACAGGACTAGACAGGACACAAGGTCACCACTTCAGATTCCACTCCTTCCATTTGCTAATGAGGATTTTCTTTTCCTCACACACAAGTACTCCTAATCATTTAAAAAGGACGTTTTAATTGCTCGGAGTTACAGGTCTGGCACCAGAGGTAGAAAAGGTACACCGCCTTATATATAAAGCTGGAGAAAGCTGGTAAGATGGTCACTACCACCATAAATGGAGACTTTGAGGGAGGCTAGAGGCAGTTTCTGATAAAATTCATTAGAGTACAACAGTTGGACATCTAGTAGGCTAGAAACTCCTGTTTTATTGACATGTTATTGCATAAAGTTTAAAGAAGTCCCTCAGACATTTCTAAAAATTATGCATATGATGATAACTGCCACTTTTCCCAATTAGCTATGAAAAAAAATCATAGGATAGGAGAGTAAAATATCTTTTTCATGTCTGATGTTCTATGCCATATGGCCATAAAAGGATTCTAAAGATTTGGAAAAAAATACCCAGGTATTGCAACAGTGGTCTGAAACGTTCAAAAGCATTGGCTGCTGAGAGCTGTAGTGCCCTGACCTCAGAATATCCACCCTATTATCATCTCACAATATCCACCCTCCGAATTATCACACCGTATCCAAATTTCTTAGTTCTTATCTTTCATATTTTCTTGTTTGCAAGGAAGTATTTGTAGTTCATCAGACGATCTCAGCACCTTGGCTGGCAAAATCTTCCCTATCTGAATATATCTAGGCTTGAATATGCAAAAAAGCATTTTTAAAGTTGCTCTTTGCCCACCACTTTCATGATGGAATCACAGGTGAATTGAAATATATCTGTAATATCCAGATTAGTTGTGTAGCCGTAAAATACAGAGTTGTTTTGCTTGTATCTTACTGATTACTGAGTGTGGGGCGTCTTTTAAATCTTCTTTGCATTTTGTAACTAACTGCGTGTTTTTCCTAGGTCATTTCAGACAAATAGTATTCAGTATCTGAGATGTGTGTTTCTGCAGCCTTCATGGACCTTCATGCAGCTCCACCAAATGACAAGATACTGGTCTTAGCCTTTGCATTCCTAGAAAGTAATTCATGGAGAAGATCAATGGCATTAGCCTCTACAAATGGACAACACATGCCCTCAAAGTGTATAGATCCCCAAATATATTTTGTGGAAGGCTATAATGTTACATTTCATTCATTGTTGCTTAAAAGAGTTTTGAGTTGGGGTGGGTTTTTTTGGTCATCCTGAGATCATGGCAGTTTCTCAAGCAAGGTTCTTGATGAAGAGCAACTGTCAGACTGATCTTACACATCTCCTGATACATCAGTAGAAAAGAAACCAAGTGAATGCATACATTTTGTATGGATATTTCTTCTCCAGCATGTAATTTATTATCAGAAGCACGAACACAGTTCCCTCAACTTTCACAAGCTCAAGCTGGATTGCATTGTCAACTGCTTTGGGGAAATGCAATTCCAGAATTGGTTGAGTTTTTTTAAATCTATAAGTTCACAACCTCACTTCTCACACTCGTACTTTTCTGTAGCAGCTATGATCAGGAATGAGATTAATCTCTACGGAAAATGTCTTTTTAAGTTCTGTAATCAAAATTTCAATATTGGTGCAACATGAGATTTTTGTACACAGCTCCACTTTCCTGCCTGGAGAACAATGCCTTGATTTGTAAATTCTGTTTTCCCTGTAATTTAATAGTAATGAATTTAATGGTAAGCATGTTTATTTGTCTTTTTTTCTTCTTAGTAAATGGCATTTAAGATTAATTGCTCAGAAAAACCAGAGACAACTTGCTCTGGGTACAGATAAGAGCCTCTTCATTTGCCACATGAACAAACCACATCAGAATTTTGAACTAATAAACCCAAAAAGAAAAAAAAAAAAAAATAAATAAATAATCCTTTTCTTTTTTAAAAAAATTGGATTTTTAATGTTTGGCAAAATGTTTGATCTGGTGGATAATTTTTTTCTGCTCAAAGAACATATGTAAACTGAGTTTTGCTTCCTTTTTCTTTCTTTTTTTTAATTTTTATATTTTTCCTTGGCCTGTAGAGAAACTGCAAGAGACACAAGGCTGCTTGATTCCTCAGAACTGCTTCAGTCCAATGTCTCCTGTCCATGGAGAAGTAGGGAGTAAGGAGCAGAAGCAGGGAGGTGATTGTCCCCCTGTACTCAGCACTGGTGAGGCCACACCTTGAGTANAACTTGTAGAGTAGGGTTGATGGTTGGACTCAATGATCCCAAGGGTATCTTCCAAACTCAATGATCCCAAGGGTCTCTTGGGATTCTATAATTCTCAATGATTCTATAATTCAAACTCAATGATTCTATAATTCTATGGAAGACTTATGGTCACCCTCATTAGGGAGAGCAAAGA
>VZTM01006239.1:1813-21728 GCA_013400555.1 Jacana jacana | reverse complement strand
TCAGTAAAGTCATTCTTCCTAATACCCAGTCTAAACCTTCCCTGCCCCAACTTTCCTCTGGTCCTGTTACTCACGTGGGAGAAGAAGCCGACACCTACCTCACTACCAACCTTTCAGGTAGTTGCAGAGGGCAACGAGGTCTTCCCTCAACCTCCTCTTCTCCAAACTAAACATGCCCAGTTCCCCCAGTCTCTCCTCACAGGACTTGCTCTCTAGACCCCTCACCATCTTGGTAGGTCTCCTCTGGACAGGCTCCAGCACTTCAATGTCCTTCTTGTAGTAAGGGGCCCAGAAGTGAACACAATACTCAAGGTGAGTCCTCACCAGTGCTGAGCACAGAAGCATGATCACTTCCCTACTCCTGCTGGCCAACAGTACTCCTGGTACAAGACAGGATGCTGTTGGTCTTCTTGGCCACCTGGGCACACTGCTAGCTTATGTTAAGCCGGCTACCCAGAAGCACCTCCAGGTCCTTTTCTGCTGGGCATCTTTCCAGCCACTCTTTCCCTAGCCTGCAGCATTGTTTGGGGTTGTTGTGACCAAAATGCAGGGCCCATTACATTTTAACCCATTAAATTTATATTTTCTTCAATATTTCATAGTGATAAGAACCAATAAAGATTATTAATTTCCTTCATTCTCATTGTGAAACCTAAGAAACCAAACTATTATTTTCTCTTTTATTCACAAATAGAAATGGCAGCTGCAGTGTATTATGGTAAAAAGGGTACTATAATACAGAAAATACTAACTTTTGATGAAGCAATTTTATGGAAATGGCAGTTGTTGACCTTTTAATTATGATTCAGGGTTACTGTTTCAGTTTTCCATGTTGTTTCAATAATTAAAATGTTGTGGTTTTTTTTTTTTCCTCAAAACGATAAATTCATGGCTTCATTGCTTGAAAATTGAACACATTCTCATTTTATATTTTAGTTTTATATAAACACATAAGGCAGGTCTGAACTGATTTCAACATATGTATATTAAAAAATATTAATCTGGTGACAATATGGAACTGCTTAATGGGAGAGCAGAATTCATTTCAATGGCTTCTATTAATAAAATTCATATAAACTTCCATAATAGCATAGTAGAATAGTTTGTAGCAGTTTCAAAGCCCTCAGTGATCCAGCAACGGTGTTAGGACCAGCATTACTATTTTTAGCTTTTTTTAAAAATTAATGTTAATTATGCAAAACACGGCATATTACACAATGATCTGTCAACTATATCTAAATAAGTTTTTGTTCATTTCAAGCTCCTTAATATTTAGAATACTTGCAGGGGATCTGCAATTTAAACTAATTCCTTACAAAGTAACATATCACCAATTCACTTTTGACATGACATTCCTGTAATTTTTTTTTTCTCATTTTCATCAAAAAAAGAATGCTCATTAGATTTTTCATACCTTTAAAGAGAGTTGAACACATTCCATACTGGAAATACATACTCATCTGCAGAAATATTCTCCACCACAATTCATCTTCTTTGAGCTATAGCTCTGTCCTTGATAGTTTCATGCTGAGATGATGTTTTTCATCCTTACAGACAATTAAAAAGCAATTTTAAGAAAATGAAGAAAAATCAGGTACTATCATATTTACTTATTGCATGATCCATCATATGTCTCGATCTATTCTATGTTCTGTTATACGAAGTCAGAGTTGTTTACAAGATATTTCTAAATGGTGAACTGAAGGCTTTCTTTTCTGCCTCATTTCCCTCCCCCTTTCTCCCCCCCCCTTTTAATGTTCAGTAGAATTAGTGTTGTTTTACACAAGGATGTATAGAAACAAGGCTATGGAATGCTATGAAAATCAAATGCCATGTTCAGATAAATTTTGGAATCTACCTCTACCCTAACATGAGCATTGGTTGTTTAAAGTAACATCTCCCCTAGGCTTAACAAAGGAGCTAGAATTGGTACAAAGGAGCACTAGTGAACTTCTGCCCTGGTTTGATGTAAAACAGAACCAATTTTCTGTTCAGTAATTTTACTTTTTAGTAGTAAAAGTAGCTAAACTTCTTTCAACTATCGGAAATCTCTGAAAATAACAGTATATTGAGGAGACACTGATGACTCTCAACTTGATAAGACCTGATTACTTATAGTTATGTCAAGGAATTGTGTACAGAGAGGCTTTTGTTTATATTCATTTTTATAACGACCAAGGTCAGCTAACTTTGTTGTGTGCAATGTTGGAGGCTCTGAAACAGAAAAGCGTAGAAGGGGCCTCACCTGCAGGGAGAAGTGGATATGACGCATGACCTAAAACCAACCGACAGAGTATTCCATCCCATCTGCCGCATACTCAGTGTAAAAGCTGAGAGATAAAAGGCTCAGTCTNGGCTACAACATTTGTGTCATTTGCTGTTTCCCACACTTTGTTTCGCCTTCACTATACTTCGTTTCGCTTACTTCCACTTACTTTGCATATGTGCCCTTTCAGTAACTCCCTCTTAAAGGGCCTGCTCTCAACAACTGAGTCCAATCTGAGACCCTCTCAGTGCCTGCCAGTGATGTAATCATCATCCTGGAAGCTTTATATGGTTTTGTATATATTTCATTATTTTCTGTGTATTATTTTATTGATATTTTCTTTGAAGTAGTTTAATTCTATTCAAAACTCATAACCCTTTTTTCTTTCTCTTCCTACTCTCCTTGGAGACAGAGATGAGGGGGAGAATCTATTGTTTGTTTCAATTGCTGATCCAACCCAAACCGCAGCAACGACCCAAAATAAGTTTGGTCAAATACCATTATATTTTTATATTTGGTTGCACACCAAAGTTCCTGAAATAATGCAAAAAAAAATTACTTTTTAAGCACTTATTGGGCTCCAGTAGTAGTACTGCTAAAGGGAAAGTATAGCCTTTCCACTTTGCAAATAAGTGGGAAAAAATTGTCAAGATTGCAGCACATGATGACACTGTGAATACTTGATTTACTCTTTCACATCACTGAAGCAAGCAAACACGTACAAAACTTACATGTTTACAAAAGCCTTTGAACTTTTGTTTCACAAATATCCTGATCAATAAAATCCTAACGTGTACTTGTTTACTACAGGTTAGAAATTGTACTGTCTTCACTGGTCCATGAATTCAATTAGTTTCCATTTATTCTAAATGTATAAAAGAAATGTTTCTATTATTTTGAAAGACATCTGATCCTTCACAAAATATTTCACATTTTCCCAGCAAAGCGTGAAACTTGTCACTCATGAAAAATAGAGTTCGTGTCTGCAATAACAGCACTACGTTAATCCCACTACCTTGGAAGACCTGCTAACATGTTTGCAAATAATTTGAATGATCTTTCTGAAACCAGCTACTTCTATGAATGTAAAGAAATAATAATTTGGTCCTTATGTTGTTTTTTTTTTGTTTTTTTTTTTTTTATCAGCAATGTGAAGAAGCATCAATTTATCAGTATGAAAATGCTGATAAATTACTAACATTAGTTATGTAGAAATATACAAATATGAAATCTACATGGCCTGTGTTCATCATTTTACCATTTGTGTGGCATAATAACATATCACCAGCTATAATACAATACTTAACACAAAGGAAGGCAACCACGAACTTGCATTTTCTCTAATATTTTTTCTTGGGCTTGAAAATTATATATTCCACTAGTTTATTTCATTTGCAGCTTGAGATATAGCCAGTGCATTTCTCATTTGATTATGCTACTTCTGCATTTCATCTGTTCCATGTACATTTAAGGGTCATTCAATTTTATCACAATCTTGTAAAACAGTAGCTCCTGAAGAAATAATGCAAGAATTAAATATTCAGACGGAAAAGGCAAGAGGTCTGTTGAACTAAACAGATAAAATAGGTGAACAAAAGAGTTAAAATTATAATTTGAATGAGAAATCAACTAAACAAAAGAGAAAGAACTAAATTAATATTGCAGAAGGACCTCTCATCTCTATGTATTGACTTCAAAGCTTTGCAAGTACATCACACTGAGCTTTATAATCCATACAGCCTTCTTCATTATTCCTCTCTGTCTTTAACTTTGATATGGTAAACGAAAAAAGGTCAGAGACAGAAATGTGTCAGCAGCAGTTGCATTAGTTGTGTCTTTCCACTCAGAAACATTCAGCATGCTCTGGTAACTGGCTGCTATCTCCCATGCACCTCAAATGTGTCTGTACCCTGCCAAAATCCTCCTTTCCTTCTATTTTCCTATCTACTTCTGACTAGAGTGTTTGATATCATTGTTCCAAACTGATGAATAATTTGAGTCAACCAAACACGGTCTCAGACACCAGCATGTATTCAGACAGTTATCAGACAGATGTTGCCATGTCTAGATTGGCGATTTTTGTTTTGCAAAGTCTCTGAAGGTGATACAGGCAGGTGCCCTGGCATCCGGACAACTACTTAATTCAAGATATCCCTGTTGAAATTATTTTCATAACCAAATAAAAATTACAGAAAATAATAAGAGTTTCATATCTCATAGTTCAGTGCTCCACTTTTTTACATATGAAATGTTTTGCCCAGCCATGACTTGCTTTGTCTGTTCTGGTTGTAAGCACCATCCCCTCTCTCTGTTTCAACATTCTGAGAACACAGAGCCCTATTCTGATTGTACCTGCATTAGTACTGAATACATGTAATAAATAAATTTAAATCAATCTAACAAATTATCTTCAAAATAGAATTCTAAAACCAAACAGATATTTTTAAGCAGATACGCCCACAATTATGAAACAGATTTATTATAGATCTGTTTTATTAGTCTGGCATATGGAATAGCCAAGCCTTTAATCTTAAATGTGATAGTCCAAATTGAACAATTCATGTACATGGCCTGCTTGGTTATTAACTCTCTATAACCTAAACTAGTTATTCCATCACAAATAATTCTTAAAAATTAGTTACTAATCTACAAATTAGACTTCTGAAAGGGAGGTGTAATGTATGATGTAAAAATGTAAGACATTGCTTATAGATGGGAGGGAATGAGAAATAAGAATAAAGCCCTATGCTTCTGTAATCAGAAGCTGAGATCAGAAGGCAGCCTTGTTCTAAATGTGGCCAGTCCCAAAACCACCCTCTATACATGACTTTATTTGCCTAGGCATTTCTGGGCATTTTATGTGTTCAGATTTAGCCACACCATGCCTTCAACATAAGTAAACAGAATAAACAAGGCCAAAAGTACATTGGGGAAGGCAGAATTCCCTTTAATAATGCTCAATTTTATATCATTGGTTCTTCAGAAAAGGAACATCTGCACAGTTCAATGGAGCTTACTGCAGTCAAGAAGACACCTAGAGCTGGCTTCACCTGCATTATTATAGTAATAATCAATGATTTGTCACATAATTGTGTCATAAAAAAAAATTGTTCGTATCTTGTGGAGAATACATATTTTTACTCAATCCAAGGTCATCTCTATACCACCCATCAAGGTATGCTTGTCTACAGATGCAGATAAATTTTCTTTTTAAAAAAGTCTTCTACGTGTTTTCTTCTAAATGCGATTCAAAATAGTCTTAATGAGAAATTGGTCATGCATATAGTGGGTTTCCAACATTTCCTGGGCTCTTTTCACATCTAATTTACCTTGCAGTGCTAAAAAAATATAGATAGATAGACAGACAGATCGAAAGACAGACAGACAGAAAGATACAGACAAACATAAATACATACATAATAGTAACTTTTTTAATATATATATGTATATACATATGTGAGAATTTGTAATATGTTTCTAACTACTTATAGGTAATACCTTCATATCTAAGTATGGTAGCATAAGGGGCAGCCACTACAGTTTTAAACTTGAATTTATATGATTCTCTTCAACCTGCAATGTGATGAAATGTGAAACGTGCTCAGGGTCATTAAGTTAAGCATAAGTTGCAAAGGACAAGGAGGATCAGGAACCAATCAATGCAGAGGAAACCAGGGAGGCTGTATTTACTGAAAACTGGGCCTATAAAGGCAGAGGAAGCAGAGGATAAACAAGTGTAGGAGAGCCAAGCCAGAGCAGAAACTAAAAATCAGGGATGATCAAACATGTCAAGAGAGGAATGAGATGAATGATTGCAACACTATCTGAACCAGAGACTGTGCCGTCAAGGATGGAATTGTCTCGAAAAAGCAATAGTAATACCCCCAACCAGCCTCTGAAAGCAGGCTGTGGCTGCCTTGGTGACTGATGGCCTCAGAAGGATGAGCGCAGACAGATCACCCAGCTGAGGAGACAGTGAGGAGATCACAACTTCCATGTTCTCATTTTTTTTTCAATCTAAATCTTCCACATACATCCTAAAGGCTTTCCATAAAAGTCAAAGATTCTCTCCTTTGGTGTGTTAGCAAGTGTAAGCACTGAGAAAATTTTCTTGCATCTGCAGCATTTATACAGCTTTTCTCTTTTCTACTGAACAGAAATGGGAAGTATTTTAATTATCCTTGAGTTCTTATCTCTCTGTGAGATTTGTTTGAATGCAGCCAGCAAGGTTTAAAAGGAAAGAAAAATTAATTAGAGAATGAAATGAAGAGAAACAGAAAGACTATGATTACAAATGCCCTTTTTGCCCCTATAATCAAAAGGCTAAAATTAAGCATAAAGAAACCATCCTTCGCATCACAGCAGTAGAAGTAGCTATGTGCAAAGCATCCAGATTAAGCATCCTTGCTTTAAAGCGTTAAATTGCACAGTGCCCTCTTGACCACATGTAGTCCATTAAAATTTTGATATGCATGCTGAACACTGAACACTAAGACAGGTTATATTGTTCTACAGTTTCACAGACATTTTTTTCCCAGTCAAAAAAGTATTTAGCAGAATGTGATCCAGCGGTTAAACAACTAAGATTTGTGTTAATAAATGGCAACTAAGTGACTAGGGAAAACATTGAGACTGAATAAATATATAAAATAATGATAACTCTAAAGTAAATCTATATAGAAAAAAAAAAATTCTCTGTGTGTATAAAATTTGTACATTGGTAGAAAAATACCTTCAAAGCAATGAAGCAAATATTAATATTTACAAACTCCTTTGTGACATTCCAGGTGCATGGTTTAGAGTTTATTTAAAGCAGGTTGATAAGATAATCTTATAATACCTTCCAACATCAATTGACCAATTCATTGCATAGATGGAACTAAACAAAAGGAGGAAATATTTAAAACATTTTTAAATCAACCAAAATATTTAAGTAAGCTCCAATTTATTTACCTTTACTCATTTTTCTTACAAATATACTGGCAGAATATTTGATCTCTATATTGCAGTGGTCCTAGTTAGAAAATTACTACTGGAGTCAGTAATGCACATAACAAGTTGACCTAAGTGCAAACTCATACTGTGCTGTGCCATCCTGCATATTTAAATTGGTCTTCAGGACCATGATGTACCCACTTCTTTATACAGGCTATGCTTGGCCAGATAATCATAACAGAAGAAATCCTAAAAAAATCCCTTTTATAAAAACATTTGCAGAACATGCTGTGGTGTACAGCATAATAGTTTTCCAACCATGCAGACGTTGGGAACCCAAGCTTGTCAGTACTGAAATGCTGACAGTAAGGGTGTGGCACACCTGTGGAAAGGTTACTTGACCTTTTGTTCTTTTGAACTCTTACAAGATATCTTAAAACCGGAAAAATCTATTCATCATTTCAACTATCAAACAGAAAGGATGTTCACCTGAGAACTTGTTGCTTCACTGTTAGATAAAGGCAAGGACACACACAGGTGGTGTAGTCACTGGTACCAAGCAGGACCTGACTGCAGGCTCCTCTGTTACAAGGTGGTGGCCATGTTTGTTCTGCAGCCAAAAGATATGAGCAGTATGGCACAGACGCTCAGGTTACCAGTTACGTGGACCACTATCGCCTCTATGAATGACTGGTATCCAGTTAGTATCACTACGTCCATGCACATTGAAAGAAACTAAAAAAGCCTCTCACCATTCAACTCTCTTCTTCCACTTGCATGCTCATGTAGTGGTTCATTCAAAATAGAAATGTTCCTAAGCATAACATTGAAAAAGCAATAACAGAGGTTGTAGCAGAGTAGGGGACAGGTGAGGGAGTCTCGTGATGGTCTTCATTCCCTGCTTTTTGTATTTCCCACAGCATCATTAAGGTCAAATATTTTCCTGTAAAACTAGAAGTTTGGTGGAAGGAAAATGCTATTTTCATTATCAGCTCTGCTGAGACTATAATTAATACTGACTTCATATGAAGATGCTGTTCAACCATCTTGACATTTTGTTTTTTAGAACCAGAACATGAATTTAGGAAAATAATTATTGATATGCAAGCTTGAAAATTTCAACTACTGGTTTGAAGCACCAAATTTGTATAAAATGTTTCCTTTCAAGTGCTTAATTCTTTAAACAATTCCAAATAACATGTAAACCATTACTGAAGCAAAATTACATTTCAAAGTGGTACACAGTGATCTAGCTGCTCAACTGTCACTGGCATTATTAAGAGTCTCATAACTTAAGTCCCTGTGCACCACTTTGAAATTTTACTGCCATGTGTTTCCATTAATTACAGAGGGAACATCCCACATCAGCTGTTTTTTATTAAAACTGCATAGATCCATTTATATATTTTATCCTTATCTATGAATCACTGTACAGACACACTCCCTCCAGCAATTATTTGCTATGAAATTTCATATTTATTCATATTATTAATGCCCTTACTCTTAGTGGAAAGCCCAAGGTAAAATTGTAATGTTACTTGGGACAGTAAAGGTAACTGTAGCTATTTCATGATTTACTAATTTTATAGTAACAGCCATCTGCAGTCTACTTCTTTGCTTTTGCAATTAATCTAGTCAAGCAATTTTTTTTTTTATTTGTTTGGCTTTGTTTGGGTTGTGGTTTTTTTGTTTGGTTTTTTGTGTTGCTTGTTTTTGTATGCATGTATAATAATAATCTTTGCAAAGAGAAATCTCTGTTCTGTGAATAGTCAGGATACTTGAGATGGAAATATGTGTTGATCACAATGGGAAGAGGAAGGTCTTCAGGTACCCCTTTGGCACATGACGTTTTCACCTCACTTATAGACAGCAGGAAAATAATGTATCTAAAACAATATAAGTCTATCAAAGCAAATATAAAATCTAGTGACATTGCCTTATTACTTCAAGTACTTAAAATATTTGAGGCAGGTAGGCAACAGTAAATATCTTCTGTGAATAATTTCACAAGAAACAAACTCCTGCAAGACTATCTTTCTTCCTTTTTTCTTCCTTTTTTCTTACATTTTTTTCACTATTTCTGATGAAAAGGCCCAACCACCACAAAATCTAGGGTAAATCAGTGGATGAACAGAAGTACAACTTTTCTTAGGGAATCCTTGTTCATCAGTTAAATAATTTTACACCTCTAGTAACCATAATTGATTGCATGTATCTTCTTGGAAAGGTATTTTAAAATATTCACTTCCTCAATATTGGCTAAGCATATATATTTTGTCAGTTTCCAGCACAATAAACTGTGTATTTTCCCTTAATCACTAGGATAAAATTGTATCTTGATACACAGCAGTACAGATAAGTGTATGCTTTATATAATTTCCTAGATTTTGACAACTGCCCCCAATATTTTCTTACTCTTATTTGACATCTGTAAACAACATTTACAAAACAAGCTTTGCCCAAACTGGCATTTTAAATGACTGGTTGATGGAGACAGGATTACTCC
The DNA here is from genome assembly GCA_013400555.1 of Jacana jacana. Taxonomy (NCBI): domain Eukaryota; kingdom Metazoa; phylum Chordata; class Aves; order Charadriiformes; family Jacanidae; genus Jacana; species Jacana jacana. The sequence goes on along the minus strand of VZTM01006239.1, from coordinate 12,021 downwards.
TTTAGAGACTTCAAAATATATATAGTTCTCTGCTTAGAAAAGGCTTCAAAGTGCTTTTGAGATGGATATGGCTACTGAATGAAAAACATTTCAACACCAGTTCAGACATTACTTATTGAATAAAACATATTCCTCTAAACTAAATAAATACAGTGTTTACAATTCAGAAGAGGAAAGACTGAATGCTAGAAACAGCTGGTGCTAGGTCAGATATCAGTCAGTGATACTGACTATAGGTGCGTGCCCTTGTGGATGGGGTACTTCGTTCAATATTGTCTGTGAGCACTTTTTTAATCAAAAAAATGCAGTATCAGCCTATCAATCAAATTGCATTATGTCATTTATTTGTATCTTCTTTCACTGGTTGTCAACAAAATTCAGGAAGACATTTAGTATATTTTAACCATAATCATACTTTGCCAGATTTTAATATTTTTAGTCAAATTTAGTTCTATTTACTCAAAATGTTTATATTCTGAGGGCCTCTGAATCAATGGTTCTCCTACAGATCGCTTGCACCTCCAACTGACACCTAACAAATGATAATTTTCTCATTTATCTAGGAGGAAGTTTCCAGAAACATATGTAAAAGAGTTGCTACTTACACGTATACACAAATGCCAAACAGGTGGAGCAGAGTGGCAAGACTATGAAAGAAGCTCTTGAACTTAATCACAGTAGAAACTTTTTTTAATTTTCCCCATTCTTTCATTCATATAACCAATACATCACATCAGTAAACTACTCTTTGAAATCAAATCTTCAGAAAACCTGAATATAGTAGAGGGTATGAGCAATAAAATGTAATTGCTGATGAAGAGCCTCAGCACAAGTGGTAACATATATTTCTCATCTATGTCTCAAACTGTAATAAAGAGAATGTTGCCAAGACAATTCTTAAGACAAATGTTAAATACAGAGCAGAAGCAAAGAAACAGAGTAAATTCCATCTTAGGACAATCCTAAAGAACTAACATTTTGAAAAGTCGATTTTATTTATTTGTTTATTTGTTTGTTTGTTTATTTATTTATTCTGTGCCATAATTACCACTGGGTCTGGAAATGAAAATGTTTGGAGTCACAAGCAGACAACATTCTTTTTTAGGGACATAGAAAACACTATCAGTAAGTTTGCAGATGACACCAAGTTGAGTGGGAGTGTTGATATGGTTGAGGGCAGGGATGCTCTACAGAGGGACTTGGATAGACTGGATAGATGGGCCAATGTTAATGGCATGGCCTTCAACAAGGCCAAGTGCCAGGTCCTGCACTTGGGCCACAACAACCCCATGCATCGCTACAGGCCTTATTGGGAAGAGGCACACATGCCATATTTGGACATATTTGTCCCCTTATTTAAGACAGAAATTAGACTCATCTTGGAACATGGTCAGTCAGGATAGAAAATAAATGTGAAAAATAATTTATTTTTTTTAAAGTTACATTTTAGAAGCAAAAACCTGTACAGAATGATAATTACAAAGGAGTTTATAACATGCAAAAGCAGAAGAATAGCCTCCTAAATATTGATCTGTATATTCAAAAGCAACACAACTCTATACATTCATTTACACTCAAACCTAAAGTATTCAATTTAATTTTCTTTTCAAGACTGTCTATGGCTGAAGATACTGTTACTGTCCCATGTCCATCACAGGCATCAATTTTTTTTCTAATCCTCCACAGCCTGGAAATGAATGCAACCATGACATTTGTTTCCTCAATCAAAGTGTATGTTTATAAATCTCATTGTCTGATCCTCATGATGGGCAGCATTATATATTGTACTTTTTCAAGTAGCAGAGGTCTTCACAGTAGATCTTAGCTTCCAGCTCTACCTGTTTCATATAGATGTTAGTTAGTATAAGAAATAGTGGTGCATTTTGCTTATTTTTATTAAAAAATAAATAAATAAAATTATAAAACTAGAATATTAAAGCTGTAATTTGCAACCCACAGTACCTGATGTTTGAGAATGCCTGTGTGACATCAATTTGTCTTTCTTGCAAATGTACGTCATTATACTTTTTTAGTATTCCCTTATATGGGCAGGCAAATTAGTCAGGTAGGACTGCGCAGGTATCTCACTATTAACTGGAGAGAGAATGCAAGCATTGCTTTAAGAGTTGGAAACAGCAAGACCAGCGTAGAGTGAATGAAAATTAACTACAATAATTACACTCTACTTCTGTTTTATTTATTTACATAAGAAATTGGTCCTAATTTTAATCTGCCTTAAACTATCTGGAATCTATTGTTGAAATAATATAAAATCAGAATAATTGATGATAAAAGATGTTCAAGGCATATAGTCTTCTGTTGAAGAAACTAAGGGAATAAAAGGGAATAATTTTACCTTTTATCATCCTCATGTCAATATAACATAGATGAGAAGCAGAGACTAAAGACATGATTTTTAGGAAATACTGTATTCTGTTTATTCATTTCAGCCTCTTCCTAGAAAGGAATCTTCAATATATAGTGATGTAGTTCTCCTTCTGTGTTCCTAACTAATTTTGTCCAAAATTTGCTAACCCTCATTTGAATGTTGTATATTTTATCTGATTTTTTACATACGAAGGTTTATTTAGGCCATTCCTTTGCTTTAGAGCAAGAAATAAGCCTAAGCATCACACAAAGAAAACAGACTGGCTTTTTATTCCCTGAAGTTAAAATACAAATGAAAAATATTTCAATTGTTTCTGTTTTTTTCCTCACAGATTACATGCTTTTCACCTTAACAAGGAATTAATTTCATAGACAAAGGTACAGCACAATTACTCACTGTTTCAGTAGTTATTAATGTTGTGAAACTAATTCCTTTTACTTGGAGGAAGGGTGTTCTGTGACCTTTTTTACTGCTTGTTATGGTGATAGAATGTCTTATGGCTTTAATTAGAAGAGAAATATTAAGAGAAGCTAATACAATAAGAGCCAGCTGAATTTTCCAAATCTTCTTTCTGTACTGTGGTTAAAATAATTAAACCCTCTGTTGTTTTTTTTCCTGGCTTTAACATCAAGTGGAGGGTGCTAAGAGTATTTAGACTCGATGATCCCAAGGGTCTCTTCCAACCTAAATGATTCTATGATTCTATAAATTATTACTGTATTTAAAATATATGATTTTCTTGCTAACGATTTCAAACTTTCTATAAAATACAGATAATCAACATTGCTTTTTAAGAGACTCCATAGCTTAGAAACACAAAGTCTGTGTTATAAAGCAAAGTAATCGACAAAGAAGAGAATCTAAACCACATTCAAGACTAGGACAACGTACTAATGCTAAACATGCTATATACAGCCAATTTACCCATACTAATTGTGGTTTATGCAGTAGAATTTTTAGGAAATGGTAAAGCAGAAGTCAATAAGGGTGACACTTAACAGGTAAGAACAAATTTCAGATACTTAAGAAAGCTGTTGAATTCAGTGCTTTCACAGCCCTCCTGTCATGGTTTAACTCCAGCCAGCAACAAAGAACCAGGAAGCCACTTGCTCATTCACTCGCTCCCCCGCCACATAGCTGGAATGAGAGGAGAATCTAAGAGAAAGGCAAAAGATGTGGGTTGAGACAAAGGCAGTTTAACAGAAGAGCAAAAAGAACTAAGAAAACAACAACAATAATACTCATGGAAGTATATACAAAATATGGTTAATGTACCACCACTCATCAACTCTGGAATGGATTGATGCCTAGTTTTGGTCCACTGAAACCCTCCCCAGGGTGAGTCCTACTTCCTTGTGAAAATTAACCCTATCCGTCCTGGAACCAGGACACCTACACAAAAGGAGAGGCTGCAACCACACATGACATAAGGTTAATTTTAAGAAGAAAATAGAATTTCAGATCAAAGTTAGGAAAATAAGGTTGTAGGATATACTTTGTGTTGTATAACAGTCACTAAGTCTTGAAAAACAACATTTGGAAATATTACATGATCTGGCTTCTCTGATCTTTGGTCATCAGTGATTACATTTTTCATAATTATAGAGGATACAAGATACATACATGCAGGAGACTTTGTATCATTGGAAAAAGGGAATTATAGTAGTTGCCATTAAAAAGGAAGGAAGATGACTGCAAATAATTGTAAGAGTACTTCATTCTTTGCTTAGGTTCTGGAAAAACGTATTTCTATTTATTTCTAAATGCCTAGAAAAGGTATAATAAAATCCTAGTAAATATTTTTCTATGATTTTTTTTTAATCTGTTATTTTTTTTTCTATTAATAGTTCTATGAATTATTTTTTTAATCTGTTAAAAAAAAAAAACAACACAAAAAAACAACAAACTATTATCTCTTTAAAGAGAATAAGAAGTGCCTTCATAACATGAATATTTAGTACCACTGAGTACTGTCCTGTTTCTGCTCATTGTTTATATTATAGACTTAGATAACTTAGTGGATAATAAGGTTAGTGCTTGTCAAAGTTATTAAATTGCAAGGTGAAATTGTCAGAATACAAGAAATGTGAAAAAAAAATAATTCAGATTCATACAAAATGATCCTGACAGTTTTAAATCACAAAAATAAAATTTAGTCTTTAAACTAAATGAAAATGTAGAAATACCGTCTGAAAGATAATATAATCTCAGGGTTACTATGAATCATTACCTAAATCTGGTTTAATATATAACGACCTTACATTAGAGAGGGGTAATAATCTAGGATCTCTGAAATAAAATCTTATATGTAATATGCAGTAGATAGTACTTGGCACTAAACAAGATTCTCCTGATCATTATGTCCAATTTTAGATGTTATGAGAAAGATCCTTTTGACACCACCAAGAATAATATGTGTAGGGTAAGAAAAAACACTACCAAACCTCAAACCAGAAAACAAAACACCAACAAAATCTGTGAGAAATACTATGAGGACAAAAAATTAAAACATTGACATAAGATGTAGAAGCTGTATTCTACTAACATTACATAGTTGCTCTATTTTTATACTCTCATATTCTTTTCCTACACAATCCCATAAAAAGTGAGACCAGTTGTACTTAAGCCTAACTCAGTATGGCCATTCTTATACAAAAGGTGTAGTTATTCAGACATAATTATTGAATGGGTCTCAATTCTAGGGCCGGTTCTGTTCAATATATTTATTAATGATCTGGATGCAGGAGAGGAATGCACATCAGTGCGTGCTTGCTGATGATACTAAATTGGGAGGCACCTTAGTCTCCCAAGGGAGAATAGGCCTGGCAGAGGAATCTAGATAGATTGGAGCATTGGGAAATTATTAATAGGATAAAAATTCTGTACCTAGGATGGAATATATTGGGAGAGGAGCAGCTAGAGAGCAGCCCTTCAGAAAGCGATCTGGGGGCTCTGGTTGACAGCGGGCTCAACAGGTGTCAGCAGTGCACCCTGGCAGTCAACAGGGCAAACTGCATCCTGGGGTACATCAAACACAGTATAACCAGCCAGTGCAAAGAGGTGATTATCTTGCTGTACTCAGCATTTGTGCGAACTCACTTTGAGTACTGGGTGCAATTCTGGGCCCCACAATTTAAGAAGGATGTGAAGGTCCTTGAATACATCCAGAGACTGGACAAATAGAAGTGGCTGTAAGGAACAAAACAGTTGACAGTGAAGACCTACTGTCAATACTACATATGTCAAATTATATTCTCTTTTTTCTCTTTGGACAAGGTACAATCTGGTGCATACACTGAACATCCATTTGCAGCTGAAGTGCTACTGAATTGCACCTTCCAGTTTACTGACAGGAATTCAGATCATGCCCTCTGAGACTGCTCTATTATCTGGACCAAAGCACAGAAACTACAGACAAACGGGAGGTTCACTCAAAGGACACAGTATTGATGCCAACTAAAATTTTATTTTATCCTCATTTTGATATGCATTCCTTGTCTATATTAATTGTAAAAGGATCCTGCCCACAATTTGCATGAGTCTCACCATATATCATAGAGTCATAGAATCATTTAGGTTTAAAGAGACTATTGGGATCATCGAGTCCAACAATCGGCTCTATTCTACAAAGTTCTCCCCTACACCATATTCCTCAACATCACATCTAATCAACTCTTAAACACATTCAGAGATGGCGACTCCTCCCTGGGCAGCCAGTTCCAGTGCCTGACCACTCTTTCTGTGAAGATATTTTTTCTTAATGTCCAGCCTAAACCTACCCTGCAGCCATTCCCTATCATTCTATCGCTAATTGCCCTAAGAGACCAGCACCAACCTCTCTACAATGCCCTTTCAAGCAGTTGTAGAGATGATGAGGTCTCCCCTCAGCCTCCTCTTCCTCAAACTAAACAGTCCCAGCTCCCTCAATCGTTCCTCATAAGATTTATGCCCCAGGCCTTTCACCAGCTTTGTTTCCCTCCTCTGCACTTGCTCCAGCACCTGGATACCTCTCTCATGTTGAGGTGCTCAGAACTGGACACAAGGCTCAAAGTGTGGCCTCACCAGTGCTGAGTAGAGGGGGAATATATATATTTAAAATGTCATCAGATTGCTATCCTTCTTTGCCGTGTTTCCATTGGAAGTACTCCTTTTTCTTAATTCTTCATCAATTGGGTTTCAGATTTCATAGTGTCTTTTCTTGACTTTTAGCTGTGTTTTTGCCATTACCTGCATATCAGAAAGCTAAAGGATCTTCTATCTATTATGATAGAAAATAACCACAGCTAAACAGTGAAATGAATCCTTGATTGACTTGTGTATTATTAGTGTATATGAATTACTCCAGTAACCAGTTTATAAACCAGTTATGAATTGGATTTATATATTTTATTTTTTTACTAAAATAAGCCAATATGGAGTTTTTGCCTTGCAATACACAGATGAAGGTCGATTTAGTCTTTTTTAGATGAAGGTTCATTATGATAACATCAAGATTAAATATTAAGGAAGTTTTAAAGTGAGTGGTATAAACGTAGTCTATTAAAAGAAGGAATAAGTGTGCACGTTTAGTCCTGTAGACAAGCTACTGATACTACCCTTGAGAGCTGAGATATACAAACATAAAAATCTCCACAGAACAAAATGCAAAACCAGGAAATACGATGAAGAGGACATTTCAGTTACTCATTAGGAGGGTCATCACCTAAATGTAGGTATGTACACATGAACAATGTTTCTATGAGCTCATTATACTCAAAGCATTAGAAGGCAGGTGGATTCTGGAGAGATATTCAACATTTGGTGATTTGGTGAGCTATATAGCTCTTCTTGTAGATACCTGTATTTAGGTGAATAGAGTTGAATCACCACATTAATATTAATTACTGAGACTACTTACTACATGTTATGGATTAGATTTTGGTTTTCCATACCATGTTCTATTTGTAGAGGGACACTTACATTAATACCATAGCTTTTAATCTCAATGAATTCAGATTCAATGGGTCATATCCCATTGGTATAACCAATTTCTTAAGATTTAAAAAGGCTTCTGTATAACTCCTGGAAATTTTAAAATGTAACTTTTCTTTTTTTCATTCTCCTTTTTACTTTATACTCACATGGTTTTAAGGCAGTAAAATATAGTATCAAGAAGAGCATCTAGGTCTAGGGGAACCCAACCTAAAGCCTGCCATTAAAGGTAAATAACAGCTTAATGTCTCCTGTTAAATTTATTTACAAATGTAAGCCTGCTGATAGTCACTTGATCACAGTAGCGGTGATTTAGAGGCCTATGAATAAAGTCTTCAGACATCTATTTTGTCCTGGAGTTGGTCATACTCTGTTGATTTATAATATTCTGAGGAGATACAAAAATAAATCTTTCCAGCACTGTATACAGCAGCAGAACATATAACAACAATAGCCATGACATACATATGTCATACATGAATCATGAATGCTACTATGCACAATGTGTACTCTACACAATTTTGTGTAGAATATTATCTGTTCTGGACTTAAGAGAAAGAAGTTTCTGAGAGATTAGGTTACATATCAAATTGTTCAAAATATTCTTCAAGTTTTGGAATGCTGTGTGTATTGAAATTGATATGCAATAAATATAGACTTTATATATTTATGACAATTATATAAATACTTAGTAATTTATAAATTCTAATTATAAATTATATACCAAAACATAGTTCAAAACATTCAATTATATTCGTAAAAAATCAGATGTAGTCAACGATATATCTTAATTTAAATATGGAAGTCAGAATCACAAAAATGGAAGTTTAATTCTCAAATACGTCGCTTGTTAAAGAAATATGGAGAAAAGAATACTCCATATTTTTTTTTTCCCAGATTTATTGTAGGAAACTAAGAAACTGAAGCACATCTGCACTTTACATATGAGGAATTTGAGGTGTTATGTAAAACAAGTAAAATTTCTGAGGTGCTAATTTTTTGAAAACCACTGTTGATCACATTATAATGGACAAAGAGTATCAGCTTAATAGGGATGTTGGAGGGAGGGTTTATTTTTCATTCCCACTCTTAATGAGTAACTTCAATTCAGAAAGATTGGAACTCAAGATACACATGATTTGGAGGTGTGCAAAATTATTATGGTACTTCAGAAATTTTTATAAGTATTTGAGTTTTAAAGTAAGCAGAATTCTGGGCTCATGCAGTACAAAGTGATTTAAAATTACTGGAGCACTTATCCTAATTTGGGAGACTGGGAGATTGGGAGCCTCCCTATTCAGAATGTCGGGGGGGGGTTTATTAATGCATAATGAACTATGAATGGTCGTTTAAATGTTTGATCACCCAAGACTGGGTGTAGCATAAATCTCCTTGTTAGGAGTCTAAAGAAACTAACTGCACTAATGAGAGTATTACAATGGACCATTAACCTGCTTTCTCTTCTGACTCTTGCTACTATGATATATATGGCCAGGTCATTGATCTCACTTTGCTTTTCATTCTTCTGACCTTTTGTGTAAGGGATAAAAGGGGATGGTCCAAGTGAGACAAGATGGGAACTTTCTAGTTAAACCAAACCCAGGATATGTGCCAAGAGAAAACAGGGAAGCTGTTGCTGTTGCTCCTCAACTATCAAAACAATCTTGAGAATCTGACCTTCAAGGTAGAAAACAACAAAAATCAGGGTGCAAAAGGTGGGAAGCTGCTTTTAGCAAAGTCTCATTCTCTGGAGACATTCCAAACTCACTTGGACGCGTTCCTGAGTGATCTGATCTAGGTGTTCCTGATCCAGCAGGGGGATTGGACTAGATGATCTTTCAAGGTCCNAAAGCAACAAAAAACAGGGGGCAACAGGGTGGGAAGCTGCTGTTAGCAAAGGAAGATCATGAGCCTGGTGAGGTTCACTGCATGCACTGGCCACATGTGCAGTGACCCTAGCTGGTATTTTTCATTCATTCCAGTGCAGGATATAAGGCGTGTGTGTGTGTGCTGTCTTGGGGTGAAGAGGGAGAGAGAGACATGAGCATACTTTGAAGATACAGGGGATTCCCTGAAGGTGCTCTGCCTACCTCCATCTACTGTACCAATGTGGCTTATCCTGCTGCTCTGCAGTGCTGCTATGATCCCTGGGTTGATAAGACTCACCTAAGCAATATTTGGGATGTTGGGGAACTGCTTATAAGTCTTCACAATAAAACTAAGTTAACCATCTTTCTTTGTGTGATCTCATGTTTGTACATTGGAGTCTCTAAAATAACCCATTACACTCTTTAATGACATAGAAGAGCTAAAGGTTTTAGCAGCTGGATTCTTACTTTTTTTTTTTTCTTCCCATTTTGCTTTCTCTTTTTTAGTTACCAGAAAATCCTTTTGCATAAACACTAATAACTTATTATTTTGAAACTATCTGCCACAGCACATTTCAAAGAGTGAAATAAGGCAGGAGAATGAGAAGTCAAAATTTCATGGTCTCCTGATGTTGCCAGTGTTCCAGGCAAAGAACAGCAGAAATCCATTTCTCTTTCAATTCACCTGGCTTTCCCTTTCTTATCTCCACCAGAAGTCAAAAAACAAAACTGCTGTTGTACAGGTAGACAAACACAATCTAAGTGAAATGTTTCATAGATGACCTGAAAAAGATGGACAAAATAAAGGTTTGTAGAATATTTTTTTTTACTGATTGTCTTTTGAGGTGTTTTCTAATTTGGTGGTTTGTTGTTGTTTTTTTTTTGTTTGTTTTATGTTTTGTTTTGGTTTTAGTTTGTTTGGTCTATTTTTTTCTAAAATCTGGATCCTATTTCTAGTTGATTCTGGAAATTCCTAGTCA
>VZTM01006237.1:277683-289747 GCA_013400555.1 Jacana jacana | reverse complement strand
TACCTAGAGGTCATTGGTATGCATATTACCAGAACCATTTAGATGTTGGTTTCCAGTTCTCTTTTTGAAGCATACTTGCGTCCTCGTGAATCCCATTTAACTTGAAAGAAAGAAAGCAAAAAAGATCTAAGCCAAAGTACAGGCTGTCTTTAATTTTTCCACGTACCTGTTTTACAAAGTCAGTATTTTAGGAATGCACTTAACCAAAACAATTTTGGATCATCCTATTTGGTTGTGCATGTAAGGTGGTCTAATTGATGTTGCTAGTAGTTAAGTAGCAGCAGAAGAACTAGGGATCAGCTTTTGAAGACTTTTTTTCCCCCACTGCTAGGATGTGACTGCACCTGTGGTATTAAATAGTTCTGTTTTCCAACATTTNTGGTTGAAGAGAAATTCTTGTGGTTTTGATTTGTCATCTGTAAAAATGGGACTGTTTTGGGGTACCCATTTCTCAGTAGTGTTAAGTTTAAAGATTCTGCAATATCTGTGTTTGTGTGGCTGTGGCAGGGGAGGTTATTGCTCTTCTAATTTCACAATATCCTAGCAAAACCAGAACTGTTACTGTAAGAAAATATCTCCCAGAAGTTCTGTCACCTACAGGTCAGAGTAGTTTGAATAAGCACACCAAACCCAAAAGTCACCACTTTGTATATCTGTACAACCAGCTATGTATTTTCTGCTGCTATAGGTTTCGGAGAAGTTAGGAGTACTTCCAGTGTTTTATGGAAGGACTTCAGAGTTTTTGACAATGCACTACTCTTACATGTAGATCTCCTAGACTCTTAGGAGCAGAGTGTAGGGAATCAAAAAGTGGTAGCTAGAGATTAAGTCAGTGACTGATTGCTCCTAACTGCAGGATGAGTAACTGGAAAAATACCACGTGTGTTCTTCTATACAGTAGCTATTTTCTATGTCTTTTCTGGGTTGCCTGTTACCCCTGAACCCAAAATTTAGCATTTTTAATTGCTAATGACAGTGAGGCACTAATTGTAGAACTTCATATAACTCGATCCTTTGTCTGTTTTGATGGACAAAGTCATATACGAGTTATTTTAGACTAGTGGTGTGTATACTGTTGATGTCTAGTCCTAATTATATTTAAAATGTAAAACACTCAGACATTACTCCTCCTTTCTGTAGTGAAAAGGCAAACAGAAATTAATATAGAACTCAAGTGAAGACAGAAGCCTGTTGAGCAGATCACCTCAGATGAGTTCCTTATGTACATGTAGAATTATTCAGAGGTGTAAAAGTTTAGAAAGGAATATTGAAACTTTAAATTTCTGATTCAGCTAAAACCTCTCAATATTTATGTCTGTTTTAAAACAGAAAATTATATAGTTGAACGTAGATTTTTAAACCTGTATCAGAACTCTGTGTGTTCCAACTGTGGCATGTAAAATTCAGAGCTTTGCTATGGTAGAAAACCAGCAAGCTGAGGTTTGATGAGTTTCCACATCATCTGACCTCTGATCTCTTTCTGTTGTGACACGATGCTAACCCCTTTTCAACACCTAGTCCTGGCCTGCTGAAAGCATTATGTCCTTCCCTGTGTGAGCCAGAAAGCAAGTATCTTCTGCCTGGCACTGGAGTGTACTCGGAGACAGAGCAGTCTGAATATTGCAAGTGAAACACCCTTGTATAAGGTTTTTTTTAACCTGCACATCAAATATTTAGAAAAAAAAAAATATTAAAATTCTTAGTATGTGGGCTGATGTGGGTTTTTTCTGTTTTGTTTTAAACAGAGCTAAGCTAACAATTTAAAGAGGAAATTGTTCTGGTTTTTTGATGGAAGAGCATTCCAAGCAGCACAGAATCACCAATGCTGCTACCTTTAGGCTGCGTTTTCCTCTTTGAATTCTTGACTGCCTGTGTTTATAATGGGTCAAAAATAGAGTGTTTTTATGAAACTTTTCCTCTAATGGGGCTTCATATTTTGTCTTCCTTGAACTTTTCTTTGTTTTTATACTCATATGAAAACCTATTTATTTTGGTTGTTCTAAGCCTACTGAGCTATCTACCATACATACTGAAAAGTTCCAATCTCCTTTTTGAATAAATTCCAATTCTCTTTTTAACAAAGATGACTGAATCCTGCAGACATATGCAAGATGTGCTCAATATCAAAGTGGTTTATCAGTAAACTTTCATAGGTCTTTGCTCCAGTTGAGTAAACTTAAAGTGTGTGTTTGCTGGATTGCCTTTGGATGCAAGAATTACCTTTGAACCTCAGGTGGTACACACCAAATCTTTCTGTGGCTCAGACCTGTATCCTCAGTTACATCTCTCTACAAGATGTGTTTGCAGGCTGGGAATGGCTCTAGCTGTCCATGTATCCTTCTTTTGCATAGGAGGGTAGGAGGTTCTTGGGCCAGAGTTAGTGATGACGACTTGCCAGATGTAGCTGTCCTCCTCATCGCACCATGACTTGAATGTACTCTGCTCCTTGTGTCAGCCCAGATAGCCGTGTACTCTAGACCTTGCTACAAGACTTCTGCAAGTAAGTTGAGCTTACTTGCCAAGCTTTGTGTGTTTCAGAAGGTGAAGCTTGGCAAGTAGCTGATCTAAGGTGTTTCAGTTGCCCGAATTCCGATCAGAGCAATTTTGCCTTGTGTGAGGAAGAAGCCCAAAGCTTGATGCCTTAATCTAGGCTATTTAGAAGAACAACTGTCTTTTGGCGTTCTGAAAATGCAAATCCTATACCGAAAGGAATATCCAATACTAACGGCTATTTTTTTATATATATTTAAAAATTCTGGATTCTTGTATTTTAAGTAATAATTTACTGAAGCAGGCACATATTGAATAAGCCTATTTATTAATTTTCTTGATCTGTCTGACACTTCATATCTTAACTCCCCATCCTGCAAAGCACAGGTAAAACTTCTCTTGGATTTATGTCCTTAATTAACAGAGTGGGACATCAGCCAGTGGTTTCAGTGAAGCCAGCCTTCAGTCTGTATTGCTCTTGACATTGTGAAGTGAGGGTATACTTCTGGAAATGGGAGGAGGCAGATGTAAGTGCTGCAAAATCAGAGATGGTTTTAATTTCTGGCTTGCATAAAGAATAGTGTGACCAGCAGAAGTAGGGAGGTGATTGTCCCCCTGTACTCAGCACTGGTGAGGCCACACCTTGAGTATTGTGTCCAGTTCTGGGCACCTCAGCACAAGAGAGATATCGAGGTGCTGGAGTGAGTACAGAGGAGGGCAACAAAGCTGGTGAGAGGCCTGGAGAACAAGGCTTATGAGGATCGATTGAGGGAGTTGGGGTTGTTTAGTCTGAGGAAGAGGAGGCTGAGGGGAGACCTCATCACTCTCTACAACTGCTTGAAAGGGCACTGTAGAGATATTGGTGCTGGTCTCTTCTCACGGGCAATGAGCGACAGGACAAGAGGGAATGGCTGCAAGCTGCAGCAGGGTAGGTTTAGGCTAGACATTAGGAAAAAATTTTTCACGGAGAGAGTGGTCAGTCAGTGGAATCAGCTGCCCAGGGAGGTGGTGGAGTCACCCTCCCTGACTGTGTTTAAGAGCAGATTAGATGTGGTGTTGAGGGATCTAGTGTAGGGGAGAACTTGTAGAGTAGGGCTGATGGTTGGACTTGATGATCCCAGGGGTCTCTTCCAACCTAAATGATTCTATGATTCTAATTCCCTTTCTGTTTGGTGATATACCAGTTTGCAGTTGTAAATGTTTTGTACAAATTGAGAACTCTTTCCCCTACCTTACAAACCTTAGCAAAGCCAAATCTTGAATTTGTAAAGGTATCTGGTTTTGAAATGGTAGTTTTTAGGAGTTTCTAAACACTTAAACTCACCTGTACTTTATTTCTTATTTCTTTATAATTTCCTAAGCTTGCCAAAAACTTGTTTTGATTAAGCTTTAGATCCTTCATTTAAAAAAAAAAAAAAGGATTTTGCATGGGAAATAGAGGCCAATCTATGAATGATGCTGTAATCTGTGATCAGATTACACATTTGTAATTAATATGTTCATATAAGCAATAGTTAAAAGCTCTAACTTTCTAAGTAACTTGTAAATTTTGTAAGTCAATAAAGTAAAGCAATGATTATTTACAAATCTTCCACTGGAGAATACCTAAGAAAACTTTGTTCCAAGCAAATTTTATTAATTTGTTGTACTACAAAATTTTATATCATTTTATATGTTTAAAAATAATTTATACACTATATTTAGGTAATGTTTTAATGTAGCCTTTTGAAGGAATTTCCAGATGTGAATAAAAGTAAGGGTCATATTGTGAGGCCACAAATCACAGCGTCTGTCAGGGACACTGGAAAAATAAGTGCTCTTTGATTTGTGCTTTTCCGTCCTACCTGCTGAGATCTTATTTTTAAAAATATGTATATTGCAAGAGTTCTCAATAGCTATTTCCATGTACAGGGTTGTATATGCATTGTTCTGGTTTATGCCATTCTACTAGTTTATTTTGATTTCTCACTTCTTATATTATGCTAATCACTTCAGTAGTAATGACCACATACTGTCAGTAGTGATGGTGGTTCTGGAATGTCTCTTGGATTTGGGGAGGAGATAAATGTTGGTGCCCCATTCGCTTGTAAAAATTTACATTGGGAACTTAATTTTTTTTTTTTAGTGCTGACATCTTTGTGCAGCTAATTTATTATTCAGTCCTGTCAGTTCTTCAGCCTCCAAAGTGGAAAACATTTTGCTTATGCTTTATATGTAGTAGCAAAAGTAAAGTACACGTTTAAATGCAGATTTTGTTAAACTTAGTGCAGAGCAGATTTTGAAAAAGGCACAAACGTACCACATCAGATATTTTCTTTTTACAGATTAATTATTTATGCTTTTGCTTTAAATATAACTTGTTGTTCTGTGTGATGAGTGGTGCTGAAATAGGTTTCAGTTATCAAAGATGTGAGTGACACAATGGATGCTTTATGTACTCTGCCTGTCAAATCTATAAACACTGGTAGTGAACAAACTTCTGTTTTCCCACGTTTCCTGGTTTTCTGTCAGCTTTCAGTCTTCCATGGGTCATTCAATAAACACTACCCTGGGTGACTTTTTTGAGCTGTCATGTGTCAATCAAAATTAAGTGCATGATTTTTAGTAAGCAGAGAAAGTAATCTTGCTTTATTTGAGTTTAGCTGTGTCTTCTGCAGGGCAGTGTCTTGTGGTTTTGTTTCATTCCTAGCTTATTTTTGCCTTCAGCTGTGCAGTGGAAGAGGTTGGGGATGCAGCAGGGGAGTGCCTGGTGAAAGCAAAGAAAGCAGCCAAATAGGAGAGAGGGACAGAACTGAACAGCAGGATTTGAAAGTATTATTTAGGCATACTCCACTTGAACTAATCCAGTTAGAAAACAAAACAAAGAAACAAACAAAAACCCCCCAAAACAACAACAATAAAAACCAAACCAAAACCCAACGAGGGTTTAAGGAGGATGATGAGATGGAGGGGTTGAAGAAAAAAAGCATTTTCCAGCAAACATTTCAGGAGGTGGTGTCACATTAAATAAAATACTGCTTCCTCTTAATTAAGTTGTGACTAATTCTGTTGGTGTGGGATTAAAAACCTGACTGTCATTGTTTGGTATATACATTCTTTTCCAATGAAGGAGTGTATATGCCATTGTATTACATATACTCTCAGTGTATTGCTGCTATGAGTCACCCGTGTAGCAGTTGCTAAGTGTGTTTGTATATTAAGTTTGAGAAAGCTAGTGAGCACGAGAAGTTGCTAATATTAAAAATCTAGGATACAGCCAAATGTGTATATACTGTGCAAATTTTTCCTTTCTAGAAAGTACCCTCAAATGAATTTGCCCTTTTTCGGTAGTTTTAAAAAATATTGCAGGTAGCATATTCCTCATGAAAGAGGAGTGAGAGGAACCCTAACATGTCTTCCGTGGAGCTGGAAGAAATGTGTGTATTTTTACAGGCTTTTACCAAGCTCCTCACAGCTCCTGGGGGACTCCCCTTGCTCTGAGTGAGGCCAGTGGGAACTTTATACCCAGGAACTGCTGTTCCTCACCTGTTTGCTGCAGGGGGATGGGATGGATGGGCACTGACTCCAGACTAAACAGAATTCCCACATATGACCAGACTCGCTGCTGTATGACTTCTGTACTATTCCTTCTGCCTCTATCAATATCATCTCCTTTTCCTCTTCGGCACTTTTCTGGAAGATGCCCAACTGCATTTGTTGACTTTCAGAGATATGAAACCCTACTGTTGATGGTCCTTGCTTTATCTTTCTATAGTATTGCAGGGTATCCACTGTATTTGTAGAGCTTTAAAAGCCACAAAATAGAGGTTTGGACTGAAATTGAAGCATAGGCTTTCTGCCTCACAGTTTGGGGTGAGCATCTTTGCTGCTTATTGGAAAATGTCCCACTGGTATCTCCAGGAGTCAGGTGCTCAATTATAATTGCAATTCACTGCCCCTTAGTCACATAACAATATGAGTTGGAGCAAACTGGTACCTCATCTTGGAAGAGGAAGATGGTTTTTGGATATGTGTCACTTGCTGCTAGCTTGTTCATGTAAGAAGTTCGCTTTAGAAATCAGATATGTTCAGCAATGGGTTTGAACGTTTGCAACATGCTTAGCAGTGTTACTGTTCCATTAGACACAATCACAAGTACCTATACCATGAATTCCAGCAACCTGCAAGAAACTTGAAGCATTTACACGACCAAGTGTGCATTTTTGTTTTCTTTTTTTAATGTCAGAGTTGACAGGCTTTGTTTTTGTTTTATCATTTTCTTTGAAAATATAAATCCTTTTCTCTCTCTGGGGATATTCCAGTAATAGTAATATGCTGTAAAATAAACAGAATTTGGATTTTTGAAAACAATAAATGAGTCAGAGTTAAGTACATAGGATAACAATATATCCTATAACAATATAACATTTGGAGAAACCACAAACAATCTTCAAAAGAAATTCTTGAAGTTGTGTCCTTTTATCAAACATCAGAGGGATAAGCTTGTTTTCTTAAAATTTAACTGAAAGGGATTTTCCAGAGGTTGCTAGAGATTAAAACACCCTGCCTGAACTTTCCAACATTTTCACCTGACATGTAAGGTGCATCTTTAGGTTTGTTTTTTTCTAATTTTGCACATGAAAAGGTACTTACCATTAGACTATTTGTGTTACATTAGTCCTGTTGGACTTAAGGGCTTGTCCTGAATGCATTTTGCTTTTGTGGTTTCTCAAGCACTTGAAATGCAGCTGATTGTATGTGAGCCACAGAACTAGTAGAGAATGTTTTTCCCTCTTTTAACTTTTGAAACGTGTTTCTATGGATTGATTCCCTTCAAAATAATATAGGTTTGAACTTTGTTTAGGAAGTATTTTCCCACCTAATTTCTCATTCAGTAAATGTCATTTGGGCTGCGCAGTTGTACCACTTTTTAAAGAAAAGGACTATTTTTTCAAGAGGCATTTTGGCTAGTCTCACATGCCAATATTAAAATTCATTAATATGGAAGTTAATGGTAGGTACCAACAAAATAGTGTTTTATGAGGTGTTAGAAGGGTTTCAGGACTTAAAGACAGAAAAAATTAAATTGCATCTACTTCACTGAAGGTTGACTTTTGGATTCAAAGGACAAGGGAGGTATAACTTGATCAAAACCCAAAATAGATTGTCTGATCTGCAGCTCAGTCTGATTTAGGACAAATGTTGATCTTGTTATGTACTTTAATGCTGAGCCTGGGTCAAGAACCTGCAGGTTGCTGCCCAGACTTAGGAGCTCTTCCCCTCCCCACTGCTTTGTGACCAGCACTATTAGGTCATGTCTGCACTACAGTTGTAGGCTCTGCAGGGTACAAGTAATTCTTGTTCAACTTCCTTGTAAGATGCCTTGCGTGGTTCTTGGGCATTGTAAAGTAATAATGATGTGTGGGCTGGTCCTGTCAATGTCTACTAAAGTTTGTAAATGTAAAATAATAAATATTTAAAAATTGCAGTTTGTTGTAGTAGAAATTTAAGGTGCTTGAATTTGTCTTTCAGGAACACATACAATCATGCTGTATTTTATAAAGCTACAGTTTTTATAGGGGACCAGGAAAAGGTTACCAAGTTTAGTAATTACTAGCACTAGTAAAATGAGCGTGGTCAGGCAAAGGCAGTCAGCCTACTGGTCCACCATGCAGGCTAAGCACAAAGCCTCCAGGCTTTGTGTGAGCAGCAGTTCTTTGACATAATGAATTTGATATCCTAATGACAAATGTATTTTTACAGTGTCTATATGGGTGTACTGCAGAAAATAACTAAGCTGAGAGGCTTCTTAAAATACTGCCGTCCTTTTGTGTACATCAATAGGTTTTTGAAACTGGAAAATGGCTTTCAATTACAATTTTAGTAGCACCCTCTCAAGGAACAGATAGTTTTTTAGTAGTGTTAATTATTTCAAGTGAGAGTTTGTGGCTCTTAAAATGGAGTGAAACAACAATCCTTATTCTCTGCTTCATACCATATAAAAAGAAAAATTAGCTGAAGCATTGGGGAATATAATAATGGGACAAAACCATCATGCATAGTACACAGATGTTCTTGAATACTGCTCTTTAGTGTTAAATCTTCTGTGCTCTATTTAGTGAAAGTACATGAAATGAAGTTATATTGGGGTTATTTTAGTATGGGTTTGCAGAATGCTGGTTTTAAAATGTGCAATATAATATTCTTTTTCTGGTAGTTTTAACAAATTTGCCACAGACTAATTTGAGCAATAATCATGACCAGAAATCAAAACAGCAGCCCTTGATTTTTTTCCAGGTTCATGAATGGAAGTTATGCTTGGGATGTTTGGGATGCTCTATATAAAAATACAAGGAAAATATAATGTTTCAATTTTGTTCATTGGCCAGCTACAATTATTTATTGTAACAGGCTTAATTAATCAAGTACTTTAATTTTATGTATCTTGTTCCCTGGGTCACTTGATAATTCCTAAGAAAACAAATATAAAATATGGTTACAGTGCCTGATATTTCTAAGGGCAGATTAATTTCTCTGGTCTTCCCCGCAGGAAAAAAAAACAGAAAAGTTTAAAAAAAGTTAAAAAGAGTTAAACGGAACAGATATCTAAGTACTTCCTACTGCAATCTGTGAAGCAAGGTGGCTTTGGTTTCTCGAGAGTGGTGATAAATGAAAGTTCTCAGATTTGCACTGGACTTCCTGCTGTCTGTAGCAAATTCTTTATTTCTGCTGGCCTTAGTTTCCATGTTGGGTGTATCAATCCTTTTTATTGCTTGGAGATCATACAAAATGAAGTCTTCTGCTACAGATCTACCATTCCAGCATTTAATATTTTAATGTATCCTTTTAATGAAACTTAGTGATTTATTTGGGTGGCAAATTCAAAATGATGTTTGAAAATCACACCAAGGGACGCCGCACTCCTTAATGTTTAGGTATAGGTGCCAGGGCACCTTCTGTGCTTGACTCCAGCGAAGCTACTGGTAGGAATGGTTCAGCTGGCTGAGGGAGCTGGTTTCTCATGGTCTTTTGAGGGGAATTGCGGGTGCAGTTGTGGTATTTGTTTCACAGATAAAGACAGTAATAAAAGAAGAGTATGCTGCTTAAAAAGAAAAGATACTGTACGGTTTTAGCAACGACACTGTCATGCATAGGGTACATTTAGAGTTAGTGTTAATAGGAAAATTATTTGTTTAGAAGGCTTTGCTGGAGATCAACTGATGTAGCAATCTACCACGGTGGTGTGTGGAGGGGTTGTTGGAGTCCATGCAGCCTAAAATTCTGCATAAGCACACTTTTAAAGTAGGTTTTTATTGCGATACGCTTAATTGTAATAGTTGAGAGGGATTCCTGCCTTTACAGATTGTTGTATCAAATAAATAGCATGGAGGATGTGTGCTTCCAGTAGTGTCTAAATAATCTGATACCACCCCAGTGCATATAAATAGTACATGGAAGTATATAATATCATCTAACCTCTGATACCAGAGAAGATGAGTGAAATTTTTGGAAGACTGGAAAGTGCACTGCACTTTAAACCTTTCTGAAGTGTAACCTGTTAGCCACAGGAAGTCTTCACAATGATATTGTGATGATAAGGCTTTTTATTTACTACTTTTAGAAATTATATTCATAACACTTCTCTGGGCTTTGTGTCAATATAAAGAGAAATTTCTTCATCACAGCAAGAGGAAATAGTGATGGTCAGTAGCTGCATCTTGGAGGCATATTTGCTGTCTGGAAAGTTTTCCTTGTATTTGTAAGAACATCATTCACTAGTTGAATGTATCTTCTGAGAGGTATGGGTAGTTTAGGTATTGTTTTAGCCATGCTCTCACTATGCTTATTCTTTTCTGTCAGATCTGCCCATTCACCTTTTCTTTATCCATACCTTCATGTATGTGCTGTGATGTCTCTTCCGAGTGGTACAACTGTTGTGTGTTGGAGTAATGAAGAACAAATTGTGCATGTCTTGTTTTGTTTTTATCAGAGGTGCTTCTCAAGCATCAATAAACTTAAAAGATACAAATATTTTTGAGAGTCTCGAACTTTTTGGCTTCCCAGCAAAAGAAATAGACAGTTGATTATTACATTTTTTTTCCAAATTGTGCGTCTTCTGTCACATGAATTTTACACAAACTATTGCACCCACAACCTTAAATCTTCAGATAAATTTCACATTGGGAACTGAGGACCTGTGAGCAGCGGTTCTTCCACTAACAGAAATATTTCAGGATGTATTATATCCTTTCCTTGTTTTGTGGGCAGTATAGTTGGCTGAATTACTGTCTAGGTTCAGACTTGATTCAGCAGAGGCTTTATTTCCAGTGTCTTCTGAAGAACTGCTTAGAAAGATTAGGCCAGATCGATGGATTACCTTCTTTGCTACAGGTTGTGCTGTAGGGCATTGTGGAGACAATGACAAATGTCTTGGTTTTAAATCATGTAACTGCATATGTTATTCCTTCTGAAGAATTATCATTTTAAGGGATGAGACAAACTTAGGGAAAGAGCAATCTATCCTACTGTCTGCCACAGACTGCTTTATATTGGGTAGCAGTTGTAGACTAAGAATTTTATAAAGGTAACTGAGAACTGCTACAGTTAATGGGACTTGTGAAACTATATGATAATCAGCTTCCAAGTACCTTAGAGCCAGTAGCCTTTCCTAAAAGCAGAAGGAAATTATGAGTGCTATGCATTTTATTTCTCCTTTTCACTTCCTTCACCATAATGAAAAAAATAATTAAATTACTATCTCATGAAATATTTAATTGGTGGCTCATAGAAAAATTGAGCCCAGTATTTGGCAGCTGTACTTGACAAAGAAGAGAAAATGTAGGTTTTGTTTCTGAACAATTTTATTCTGGTTCTTGTACTGTATTATATAAATGCATCCTTACATGACCATGCATGTGAGCTGGAAGCCTGTGGCTCTAGTACATTATGCAGCTGATGGCAGGACAAGGAGGGAATATCTGGGACATCCTCACTAAGAGAAGCTGCATCTTCAGTCAGATAGATAGAAGCATGAGGCTTAGGCTTTTTTTTACTGTGTGGGATTTTGTATATATCTCCTTATTCAGAAAAGAAGCCATCGTGTTGTAGTAGCAACATGTTAAGTAGGAACGGACATTTGACTTGCGAAGCATACAAGTGAGCTTTGTGGTGGTGAGGCCAAGACCATGTGCAGATGCCAGTACTTATGCATGTGCGTGGTTTTTACATGCAAATTTTGTGTAGGAGGAATAGTATTGGTGAAACTTGTGGTTCCTGCTTGTAAGTAACTTTATTGTGTATTGCATCGTGAAAATACACCACGTTACCAGTACCTGAAATGAGGTGGCTGTGAAATACATTGCCATAAACTTTCCGATTATTTCAGTTCTTAACCACTACTTGATGAGCTGCCAATATCAGTAGATTAGGATTGATGCTGTTGGTGTGTTAAATTTAACTGTGAAATCTGTAAAAGATCTGAATGGCTTAGAAGGTAAAACAAAGTAGTGGATGAAGCGTTTGGCGCCATGGCTTGGATCCAGCCTGATGTCCTAAATGAATGCATCATGAAACCACAACAGATCAACCCAGATTT
>VZTM01006237.1:258386-277613 GCA_013400555.1 Jacana jacana | reverse complement strand
TAACTACTGTACTGTAAAGTGATGCTCATAAATAGGACCATTTTGCAAACATCTGTGTGTACAGGTGCAAAAGTGCAGCATTTGTGATCTTTTCTCTAAGTACCTTATTTTTAAAATATTGTCTTATTTTTAATAAACTGATAGTCTAGGTAAATGTCAGATTAAAGACAAGGCATAGTGGGTGAACAGAAACATTGCTCCTTTTGAGTAATCATTGTGTTTAATATATTTTTGTTTTTACATGATACAAACAACACTAACATGTTATTTATAAAAATAACATTCACATGTTATTAAACAACAAAAATACAGTAATGTGAAGATTGTCTTATTGTAAGGATTGGTATCATGACAAAGATGTCCCAAAGAGATACCGGACACTTTTTAAAACCTATGTTCTACAGTTTGTTTTTAACCTGCACCCTCACATAAGATATTGATAAGTTCTAGCAACTATTTCATTAATGTTAGTATTGTTTGCAGTTCTTATTTATGTGCACTTTGATATTTCAGTAACCTGATACCTCCATTTTTGTTTCTCAGCATGATGTATCGCAGACTTTGCTGAAAGCAACTCTGGACAGTGTGGTTGAGGAGTGTGTCAGCTTTGTAGGAGTCGATATTAACATCTGCTCAGAAATACTATTAAGGTGAGTCAAACATTTTCCTATTCCAGTAATTGCATGGCTCTGGATCACAGAGGTCTCTGTTTAGTCTGCCATCTGACTCAAGCTCAGCTCTTGTGTTAAACTTCCAATTACATGAAAATAACACATTAAGACAGTATTTCACTGAATCATTAAGAGTCAGTTTTTAAGCATTTGTGTGATTTGCCAGGGTAAAACTATTTTTCAGAGGAAACCAGGTATTTAAGAATGTTGAACCAACACTGCCATTTTAGAAAAACTTCATATAATTAATTCGTGTTTTTTACATTGAGAGAGGGATTTTCAAATGTACTTTCTGTCTCTTAGCAGTACCTATAAAAATACTTTCTAAGCGGAACAGGTTGTAAAAGTTGGGTGCGGAAAGGAGAAAAGGAAAGATTTAAGGCAAAACTGCTGAAAGATGTATGCCTTTTTTACAGTTTGGTTTTTTTTATGGTGGGGGGGTGTTAAGTAATTATGCCATGTTTACTTGGAAAATGTTCTGGATTTTATTTCTCTTGGGTAGAGGTTAAAAGCTCATTCTGTCTTTTGAGTGTGTAGAGTTCAGAATCATTTAGCTGAGAGGAGCTCAGGGGAGCAAAGTGTTGCTGTCATCCGCTGTAATAGGAAGGGAAGAAACAGAATGTCTGTAATCTAGCTAGTACTAGTGTTAGTAGTGATATTAGGTGTCAATGCTGGGAAAATGTATTCTTGCTAGTCCTCTTTAATTTTTTAACCCCTTATTTGAATTCCCAAAAACGTCTTTCCAGCCTTTGAAGAAGCTCTCAGTCTATTCTCTTTGTTTTTCCACTTTGTCTTCCATATTCTTTGTTTGTGTATCTAATTCTTAGCCTGATTCCCGATTTAGACTGACTCCCTCCTTTCAGACTGTTAGGTTTTTCAGATCAGCTGTTAGTAAGAAAGCAAGCTGTACCTACTGGTAAATGGGGCTGATCAGCTTTCATTCATGAATAAGACCCTACCTTAGCAAGTGCAGCAGGTGAGCCCCATCTCAGCCTCCTGTATTGGGCAGTTCAGCAGAGGTACCAGCCTCAGGTGCTGCTTTGTCTCTACATGGAGTGCCACTATCCAGTCTTGGTTACTGCCAGCAGTAACCATGTTGGCTTAATACTTTGGTTGAATTAACCTGGCTTATGATGCTCATATGTACATGCAGTGCATTCAGCAGGTCTTCAATGTGCACTGCAGATCTTCAGCGGTTCAATTCTGCTGTTCTGTGGAGATGAGATCTGGATTTCCCTTAGAGGTGCGGTGTATGAAATTGTCACCCTAGCTAGAATATACTATGAGCAGGACTTTCTGGTCCTGCTTTCTGATGCATCAAACTTGTTGACACGTATGCATGTGAAAGGGGTGAAAATGCTACTTGCATCACTGCTGAGCATCTTAATTGAATAATTGAAAGACTTGAGATCATTTAGTGGAAAAATCAATTAACTCGATGTCATGTTCCTTTGTCAGTGTGAATAAGATGGATTTCATAATGTTTCTAAGAATTTTTTTGAGAAAATTCTGTTCCTAATGATTAATATTTTGTCTATGGTTAAATAGCGTGTCTCTCCAATTTAATTCTGAGGTTTCACCAACCTCAGAATTTTATTGTTTTAACTTTTGCTTCAGGATGAGAATAANTTTTACTATTCCTGCCAGATTTGCTGGTGGTTTTTTTTCTAGAATCAGCTCATGCCATTTCACACAAGTCTCTGCTGCCATTGACTTCAAGCAATGGCATCTGATATATGGAGCCAGGTGGGTGACATTTCCTTCTCTAGTGCCAGGAGTAACTGCCCACCACAGCTCTTTCCCCTCTTTCTATGATTAACATACTCCATACACAGAAAGTTGTACTCACATACTCATACAGAAAATGTGCAGCAAACCCACTGCTTCCTGAAGGAACTTGGCTAACTGCAGTTGCACTTCACAGGTGAGTTCTTTGCCAGATCCGAGCTGCTCTCAGAGCAGCTCATGAAGCCTGTTCTCAGCTGCTCTTTTATCTCAAGAGCAACTGAGAGAGAAGGAACAAGCTGCATAGATCTGTTGAACTGTATAAGGAAGGCAAGTTGTTCCCAGCCACTCTCCTTCTGGACAGCAGACATTAGCCCTCCACGTTGGGACAAGTGTTGCAGTGCCATTGGAGGAGAATAGATGAGGGGGCTGTTCTCACAGGAACAATTTATCTGTCCTGGACCATCCTCCCACGTCGTTTCCTGAAGAGGGCAGCTGGGGGCAGGCCATAAGACATGACAAATTGAGTTGGCATTACAGAAATAGCCAACAGATCATAAATTACACGTCCCTGGATTACTAGTTAGGTATGTGCAGAACCGTATTGCTGTACCAAGTTTTGTTGACTTGAGTGGATTCCTTCCACAGAACTATGAGAAGGGGCCTTTTTCAGAGGACGCCCTCATCTGGGAGTTCATTTGCTAATTTCTTAGCTGTTTTTAAGTTTTGTAAACCAGATTTTCACAGAAAAGTGTATCCTGGTAATGGACAGAACTTGTGTTAATGGCTATTCAATGGTAATAAATGTATTCTGTAAACTTTTCTCTTAGACACATTGCAGGACTGAATGCTAACAGAGCTAAAAATATAATTGAATGGCGAGAGAAGAATGGACCATTTATAAACCGAGAACAGCTCAAGGAGGTTAAAGGGCTGGGTCCCAAATCCTTCCAACAGTGCGCTGGCTTTATCCGATTCAATCAAGAATATATAAAGAGCTTCTGCAGGTAACAGATGTTGGCTATCTTGACTAGGTTATTCCCTTTCCGTTTTGTATTCAGGCTTGAGATTTGAGTAATCTTAGGGCTTTTCCTTCTGAAAGACAGTATATTAACAAATAAACTTCCTTAAGTCAGTTGTTGAACATAGGTCTTCTGCTGAATAATCATGGATTATTAGCCCTGTACTCTAAGTCCGTCTTTCTGTAAGTATGTAAGTTTAATTACAAATTCTGCCACTGAATCAGTAGAGGAAATTTGACATGCCTTAGTGTTGCTATGGGATATTAAAACCTTACACAGTCTTGTGTTTCAGGCATAATTTAGAGATTTGTAAATTCATTTTAACGTAGTAAAGATTACTCTGCAGAACATAATGGTAGTAAACTAGAGTGGATTTTCAGAGAGTTTCAATTCCAGTACCTGGAAAGAGAGTTGAATAAGCTGCCTGGACCAAGCTCTGTGTTATACTCCTGTGCCTAGCAAGCATGGTGTGACTTGTATCTCAACTGTGCAAGAGGCCCTTTTTCCAACTCCGGTTTGTCAACACTGTGTCATCCTTTTCCCTGCCATTTCGTTCCCTGTATCTATACCAAGCCTGTCCCTCTTGAAACCATTTGCTGTGCTTACCATCTTCACCTGAAATCCTTCCTCTCCACAAATGAAAGTGCCCTTTCTAGGGCAAAGTCTCTTCTCCTTTTCTGTCTTTCCCATTTCTCCTTCCAACATAAAAAACTAAGAAAGGGCATGATGGTAGCACCATCCTCACCTTTTTGCCGCTGACTCTTCTCAAAAAATATTTTCCTGGGAAGCGTGTGCTATTTTTTAGCCAACCCAACACTCAGAAGCAATATTGTATTCCCAGTTGCTGCTGGCCAAACAGCACACGCGTAACTTCCAGGCAGGAGGTAGGCACATTAGGACTGGCTTCCTGCCCGGATGGAAGGTATACAGATTGGTTGCCCATCTGGCAGAGAGGTACATGCTGCAGGCCAAATGGTGCACATTGTAAGCACCAGGAGACAAAAGAAATTGTTCTCAAGGCTGTGGATGATCAATAGGTCTTGCATTGTACGGATCTGTTCTAGTGAGTGCTGCAATATAACAGAGGAAGAAAAAGCTGATGCCATTATGTCTTTTTAGACAAGTTCATCAGTGAGGTATTAAAGAACATTGTATCTTTTTCCTTTGCTGGAGCATGTTTCTGATGTTAGTCAGATTCCATAAAACTTGAGAACATTGTATAAGCTGAGAAATCTATTAAACTTTGGAGTTTGAGGCCAAATTAAAGCTCTAACACCATCGCCTCAGCAATATTTCTTGTGGGCCCAGGTGCTAAGACCAAACATTTTTGAAATAGACTTTGAGAAGGTTTCAGTTTTAGAATCTTAGAATCATAGAATGTTCTGATGTTTAAGCATTCACATACTTAACTAGTTCTGTACATGAGCTTGAGATGCAATTTGCTTACCTAAAGATAGTATGAGTACTAAGTTTTGTTTATGAACTTTTCAAATTTAAAATGATGCTGACTATGAACTGATAGTTAAGTATGAAAGTATCTTCTCAAGATCTTTATCAAGGAGATAATTGTAAATGTGCCCATTTTACAGGCAGAAGATTGCAAATGATACAACAGGTTGTGTAGTATTTTCTTTAAAATCTTATAATGGTGAAGAAATTTTGAAGCACAGAATCCCTTCCCAATATTAGTTTCTATTTTAAAATAATTTATGCATACATTGATATGTTATATTTTTATGCTGCAACTGTATTGTTAAGATTCATCCACAATGACCTTTTAGGGGGTTTGTACTTTTTTTTTCTTAAAGAATCAACGTTATAGAAATGTCTGATTGCATTTTTCATGTGTGGGCATTGGCCTAGGATCTTGATCTTTTAAGAAAGACATGTCTGTTTTTGATTTCTGGCAGTAATAAGAAAACTGAACTTGGAAGTCACGCGCTTTTGACTAAAGCAGGTGCACAGGGTAAAAAGAAGAGCAAACCAACACCATGTGTCTTCCAACAGCCCAATCCTTTGGACCAAACTTGTATTCATCCAGAGTCTTACAACATTGCAATGAGGTAAGTAAGCAGTGGGAAAGCTTTTGAACTACTGATGCTATCAACTTGTAAAATGAAAGTACTGACTTTTCTGGCAACAGTGTACTCAGCCTTTTGTGACAGGAACGCTTATAGTATTTTGATTCTTTCTCCTGTTTTCTCAAGAAAGCAGTCTGCTTCAGAAGTTCTTTACAAGTGAAGGGTTTCAACTCATGTGTTTTGCCTCCTATATGCATGCAAGTTTTTAGTTTTATTCATTGGGTTTTTTCAGCTTTCACAATGTTTTTCAGTGAGAAAATAAGTGAATTTCCAAAACTTCTCCAGACTTTCCTCCCATGATCCCGTCTTCTTCACCAGAATTTGCTTACTTGTGTGTTTGTGCTGGGTATAATGGGATCTTTTTCTGTCATCAGCCCTGGTTGGAAATAGGACTCTACTTGTCCTCTTAAGAAGCCAGCATGCAGGTTCTTAGCTGGAGCTAATTTCAGCAGTAGCTGGACATGTTAGGATTCTTAATGATTTCTCTTGAGAATATTACTCCTAGAGAAACAGTCATGCTTCCTGTTTTATAAACAAAGCCATATTTAGAATCATAGAATCATTTAGGTTGGAAGAGACCCTTGGGATCAAGTCCAAGCATCAGCCCTACTCTGTAGTTCTCCCCTATACTACATCCCTCAACACCACATCTAATCGACTCTTAAACACATTAAGGGACAGTGACTCCACCACCTCCCTGGGCACCCGATTCCAGTGACTGACCAAAGCCTCAGAGAGTTAATGCTGAATTTCTGAATTCATGAAGGTTGAGATTTTTATCCCAAAACTGTACGTTTTTAGGATGCCTTCTTTACAGTGTATGCTCTGTTTTCTCTCCAGTGGAGGTAGTTTCATATGCAACTTCCTATGCATAGGCCTGCATGCCTGCCTTCTGCTCGGCATGCAGTGCACTTGTGTTTCCATCCTCTCCTTGCCATGGTTGGTTCCTCTTTGTGCCTGATTCTAGGACCACTGTGCACTTGCCCACTGGAGTCCATGCTCCTTGTGCAGTGTGTAGGTAACTTTGGTTTCTCCTTTTCCACAACTGTTTCCCATTTTTAATTGTGCATCAGCATTTATTACTAGTTCTCTGTCCTGTGCACAGCTGTGCAAAAATCAGGCAAGGTCCTATTCCTACCAATTTTGCCATTTGGTAGGTGGCAGATAGAGGGAGGAAGCTTGGTTACCCTACTGGACATTATTTAGAGTGAGTTAATGTCTTTAAAAAAATAAATAAATTGGTTATTCAAAATGAATGTTGGTTTTCAGTAAAATTTTTGATGCAATTTAAATACGAAATATAGTCAGGATTTGGTTGATAGTCCATTTAGCTTCCCAGCCCTAGTACACAAATAAAATAATCAGTAAAAGTGCTCACAGTGTTACGAGCTTCACTTAAAGACTGATGTAGAAACACGGCTTCAGGGAGCAGAGGAATACACGCTGGTTAATGACGGGAATACTACAGGAATTTATCTACATGCAGTACAATTACAAAGCTTGGTCAGAAATTAAAGAATTGTGATTTAGTTTCCAGAGCTGCAGAGGTCACTTCTATATCTGAAGTGGTGAGCAGGATTATTACTGCAATATGGTAGCTCAGATATTCACATACAGTTAAAATTCTGAAGACAATTTTAGCAGGTTATCACAAGTCATCTAATAGTGACCTGGAATTTGGCTGAGAACCCAGGATTAGCACTATTTAAAAAACAAAAACCAAACAACCAATCAAAACCAAAACAAAACAAACCCCCCAGAAAACCCCAAAGACCAAAACCAAACTTTAATGAGCACGAGTTTTGCATTTCAACCAAAAAATAGTGGTTTGATTTGGAGAGGAGGCTACAACTTATTGCATAGCCAGCACGGCCTAGAATGTACCTTGGAGATTCTTAAAATGTGCTGTGTGTCAAACTTGCTGGGCTTCGAAAGCTGCAAGGTCACAGCAGAAGCAAGATGTGGCTATAGTACCAGGGCTACCTATTATGTCATTTCTCTTTGGCTGCTGTCATTACTTTACAGTAAGTTTCCATTGTCTGTTCACTGCTGCTCACCAAGCACTTTGCCTTTCTATACTGAATTTTCATGTGAAGTAACTAGGTCCAAGGGCATGTTTAGGTATTGTACCATGCAGGATTTTTATGCAAAATACTATCAGTTGATATAAAAACATTAAAATAGTATGTTGCTAATGAAACACCAAAACTAGTTAAGTGTAACATCTCTCTCTGTAACTAGCTGAATCTGTCTTTTCTATTTTCTTTGGGCTTTTTCTTGGTTGTCTTACTACTTATTTTTATGAGTATCTACACATTGCTTGATGTGTGTGGGGGGAAAGGCTCAAAGTGCTTTCTATGGTTCTACTCTATTCAATGATATTTATATATTTTTCTTAGAATCGGAAGAGAGTTTCCTTGAAAGCTCATTAAATACAGAGGTGATAACTTTTATGGTATAGATTGTATTAACATGCAGTCACTTGATATCACTAAATGGTGTGGGCAAGGGGACAAATATCTCTAATGTTTTTTCATTGCAAATAGCTGTTTGGGAAAAAAAAAAAAAGAAAATACAGCTCTGCAGCAAGCTGAGAAAAGCCAAGAAGTGTAGTATTGAAAATTGACACAGATGACATAAAGGCTAAATGCAAACCAGACATTCTCTCTTCAAACAACTAATGCTATAATTTAGCAATGATTATATACTTTTCAAAAAAAGCATATGAGCTGGTAAGCTTCTCAGAACTTATGGAAATAGGTTTCCAAACTGATTTTCTGCCTAAATATGAATTAAGAAAAAATTCTGCTAGGGATTCGGATTGCATGTAGCATTCGGTCCAAAGCTTATCGGGGCCGTTGATGAGTTTTGCTTCTTCCATAGGCAGTGGATGGGGCTGGGCTTGTAATTCCCTTTTGCTGAGCCTACATTCGTGAAAAAGTTTGAGAGCTTGGAGATCAAATCATGTTCCTGTTGTTGATTTGAGGAGTCTGCTGAAATCAACCAATGCCCAAAGGACTTTCTAAAACTTGTGTAGTTCTAACATGTTACAGTCTAATTGACGATTTTTGTAATTGAAGTTCATGAGAAAAAGTCAGAGTGTTAAAAGCGGGTGAGAATCAGTATTTAATACATATATTTTTTAACAATTTACGTGTTAAAGGAGTTCTGTTTCTTTTCAGTTTTCAAAGTGTTTCTTCTTTTTCTGTGCTTACAAAGAGCTTTGTCAGGGACCATGTGAAGCTCACCAGCAGATCTGTGCCAACAAAGAAGAATTGTCTTGAAGATGGGCAGATTTGATTCAAGGCATCAAAATACAGCGTTGCATACATCTTACCACAGAAATTAAAATGAATGGAATAGATGCTGTATAAATGCAGTGTCATGCAATGTCTACCACATAGGGCCATGAGAAAATCATTTACGAAAATTTTATTGGATTAAAAGTTTTCATGGGAAGTTACATTTATTTTGAAACAAAATAAGCTGGTAATTTTTATCCACCGCTTCTATCCAAATTACCCAAAAGCAGCAGTCTACATTATAGATTTATGACATACAAAAATTATCAGTTTTTAAAACAATGTTTTTGAGGGATAGAAGTTCACCAAAATTTGAAACCACTAATTTTCTTTTTCTGAACTGTTTTCTAGCTTGAAAGACCAATCCATTTTAAAAAAAAAAAAATGGTTAAAAGAATTGCTCCCAAGTGGTAACTTTGGTTGCCAAGCTTTAGGCTGGAGCCAATTTTTATGGCTGAATTAGAAACCCCTGAAAAACAGGGGTTTTATAATGGAAACACTGATGTAATCTTTACTACAGTGGCACAAATGGTGCTGGTATGATTGATTTATGGCATTTAAACATCTTAACTGAAAATCTGTACAATTTCTGTAAAATAATTGGAAAACATCCTACTGGTGATTTAACACGCTCTGTAGATAACCAAAACAATTTTGTTCATGGTTTCCACACTGCCAAAGCTTGGCTCTGTCATGTGCAGCAATCAAACTTATGAACACCTCTAAATATCATGAGTCAGAATTTCCTAAAAGTTAAATAAAAATACCCCAGAAACCTATGTGGGCAGTGTATTTTCCTGCAAGGCAAAGCTATGTTTTAAGTTTCTGAAAAGTCTATATGTGAAAACCAGTTTATAGTGGCAGAATCTTCTACATAGAATTAATACAACATGTAGAGCATATCCAATTTCTTGGTACATATTGTAAAAGAACTGCCTAGGAAAACCAAGGAAACGTTTAGGAAGTCCCAAGAAGTTACAACCAGGTTATGCTTATAAACCAAAATGCTGGAAAGAAAACACAATGTTTTTTCTTTGTCGTATCACTCTGTTGGGTGCAGTTGGTTTCGTATGACTGAATCTCAACATTTAGTGATTTTTATTTAAATCTCATAAAAATGCTCTTTGCTGAAGGTCGGCACTCAGAACATGTATTTGCTGTTCACAAATTGCAGCATCTGGCAGACAGGTTGTATTTCAGTCTGACTTAGAAATATTTTACCATTATTTCTGAAAGACGTAGGGTTGTGATTTAGCATAAAGCAGATGGGGATGTTCTCTGGGTGATTGCCCAGGTTTAGGACCTGGGTAGAGGATAGTACTGCTCACTGTGGCTGGTTATGCCTTAAGAGAAGTTTTTGACATAGTGAGCAGTGACTTGCAGTGAAGATTCATGCCTTGCTCTTTACTGTGTATTGCTAACGCTGTTTGATATCCCCAGGACTTCAAAATCCCTAAAGGATTCAGCCAAGCACTCATTCTTGTGCCTGTTTTTCACCAAAGTAAAACATTTGGAGTTAAATCCTTTGCTGTAATGAGCATCATGTAGACAACATTTTATATGGCATCGTAGATGGATTGATCACTTCTGGTGTTTCTGCCGCTCTCTTACACGGCAGGATGTAGCAGCTGATCAGTAGCATCTTGGTTGCTTTGCTGAAAAGCTGCAACAAGTAGCTGCGCTTGCTACCTTTGACAGCAAGTACTGGCATGTA
Source organism: Jacana jacana (assembly GCA_013400555.1). Classification (NCBI taxonomy): domain Eukaryota; kingdom Metazoa; phylum Chordata; class Aves; order Charadriiformes; family Jacanidae; genus Jacana; species Jacana jacana. Next base: position 267,098 of record VZTM01006237.1, on the reverse strand, counting down.
AGAAAACAGAGAAGGAAAAATGGTGTTGAGGGAGAGACCACCAAAAGCAAGAGGTTTCCTCTCCTGCCCTTTATGCGGCTGCACACTTGTCCTTTGACGGCATTTCCAGCTCTCTGCCGGGCTGGCTTGGTTCTGTCCTGGTCTCCTGGTTGTCACTGAGAAACCGAGGCAATGCTTAAGGGGAACAGAAGCCAATGAGGGACTAGATCAGTTACTTGATATGGTCTTTGAGCAATGAAAACAAAATGTTGTATTCTGTTAAATAATGCAGGCTGCATGTGAATATTTTACAGGGGATTGGTGTTTTTACTGTGGCAGGATGCCTTTCCTTAAGTTCACTACAAAGTCGATCAGAAACATCTTTTGTCCCTTTCAGTAAGATTGTACTTGTGTGTATTCAAACTGCTTAATGTGCAAAATAATGCCTTTTAGTAAAGTCTTTAGCTTCTTTTTAAAAAGCCTAAAACAAGTTAGGCTTGGTAAACTAATGAATTCTTATAACTATTTCTAATAGGAAATGTCTGACCCTAATAAAGGAGAACACTTGCAGAACTAGGACCATTCTGCCAAATACATAACAGTTTAAAACTTTTGTGATGTAAAATATACAGTTAACAAGAATTATTAGAATAACTTGGAAATAATAAAAAAGAACCTCTAGTTACCTTATAAATACTAGACCCATACATCAAGTAATATTTTTTCATTTGTTGAAAATTTTGAAACTTAAATAACTTCTTAGTGGTTGCATTTTTTAAAATATGAATTTTCTTACATAATGATCTCCTTTAACTGTAGTACTAATTCTTCATGGATAACTAATCATGTTTTACTCTTTTGTATCTTGGGTAACAGCAGCTATGTGATATATTGGTAGTTGTGAAAGGAGCTAATGACATGCCTAGTGGGATGGCAGCAAGGGGGATATGCTGCAATGTAATGGTGTCTGAACTGCTTTTCTCATCTAGAAACTCAGTGTTTCTTCTATGTTTATGTTCAAAATGTCATAAACTATCTGAGTGCTTTCTGGTCTTCTGCCTGCAGTCAGATAATCTATAGCATTAGTAATGTATACACTCGAGGAACAGCATATTGCTTAATATTCCTTATCTGGCTAAACCACGTAAGTATATATTTGAAACTTTAACCTTCTGTGTCCAGCAACTAATTTCAGAGAGTAATATACAAATATTGCTTGATATATAATCTGCATCAGTAGTTCAAAAGTGAGGATCCCTATCGCTAGTGAGGACAGGAGCTGTCAACATCTGCATTATACAAATAATGCTTTTGCATTTAAAAATGTTACTAAAACATAAATAAATGTCTGCATACTTGAAGTTTGCTGCTGTCATGGATGTACAATTTACCTAACAAAGCACATGCTAATGCAGAGTTGTTTTGTTTTCAAAGTGCTTATGTTGCATTACCATTAATGCAAGTGTGCACTGTGACAAGATGTAATGGCGTATCATGTTGCTTTAATGTAATGAATCCAGTACTCCCAGCTCTTAAGTCGTGTTGCTGGAAATGATTACATAAAACAGAAATGACTGTGACTAAAACCCTTGCAAAGCTTTAGAACTCCTGCACATTATAAGAAGCTTTTTGGGGGGTTTAAAGTAACTTCTTAAAATGAAGTCTTCCTTTGGTAATATTTTTATTCTTTTCTGACTATTTTGTGCATTCCACTGAAATTTGCATTATCTTTTTAAGCATTGAAAGGGCTGTTCTATAATTTTGTGCAGATGTGTATGTTAAGTGAACATGATGTGCTTATTTGTTACATTTATGCTACTTTTCTTTCTTTATCTGGGTAAGATGGATGAAATTATGTATTAAATAAAAACATCAGTGATTTAGCCATGACCATTCTCTACAGGTCCTATAAGGCTGCAAAGATTGCTTTTGAAACTAAGGTGGTTGCAGAGGTTTCTGTGTATCCTCTAAATCTCAAAATTGTAAAACTTAAAGTCTCTAAACCAGCTAAACCTCACCCTGTGCTGAAAGACTCTCCTCAGACTCTGGCAGCTTTGCTCTGAGTTGATGTGCCTTCAGCGGAAAGTTTGCCATTCACTCAGGCTCTCAACATTTGAGGCAGTAAGGATCGTGTATCTTCTAAGAATGACCTCACTTTGCAAAAAAAAAAAAAAAATCTATTTCCCATTTCCATTTCTGTTAACCTTACTTTAGGTTTTCTTTTTCCAGTAGATAAACGTAGGACTTGAACTACTGTGACGCGTTTAGTTCATGTATGTAGTCAGGAAAATACTTGAAGGGCTTTCGTTTTTGCACAGATCCTTCATGTTCCTGTGTTGTGCAGCTGGAACTGTCATTTACAAATTGGGTGAGACATTTCAAAAATTGTAGTCAGATAGTTTAACTTTATGAAGATTGAAATAGGTAAATTAAGGGAAACCTCTTCCGCCCACACCCCTTCCCCCATAGCCACATCCAAGTCTTGTTACCAACTAAATCCTTTTTTTGTGACCTTGAAATAAGTCTTGATGGAAGTAGTTGGGCTGCTTTTTTTAAATAAGGAAACATTTAACTGTGTTCTTAGCAATGACGTTTAAAAATAGAAATGATCAATGTAATGTGCCACTCACTGTTCAGTCAGAGATTTTATATTGATTTTTTTTTATTCTAAGTGCCCTCAGACTGTGTTCATTTAAGTGAAAATGATAGATGAAATATGTAGTAGGTCTGTAACTAGACTATAACTACACTTGTAACCACTAAGAAATTGCTTTTATTTGGAAATATTTCAGTACATAAGTTTTACCAAAGCCTAACCTAAAAAGGTGAGACTTTCCAAAATAGAAATATATTGTTTCTGTTCAAGGTTATTTGTTTTGTGTCTGTGTACATGCTGGGCCTTGTTACAGTGCTCTGTTCTGCCTCTGATATATGTCATAATTTTGAAATACCCTTAGCCAAATGCCTGATTTTTACAAAATTATTAATTCTTTTGAGGTTGGTGGGACTTTTTGTGTGCTTCAACTTGGACATATGTTTAAACATCATCTTTAGGTGGAGTCAAAATTTTATTCAGAGCAGTTACCAAGTCAATAAGTTATTTAAAAAACTGTAATTAATAACATAGGGCCCAAACCTACCACCCTTGTCTACATGAGGAATCCTTTTTAATATCAGAGAAATACTTCCGTTGGTATTTCTGGAGGGTGAGGGAGGCAGAGGAAAGGGGGCGAAATAACTTTCATGAGCAGTAATTGAGGGCTGAGGCACCTGGGTTGCGTCCTGTTTTCTTTCCAGCAGCCTGCACGTAGCACTGGGCATTCTGATCGCATTAGCCACACGGTCGGCAGTTTTGTACATAACAGGCTTTTGGTATTTTTAATACATCGGTGGCTGGTCCATGTGGTTGCACTTATTAAGGGTGAAACCCACCCCGTTACGTATTTACAAAGCGAATACGCTTCTGCAAAATCCTCAGGGTGGAGAAACGGTACTTGGGCGCACTGGAGCTGAATTTCCTTTTGAAGGGAAATAAAGGCACTTACATGACTGTCAGCAAACATGTTTATAGGGGCGGGCGGTAAAGCATACATTATTTAGAAGGTTGAGTCATGAGGCTGGTAGGGTTTGTTGTGTTACATCTGGCATGTCAGTCAAAGCTGGAGCAGCTGCCGCCTGTCACTAGTGCTCTGGTGGGGCATTGTCCATCCAGCAGCATCCGCGGCCACCAGGCCCCCGGGAGCTCTGCAAGGAGTGCTTCACCCAGACCGAGGCACGTTTGCTGTATTATCATTGCAACTACTTGTAGTGCTGTTTTGTGACCAACAGAATATAGCTTCATGGAGGATTTTATATTTTCCCTCTTCAGGCTCTTATTAGACAAAATATTTGAGTAGTTGTAGTTTTTAATTTATGGAAAATAAAAATTTGCATTTAATAGAAAAATATTTTGCATCTGTTCTGATACTAACTTTGTTCCCAAAACCACCTCAAACTACTTGAAAAAGTAATGCCAAAAGTCAAAATGCAATGAAAACAAAACCCAGTAAATCCTGGCAACATTATACTCCACTGAATCTGTATTAATTTTTTCATACATTGCTATATGAAATGTCTGTATGCACTAAGAAAATGAATGTGAAAATTATATCTGTCACTCTTAAGTGCAAATATACGTGCTTGAGCTGACACTACACTGAAATCATCATGCTTGCATTTGAATTCAGTAAAAAAGTGCAAGTCCTGACAGCCAGTTTTAATGCATGTCCTCTTTGGTGACATCAGTGGACGTTTTAGAGTGAAGATTTACCCTTGTGTTTAAAGATTAATCTTGTGCTTTACTGAAAGTCAGATATTACTTTAATTACATTCCTTCAATTTATATTTTTTCAAAAAGTAATATAATTTTGTATCTCACTGCATATAACTTTTTATCACTCACCACCTGAAATAATGTCAGTTGGGGTCTTCAGGTTAAAAAAACAAAACAAAACAAAAAAACCCTACTGTGTCTCCTGCCAAAAGAAATACTAGCCTCAGGTTTTGATAAAAGCACAGCATGTATTTTCGAGGCGGGGTGGGAGGTTGAGTACTGGGGGCTGTTGCTTTCTGATGGAACTGGAATGTCTCCCCACCACTCCCAAGTGCAGGGCATGAACCTGCTGCTCAGCACTTCTTTTGGGGCTGTTGTACTTGAAACCTGTTGTGAAGTAGGGTAAGGACAGGAAGGGGGGGATGTCTTCTAGGAATTTGGAAGGAACTTTCACCTCTGACTCTGGAGGAGAGGGACAATAATTCAACCTGTTTGCTCTAGTGCAAAAGCAGGCAAACACCCAAGTGCTTCACTCCAACAATAAGGAACATGATAAAGCTGGGTAGAAGAGGTTTAATCGTGGTAAGGTACAGAGCAGAACAGATAACTGGAGTCTACCCAGAAGAGGAGACAAATCGCTTTATTTAGTACAATGTGGTTCAGCATCTATGAGCTGCATCCTCCCTTTCATTGCTTCATACCCACTAAAGACTCATTTTGCATTTTTAAGTCCTTCAGTAAAATAAGGACATTTATTCAGTGATGAATAAACATTGTCTAAGACATCACTGCTGATAAGGAGCAGGGTCTGCACGTGAATTTTTCTCATCTATTCTCTGCGCTTCTCAACCTATGTGTCAGCATTGCTGAACTAAAAACCTCAGTGAGTGTGCTTTGGTTTTTTGTTTCCTTTATTTAAAAAAAAAAAGAGATCACAAGTCGAGGCACATTTATTTGAAAGTATCAATCTGAAATGTGTGTGACAATAGGGAAGGATAAGGGTGTTTTTGTTGTGTAGCTACTTTGACTTGATAATTTCTTAATCTCTAAAAAGCTGATTGTTCTTAATCATGAAGTTCATACACAAGTATTTTATGTAAAGTTTTCCTTAAATTTGGATAAAGATTCTTCACGTTAATTTTAAGTGTTCATCGTTGTTTTACTAAATTGCATCTCATTTTCATTTGAATGAGAATGACAATAAAAATGAGAATATTGTAGAACTCTCACTTATCTCTCAGGAAGTTTCATGCTAAAAGTCATTTTTGTCATCATGAGATTTGGTTTTAGCATGAGATGAGATCACGGGTCTGAAAAGTTAATTACAGTTTGAAGTCTAGCTTCTAGTTTTGTAATCTATTCCAGGAGATCCAGGTATACAGATAGACTTTAAGTTTCCATGTATGTGTCTGATCAGTGATGAGTTGAGAGGATACAGACTTGGGAAACTGCTCACTGATCATATTTTTTATCAGTTATTTTGTTCATGCATCAATCCAAAAGTAATTAAAATACCTAAATGTAGCAAAGGTTCAATTCCCACTAAAAGATGTTACAAATCTCTCCTTCTTTGTTTTAACTTCCCAGGTTTTTATCATTCATTGGAGGAAATGCAAATGACATAGGAAAACCAGATATGCAGCAAAAAGTAAATGCAGTTATTCAAAAGGAAGGACTGGAAGGCACAGCCAAGAGGCTAAATACGACAGTGCATACGCTGCAGCTGATCATTGATGGTCTGACTCAGCCTGAAGGCTTTGACATCCGAACAGGTAAATCTTTGTTTGAAGGGTTTGTCAAATCAAATCTCAGTTTGATTGTTCTGCATACCAGTTTTTAAAACAGCATGTTTTCTTCTTCTAAATTCAGTAGTAGATTGTCACGGAGATGTAACTCCACTTCTTTTCTCAGTCAAGGTAAAGGCTCTATCATATTCCGATGTTTCTTTCCAGCTCAGTTGGTAAGAAGTGTGAATCCTCTCTTAAATCATGGCATTTTCAGCTGTAGGAAAGGGAGTTGTATGGCTGTTAACAAATTAAATAGTTTCAATATGTTGACTCTATACTGATCATATCTGTGTTGGCCCACCATCATGGAGGGGAATGCTGAGACCAAGCTGAAACAGTAGTAAAAAAGGTCTGTGAGCAGTAGTGTAGTAGTGTATAGTTTTGCTCTTCTATTGTGCTAGTTCCTGGAGCAAGTGTAGTTGGAGCACATGGCTCGCGACCTGCCTTGTTTAAAAATTTGCAGTGGTGCTGAACAGTTTGAGGTGAAGGGGAAGAAAGATGAGGTAAGCAATGAAATAAAACATCTGGAGACCCTGTTGTTTAATGAAACTTACAGCTGGTTTCTCTTATGACAGCAAGAGATAAAGGTAGGCAGTAAAGATGCAAGCTTGTAATAATAAATAATAAACTTCTGCTTTTTTAAAAAAAACCCCAACATTTCTGTCCCTCTTTCTAGTGGTTCATTAGTAGTTTCCTGCCAGACAGAAGTATTTCCCACTAGTGATCTTGAAAATATGTATTTTGTGTGTGTCCATTTGCTCTGGTGGTCTCACATCTACATTACAGTAAGATAAACTATTAACGTAAGCAGATATGAAAGCAAAAGAGAGTCATCGGTAGAAATAATCATATTCTGCTGATCCAGTACATTCAGTATTACTGTAGACTGACTGGAACAGGCAGCCTTGTATATCTATAATTCATTGTCTCTTTAACCCTGCTAGTGACTGTCAGTGAGGAAATGCATCACATCTAAGGCAGATTGAATGATTTTTTTACTCAACCTTGATTCCAAAATATTAAATTCCCTTGTTGTTTCCAACAGTAGAGATGTGGCATTAAGGGAATTACAGACAAAGTGTAGCATTCATATATAGACTCTAAAATTTAATTGAAATTCTATGGTGTTTATTTTTCCTGAATGATTTTAATACAAAGGAAAATGGAAATAATTTTATAGGAAAAGGGAAATAATAGAATATTTTAACCGTATTGTTTAAAATATATTTTTTTTTTAGCCAAGGATTTGCAAAGTGAGAAATTGTCTTTTTAATGTTAATGTTGAACAGCTAATAGGGTAACTGTAATGAATCTGCAAGGATGGAGGGGGGGGCAGGGGGAAAGGGGTTTAGAAACATTTCAAAAGATTCCCTTCACTCTCCTGAATTTTTCTTTTTAAGCTCATTGCCTTATTGCCTTGAATGGCTGTTTAGTTGCTCTTTTCATTGAAGTGCCACTGCTTAGTATAGTATTACGAAAGGGTTAACCATTTTAGACTTGAGCAATTAGGCACGTTCCTTCAGTAGAAAAGTTGATGCCATTCAAAGCCTATTGCTGCGTTTGCCAGCTTGTGTACTTGATCTGGGTTTGATCCAGAGCCTGGTGAAGTTAGAGCCATTGATTTTGAGCGCATTTTAGCTATAAATTTGTTCAGGTTGTATTTTATTTCTCAAAGGCAAAGGCAGGAAAAGTGTTGCACTCCTGGTTTGGTGATGCTTTCTGTGGAAAATCTCAGTTCCTGTTAAATTTTGGAAAAGGTAAAACAGTAGTAGGGAAAGGTTGAAAAGGAAGTTGTTGCAACGACAACTGCAAGAGCAGAAAGTGGTAAGCAAGTAACAAGAAAGAGTTTAAAAGATCTATCTATGCCCTTAAATGCAGAATGTGAACTTTAGATATAATTGCCGGATGTTATGGGAAGCAGTAGGTTGTGTGATGTCACGGTGCAGGTGAACAGCAAGCCCATGAACAATACATTGTTGACTTTCCTGTTTGTGACAAGACTGTATAGGAATTGAATTTTGTGTAATTTATGTAGCTCAAGTAGGAGTCACCTTAAGTCTTTTCTCTCTAGCTCCAAGAAAATTGGAAGAATCTTTCTGTCAGTAGCTAATATACCAGACGTTTCTGATCCCCTTGTGGTAGTTTCTTGCTGCAGACTTCACTACGCTTATTACTCCATTAATCAAAGTCTTTTAAAGCGATTAATAAAATAAAAGAAATGGGTCGTAGATGGGTCTTTATTTTACAAATGTAATAAAGCAGTATTTGAGACCTTCGAGCTACCTTGGGGTGACATCTTAATTAGAAACAATCAGCTAGAAAAAAATCCTTAGAAAATAATGCAAGCTTTTTCTCCGGTGTCTTATTTTTATTTCTTGTTTCTTATAACAGATTTTGATAAACCTGACTTCAAGAGAAGCATAGTCTGCTTTGAAGACTTAAGTGTTGGTACTGTTCTGACTGGGAAAGTTGAAAATGCGACGCCATTTGGAGTTTTTGTTGATATTGGTGTGGGAAAAGCAGGTTTGATTCCAGTGCGAAACATAACGGAAGCAAAACTTTCTAAAGTGAAGAAGAGAAGAAGCCTGGGGTTAGGTCCTGGAGAAAGAGTGGAAGTTAAAGTGCTTAATGTTG
>VZTM01006237.1:219550-258342 GCA_013400555.1 Jacana jacana | reverse complement strand
GAGGATAACATTGGATCTTATTCGTGTTTTATGAGGGTGTTTTTTTATGATTGAGGCTTCATTTTAAAGGTTACGTAATGCCAGCGAGGTTCTGGAAATTCAGGCGTTTAATGAGTGCTGAACGAATCTTGAAACCTTCAACTTTGCTTCTTTTTCTTTTCTTTTTTTTTAAATCCAAGAGTTTTTTCCACATTTCTTGAATCCTTTCTGTTGTTAATTGTTGGAACGGTTTATTGGATTAGCTCCAAGAAACCTTGTTATTTTGTCTCCAGAGCCAACGAAATGCCAGTGAACGGTCAGACAGATCTCTTATCTGTTCTGTGTGAGATTTGCTGTCTTAAGTCAGTACTGCATGAGCAGACACATCTACTGCTCCCCTTCAAAAAAGCAGCCATTCAGTTTGCCTGTTTTCCAGATAAGAGTCTAAAAGAGGGTACCTAGTTGTAGAAAAATGTGATCTTTTTAAGTTAGTTGGTGATGACATTGCTTCAAAAGTAGACTGAAAAGAGAGCATCTGCTAATACTGTTGGTGGTTCAGAAATATTCTGCTTTAATTTATTTGAGCAACATTATTAGGAGATATGTTTACCTGTTTTATTATAGCTTGTTCAGTTATCATTGATTAGCACACTTGAATGTACCTTGAGGTTTAAGGAACTTTACTAAAAAGCATCGAAAGACACTTATGTTGTTCTATATGTGTGCAAAATAAAAACATTTCTGGCTATCTTTTCTCAGTGTACTGGTTCTACAAGTGATTTAAAAGTCCCATTTCTCTTTCTTTCTGGTGTGTGCTCCATCAATAACACTTCAGCTTAAGGACACAGCTTGTGAGGATGTGCTTGTCTGACCTCCTGAAGGGTATCTACTTTCCTGACCAGTAATACTGGACTACAGCCTGTGGATTGATGTTCCAGATCTACTCCCTTAACTTGACATAACTTCTTTCTATCTTTGATATATTTTTCTGCCTGTTTTGAGTGGAGAACAATTTTTCAACACTTGCTTTTACACACACGCTTGCGTGAAGCTGTGATTCTCTCCTTAAAATACTTCTTGCCATTTGTGAATGCTTACAAAGCCTTTTTAGACTTCTAATAAAAATGCTGTTTGTGTCCTGCTAGGAGTGCCTACCCACATGAGTTTTTTCTTCTATCTAAAGACTTTTTATTTTGGCAATGTTTCAGAGGAGTTAACCATTTTGGCCAAGTTTGCAAAGGACAGGCAATGGTATGGTGGCAGAAGAACCTTCAGCAACAGCAGATGTATGTGGTCTTTCCAGGGAATTTTTGGTGTATTGGGCCATTTATTCCTTTGAAGTCATTAAACTCACCTGTAAGTTGGCATAAACAACCTTGATGACAAGATTTGTAACTAAAAATGTCCAAATAGCTTTTGGCACAGGAAGTATATATTCGGAAAAGCTTGGTATCATGAAATTTCCCAGCTCTGTGCTTTATTTTTTAAAATTAAGAGCCAGCTGTAGACAGTGTATTTTGGAGGTTATTGAATGGTTTAGCAGACGGAAAAAAGCAGACAGATCTTTCAAGCTTCACTGGATTTGTCTACCAAATTTAAAAAAAAAAAAGAGCATTCTCTATGTTGTGAAGGTCAGCACAGCTTGGAATCGTGTTTCTTGGGCCTTTTGAAATTTTCATGTAATACTTTTGCAAAGTAGATTTTGTTGGTATGAAATTAGAAACTGTGATACTATGTTACTGTCTTTGAAAACACAGGGGCAAAGCAAACAAGCTGAGATTATTTTTTCTTCTGCAAATGATGTCTTCACTGATAATGCTGCAGTATTTTCTACTGCCTCCATCAGTAGAATTATCTACGTTCTCCGGAGCTTTATATATGGTCTCTACAGTATCTAAGCCTTTAGCAAATGAAATGAATGTGCTTGCCCTTCCCTAAGAAGGAGATAAGCTTCATCTCTTGAAGCTAATTTTAACAGCTGGGATAAATAATATTTTCTCTTTTTGTACTATTTCATTTGTTACTGAAATTCAGTTTTTAATCTTTAATATCATGAGGACTGTAGCATCTTCTTCATTTTTGTGTATTTCTCTCACATGATCATAGAAGTCTCTAGATGAAAGACACCTCCTTGAGACTGTTTCTTCGCACTGTTAATGCACAGGAGTCTTCTTACTTACTCAGAGGACTGACCTATAAAGCAGCTTACGTACTCATGAGCTGGTTTGGTTTCTCCTGAGCAGAAATCAGAAGCTTATTCTGAGGTATCTCAGGGACTAGTGGAAAATGTAATCATTTTCACTGGATTTTTTTAAATCACACTAAAACGTGAAGTTTATGACTTAATGTTTGCAGCCCTGCAAACATTTTTTTTTTTTTTTTTTTTTCCTCTCCTCATAACAGCCTAATGAGAGCGTAGGTGTTCCTGTGACCACCTCAGTTTTTGCCAGATCCTTGTCTGGAGATTTTAAAATTCTTTCTTCTTAATAATTCTTCCTCTTGAACTTTTAGATTTCTGACATCAAAGCATCAGGACTACTTTCTCTAATTCACCTTCCCCTTTAGGTTCTGACACAAAAAACCTACTGGCTGGGTAATTCCTGGCTTTTTCCCATTTGGTATGCTCTTCATGATGCAGTCCAATCTTTGGAACAAATTCTGTGCTTCATGGAGATGCCTCCAAGATCTAAACTAAAAAGCAAAACAACCTCTGCTTCATCCTCATCTTTAGTATATACAGTTATATACATCTATACTACATACAGTTTCTTGGGGGAAGAATTATATTATGAGTGTTCAAGTCTCACTAAGGATTTTGCTTTTGCCTTAAGCTGTAGATTCCAAGGCATCTACTCAGCGTTCCACCTCTCCACAAGAGAATTCGGCCCATTGATCTTGGCTGACAGTCCTCTTTTATAGTCCCACCCTCACTCAAATAGTCTGGTATTTTGCAATTGCCTTCCTCCAATATATAGACCCATAAGAAGAGTTTCTAAAGATTTCCTGTGCTTTAGATGTTACACAAAGGAGAAGAATTCTTCTACCAAACAAGATGGCACTTGTATGCCTGGCTGTAGTAATGCAAATTGAGAGTTTAAAAGAAGCCATTTGTTTTGGTTTTATTCCTGCCTCAGGCAGTTTTAGACAGCGTATATCAATTTTCCAGAAACTTGTCAACCTCAGGAATGATTTAGTATGCTGTTAAACATAATAAAATCAATAGGAAAACAAATAGAATTTCCATGAGGAGCAGACAGTTGGAGAAGCTTGTCCATATGGCACATTGACATGCTGGATTTTGGGACTTTGTTAGGTACTTGCGTTAAAAAAATTGCATACCAAACAGAGGTAATACATAATTCAGGAGGACAAATAATCTAACAGCTTTGTGGTAGTGCGTCTTGAACTTGACGTCTGTATTTATTTAACAACAAATACACTTAAAAACTCTATGCCTGGAAGCTACAAGCCAAACATGAATCATATTTGATCATATTTGGCTAATTTCAGAGCTTTTTACAAGGAGCCTCACCCGCTCTGAAGTGAGTGCCGAGTTTTTGGTTCAGCCTGAATAGCACTTTGGGTTTTGTAGCCTTGCTGAGGGTAATTTATGTAGCTACTTGGCTTTGCTTAAGGACATACAACTTCAAGACTATCAGTCCTTTAAGAAATGGGGGGAACTGGTTGGTTATGCCAGTCCATGTTACTCTATGTCACTCCCTTTTGGTGAAGGTTTCCTAAAGAGCTGTTTGTGAGGTTGGTGTGTCTGTGGCCACACAAAAAAGCTAAGCAAGTCAGTAATTTCACTCCTCCCCATTAGAGACCTTCTGGAAGTTTGAGAGCACCTCAGTTTACTGGTCCTAACTGTTCTTCAACCTCTTCTCAGGCATGTAGAAGCTGTGAGCATTTAGAAATGCTTAATCTTGAGAAATCCTTGTGTATCCAGACTTCATAAAGCTTCATAAGTAGCTGATACGTTTGTGTTTCTTATAGCAAAGTTCAGTGACCTGTTTTTAGAGAGCTTTGGTTGCCTGTTTCCTGTTGGGCCTCTAAATGGTCCTTTTCAGTGGATGTTGCAACTGTCCTGGCTACAGGAACCTCCTGCCAGGAGGCTGTAGAGGAGTGCTGTTTATTCATAGGTATCTCTAGGAGCTGACCAATCACTTCCATCTAATCTGTATTGGAACTTTGACTGATTGGGTAATTTTCCAGATGGACATAAATGAGTCACTCATAAAAGATCAACATATTCTCACAAAGCTTTTCCGCAACTGGTGTCAATTTCTAGAGTGCTAGAGTTGATCAGCAAATGGTAAGAAGTCTGTGTGTTTCACCACAGACTACTACATGTTCTGCAACTTGGAGATAACAGCCAGAAGTCTTCAGTCTGGGAGGGACCAGTGCTGGAGTATTGTTTCTGTGTGAGCTTGTACGATGGGGCTTCCTGCTGTTAATCAATCTGCTGTTTTTTCAGGCTGTTCCTATAGCTGTTGGGTCTCTTCTGGGCATGTTCTAGGTACATCAAGAATCTTAAGAGTTCACCTCTCTTTGGAAGTGAGAGATGACTGGTGACCATGCCCAGACTGGTGACCATGACCCTCATGGAATCATAGAATGGTTAGAGTTGGAAGGGACCTTAAAGATCATCTAGTCCAACCCCCCTGCCACGGGCAGGGACACCTTCCACTAGACTAGGTTGCTCAAAGCCCCATCCAGCCTGGCCTTGAACACCTCCAGGGGCAGGGCATCCACAGCTTCTCTGAGCAACCTGTTCCACTGCCTCACCACCCTCATCACATGGAGAATCTTAAAACTAACCGAAAGTTCCAGGTAGAACACTCAAATCGTATCTCACCTGCTCTCTTTTCCTGAGCAGGAGCTAACAAGCCTTTGAATTGGCCTGCCTGCTTTTTTCCCTGGTTAGAACTTTGACCCTATCCAGCTTCTTCTAAAATTGAAAAATATTAAGGCATGCTCCATACAGCAGTCCATTTAATATGTTATTAAATGAATAATGTTTTCAGTATGCAAGCAGCTAAGCTGTAGTTCTGCATTCTCATATCTCATCATCAGTCATGTTTCTAGTAAAGACTATGCCTTTATTGGTGGTCAAACAGTGAATTGTTTTGCATGTGACTCATGATGAGGTATGTGGAAATAATGTCATAAGGACTATTATGCTTGGGAGTCATTTACAAAGACTGAATAGAAGTGAAATCTTAGGAAAGTATTTTCACCTCAGAATTTAATGTGCGGAATGGCTTGGCAGAGAGCAGAAGCTGCCACATACCAGAGGCTGTATATTGGCACCGTGACTGCTTTTTTCTGTGTGAAGAGGAGAGGGAGGGGCAGGAAAGGCGAAATGGAAGGAAGTGGAGGGATTTGCGGAAGAACATCCTGGAGATGTAAATGGTCTTATGGGAATAAAGTTAAGATGATGAAATGCAAATGGTAGTAATGTAATGGTAATGTGGTGGTAATGGAATCTGAGCCTGGTTATCTCCCTCTTCCTCACGCAAAGGTAAAAAGAGTATGTATAAGTATTTATCAGAGCTAAGGGAAATTGCATATCACATATCAGTGCATATTGCTGCTAAGGAGTAGTGTGGAACCATTTGGCTTCAAGTGGGAGGAACACAAAGCATGTGCTGTTAATTGATTTGCTTCTCATTTCCCAGTATTGCTGTTTCTGGCTAGTATATTGTGAGTGGATCAATCCTTGCTCATCAGCCCTTCTGGCTGAGAGAGTGCAGCTGTCATGCGTGGCATGTGTGTCGTCCATCAACACGGTGGGTGGGAGTGCTCTGGTGCCGTGGGCAGTTGCAGCCACCAGGATTTTCACTCATTTATACCTATTGGGAAGAGTCCTTGAAAGACTAGAGTTTGTCATGGCTTTATTTGATCCCTTGAAATTAGTGCACTGCTATCTTTAGTGTACAGGGGGTAGATGCAGAACCAATCAAGCCAAAAAATCAGAGATTTGTACACTGGGTACGTTTGTTTTTGTTCTTTTTTGCTAAGAGCATACGTCAGTGATTTAAGATTTGTACTGGTGGTTATTGTTTTTATGTAACACGTGCTTGTTAGCCTCTGAAGAAACTAAATCTTTGCCTCTCTGAAGGACTATTTTTCCTGGTATGCTCCATGGCTGAAATAGTTTTAAATTTGAGCACGTTCTCAGTGTGTTGTCTGTTATGGACTGTCTAGTTTAGAACTGGGCCAAAGTAGCCTGGGTACCTTAATCTTGTTTTACGAGGCCTTGTGTTTTCTGGGATGTGCAATGAGTGATAATCTAAGAGCTGAAAGAAACATCTTCCCATGTTTGCTGTTTATGGATTATTAGTTCTTTGGGTGTGGTAATGTGTATGCACTGTTCATGGGAGGGAAGGGCAGGCGGTAAAACTTATAAAATTAATAAAAACATTAACAATTATATCAAGGGAAAATGTCTGCCTGGCAGTAGTAGGAAATCCTTGAGAGTCTGTTTCCCACATTTCAGAGTATTAGGCTTCTCACTTGGATCAAGTTGCAGCTGTGTGATTCTTGGGGGACCAGTGTCATTTTGCGTGCCTCCCATTGCTCACAGACTGTGCTGGACTAGTGACAATCTGGCCCTTTGTAGAGACCAGCAGAACAACAATTGAAAAATAAGTGGAGCTTCAGCTTATCTCTAAAACCAAGATTGCCCACACCCAAAACCCTCTGAAACTGTTCTGCTCCTTTTCCAGTTGTGAGAGGAGTGGCTTCTTCAACTCTTTTGTCTTTGTTGAACAGAACATTGCTGGTTTGTCGTTAATTCTCTATGGCAGTATTTTTTTTCCTTTTCTTTTTTTCCCTTCCTAATTGTCTGCAGTGAGTTATTTACCCCAAGGTAAACCAGAGCACTGCAGGGCTTTATTTTCAAATGTAAATACAATTTACAATTTTGTTATTCCAGCATATGTTCTATGTCCTTTAAATGTGACTTGTATCTGGGTGTGCTGTGAGAAACACTGGAACGCTTTCCTCGTAATCGGGGTGACAGTTCCGGTATTAACTGATTTAGTGGTTATCAGGTCACAACCATGTGGGAAGGCATAACCCTACAGACTTTGCCACCTGAAGGAAGGCCCTTTTCCAGAGATGTTACAATGTCCTTTCCTAGCTTTTTCTATAAACAAGAGACTAAAAACTAGCTGGGAGAAGAAGGTAGGACATCAGTCCTGAGTCCAGTTTCCACTGGGTCGGTCTTGTTCCATCACAGACATCACACCACGGGAATCCTTTCATAAGTTTATCAAATCCCTTTTTGAAACCTGTTTGGCAACGTTACACAGCAGAAACTCATGACTGTGTTCTATGTATCAAAAAAGAAATAAACGGGGGAGGTCCCAGCCACAATTAGACCACCTGCCAGTGAACTGGGATTTTAATAGTATCCAAACGGGATTGTGACTGTTCCAATGGGATTTACATGAAGGTGGCGTGTTTTGGCACAGGCAAAGCTGTGTAGTATCAGCATCTGTGTCAGATCCACAGAAGCTGACAATGTGGTCTGCAAAAGTAGTGTTAATTACAACATAGATGTTGCTAGCATTTCAAACTGAAAGTTTGCTGGGTGTCATTAAATGAGGGACCTTGGCCTTGGAGGAAGACGTTGCCTTTGCCTTGCATGTAAGGGATTACAGCATTCTAGGAGCTACTCTGTATCTTGATGACTATAAAAAAGGTACAATTGTAGCTGAGAAATGAGTGTCCAATATAGTAATTGCAGAACAAAAATTTGTGTGTCTGTTACTTAATTTCAGTTTGTAAACTATGTTCATAGACAAATCTGTTTGGTCTATTTCTCACTAATTGCTGGCAAGATAGGCGTGAATATGGCTAGGAATGGAAATGCAATACACCAACTATCCGGAGTTTTGAAGGAATGTGTTTGGGTGGTTTTGAAAATAGGATGGTTTTGGTCAGCAGATCTTCACTCTGCAAATGAGCATATCAGCATGGCAAGTAATGCTTGTTCCCATTTCATTTGGCAGAGGGTACAAGTTCATAGTTTTCTACTGGTGCAGAGAACAGCGGTTTGGGTTTGTTTGTCCTAGAACTATTTTTGGGAATTACTTAAAGACTTAAGTGAGGATGCACCTTAGCAACACCTACTTTGGACTCTCCGGGTGACTTTTCTAATTTTTTCTTTTACCTTCCCAGTGGCTTTAGCACTTGTAAAATTCTGATGGTGTGTACTACTCCTGATAGTATCCTGAGGGAACAAAGCTCATCTCACCAGCAGAAATATGAAACAGGATAGGGGGGAAGGCAAGAGGCAAAAGTGTTCCGTGTTATTTAGGTGTGTGCAATTTTCCTACTGTATCCTGCAGAAACACCTTTTTTTGTTTTTGCATTCAAACTCAGCTAAACAATACTCCACTAAAATAATCCCTGAAGGAGCTTATACTAAACGGAATAGGAAAATTTTGCTAAGTAAAATGTTATCAATGGGACAGAGATTGACTGTTCATCATGCCTGGTATATATTGCTTTGTCCAACAACTCGCCCCAGCAGGCTTACAATTGTGCTCTCTCTGAAGACCCTCCCAGCTGCAAGACCTGATTGACGGGATCCGTGGGCAGATGCACTCGCCAGATTCCAATAAAGATGGGGCCTTGGGAAAATCTAAGGCAATTATTGACGGGCAGCAATCCACTAATCAGACAATTTCAAAATTAATCCCACAGTCCCTTACTGTATTAGCTTTCCTCCTTGTTTGTATTTATACAGCAAATTCATGACTTCAGTGAATACTCGCCCTTCCAGCCCAATTATGTCTCTCTGAGGGTATTAAATTAAAAACAGAAGAAATATTGAAAGTGGCTTGCAATTAGTTTCTTTAAAAGGTGGTATGGCACTTGCAGGCTGAGTTTCTTAATATGATGCTTGATAATAAAAGTAAACAGGATTTTTTTCATCATGAAAGCAAGGCAAGTATTCCTAATACGTCTTGTTATAGAGAGGCCTATATATAATGAGAGAAGAAAGTGATTTGATTTTGGAGTTTAATTGTATTTTCATAAAATTCTTCTAGAGTAACTGACAAGTCCACCGTGTCTCCAAATAACATAAATAGATTTTGGTTTGTGCATTTTGATTTATCTTGCCCTTCTTTTATTTTGACCACTTTATAAAACAAAATTGGATTGCATCTGATTATAACCTGCCTTGTAAATGAAGACTAATCCAAATAGAACATTTCTTTCACATAGAATTGAAATACAGAACCAACTTTTTGGGGTAACTGTTTAAACATGAGTCATTGCCTAGAGTCCTTGGTCATGCACGATGTGTTTCATTCTTTGAAAATTTGGAATTCTGGATTGAGTTCAGGCAGTGGCTGAAGAGTTGTTTCTGCAGATCTGAACCTGAATGTAGATTTTCCTTTTTATTATCAAATATGGGCACAGACAAAGCTGTTTTCCATGGCCAACCGAAGAGAGAGATCCATTCAAAGGTGTCATTTTGCATCTTTGCACTGGAGATGGCTTTTGCCTTGGGTAGTCAGAGCACTGTGCACTTGTGCAGTTTCCCTTATGCAGTAGGAAGCGTACCATATTATTTTTTGTTTACTACTGATCTGTCAGTCACTGGAGTCAGCTGCCCAGGGAGGTGGTGGAGCCACCATCCCTGAATGTGTTTAAAAGTTGATTAGATGTGGTGTTGAGTGATATGGTGTAGGGGAGAACTTTGTAGAGTAGGGCTGATGGTTGGACTCGATGATCCCAAGGGTCTTTTCCAACCAAAATGATTCTATCATTCTACAGAGGAATGGAAAAAAAAAAAAAGTCAATAGGTAAAATTCATGTATGCATGGGTTGGAGAGTAGATGGTGAGGTGCTAACTGTAAAAAGCAAATAAAGTATTTACAAGTTGAGAATTAGTGGGATACAGATTTGACTGGAGAGGCTTAGGTCAAAGCCTTCCTGGGTAAATTTGGTGGGTTCAGCCATTTTATCTCATATTTCCATCTATACACCACCTTGAAGAGATGCTGTGAGAAAAAAAAAATATGTGAAGGTTTTATTGTTTTTTATTAAAGTGTAGAAGTGATACAATTTGTATAATTTTTCAGTAAAAAGGATAAATAATTCTGTAAGTGACAGCACAGCTGCTTAACTGATCTTTTTAGTAAATGTACATGGAGCTGATGAAAATAGAGTTACAAACACACAACCTCATCTACATACAGCAAAAAGATTAAATGAACTGTGTCCATTTTGGGCTTTTGTAATCAATTGGGATTGAATCACAGGCATAGAGGACACATGAGGCAAGAGTTATATCATTAGGTAAAGTACTTTCTTGATTACTCAAATGACTTCTCTAACTCCTTTTCAGGAGCTATCCAGTCGCTTGTCTTGGAGAAGGGCTAAGGTAACACCCTTGTCTGGTCTGGTTGGGTACATTTACACAAGGCAAGGCTTGGGAAACACAGAGGTAGAAGTTCCTATGCTTCCTTTATACTCCAACATCTAACAACATGCCTGCAATGATGCCAAGCTGCCTTTCCCAGTGCAAGCAAAACCCAGGCTGGAGCTACTGGTAGGCCTTGTTTTATAATACTTTGATTTATTGCAGAAGTTGTTAACACCCCGTAGTCTTTTGAATAAAATGAGACAAGAAAACCTGTAAGAATCAATAACAATATAAGCCAGGGAACCTTTCAGCTTCATAATAAACTAATTAAGCTGTTAATTACCTAGGGATTAGCACTTCCATATGTAAAAAGAGGTGCATTCTGTGAGAAGAGAGCTCTGTAAGGTAATAGCTTATGCAATTTGAAATATTTCAATCTATTTCAGGAGGGCAGAGCATGAAAAGTGTGCGGCTCGCAAGCAAAAAAGGTTATCCAGATTTCTGCCCATACTTCTGAAGACATCTTTTTAAATCTACCAATTCATCAAATAAATTTCACATGGAATGATTTAATAGTGCTTTAAAAATCACTGTGCTGGTTAAGAAAGCAGTACTTGATGAATAAAGGTCACAGCTCACTGATGGTGGAGCTTTGCCCTTTAGCAAAGGGGCTGAGCTTGGAGGTTTAAGAACCTGAAATTCTTTCCTGTAACTAAATAATATTTTAGTAAATGAGAGCAGTTCTTCAACCCACATCTGCCTAGAGTAGTCCTCCGTACACGTGGGTACAGCTCAGTTCCCCTGCACGCTCTGCAGTTCAGCCAAGTCATCATGCTGCTATTCATGGGCATTCCTTTGTCTTCCTTTTATATGTGCAGGTGGATTCAGACCACGGGCTTTACGTAAGCCACCAGCTGGCAACAACTTTCAGCTACAGTTGACCTGGGTTAAGTTAGGTCTGGTGGCCAAAAAGTAAGAGTTGGTGTTACCGAAGCCTGAAGTTATTTGTTGCCCTTTAGTGGCTGCTGGTTCTAAAGCAACAGCAATTAGGTTTGTGTGGCACAATAAACAAAAATAGAAAGTGCGTTCATATGGATAATGTAAAGATTAAAGCTCTTGCACTCTCAGCTGCACACTGAATAGCTCGCCTTTTTATATGCTTTTAAACAGGGGAGCTGCGTAACATGAGCCTCTAGTTGAAAGGATGCAGTATCGCTACACTCCCATCTGGATTATTACATTCAATTCAGGCCACATGAACTCCTGTGCTGAAGGTGTACATCTAAGAAAATGGTTGTGAATTGAGCGTGACTTGCATAAAAGAGCAAGTTGCACCTATTCTCTCTTGAAAAGCATCTGCTTTTAGTTAAAGTCACAGTTGGCTCGGCCAGCCAGCCATGGGGCCCCCCCATCTTCTTTTCTGTATCACCCCACATTCACATGCTTAATATACTAGTAATTTTATTATGGAGCTGTGGTCAAGACTCTGTGGCTAAGGTTGCAACCAGGTTCTTTTATAAGCTCTGTTTTCTGTCTGCCCCACTAGAGCTTTCACTAGGAAAATTGACTTGAAAATTGGCAACATTCACTCTGCACTTCATATCCATACATTTACATTCTCGGGCATGTTTAATTGTTGCACTCCCTGCTTTACTACTCTTTCAACTTTAATGTTGGTTATTGGGCTCCACTTAAAGTTAAGCCTTTCTTGGTGTCTTTTAATTATAATAAAGCCCTAGGCAGTTGGGTTACTGTGACCACTGCATATTACACAGTTCTTGGTGGTGTCCCTCAGTTGCCTTGGCATGGCTTACTCATAGTCTGGAAGCTCTTTGACTTTTTGTTGAATTTGGTTGAGCGTATTGAGGCTTCCAGTCTGCAATTCAAACCTCTTCCTATTACTGCAGTAGAAATAGGTGGTAGTAAGCATTAAAAAAATTCGTAGTCGCAACCTGGCTCCAGATGAAGCTGATGGCAGAAGTTCCACCAACATCAACAGCAATGGCGTGCAGCTGCAGCTCCCATTTTGTAAATAACTGTGGGTGCTAACTCATCATACCGTCAAAGCTAAACCACTGATGTTTTCCAAGCATTGTTTCCTTACCATTGTAAAAAGTGAAATCACCGTTTTTGGCAAGATACTGAAAGTCTGCATATATGAGTGTAGGTAGTATATGTGTGCAAGAGTTGATCACTTATAATTGGCAATGTTTCTTTTGAAAATGATGCTGAATTTGAAGAAGTGTAATGCAAATAGTTCCTTGTTTTCATTTTTGATTGACTTTTCTCATCCCTTTTTCAAATGCAAAATCCATCCTTGCTCACAGAACCTAAGGAGGATTTGCAAGCAGTCAGTTGAGTGACATCTTACTATGTGTTCCAGAGTGAATTCGGATTAAAAGAAGGTGGCAAAGTCTCAATTTAAAATGCAGTAGCTGTTGTTATTCTACTGGAAGAGGACATTTTCCCTAATCAATCTGGTCTGGTTTCATGCAATTTCTGAATAGGTATTCCCGACTGTATGTAGGAAAGCTGTCCTACATCCAAAAGTGATTTAACAACATCCAGACCTTTAAATAACTGACATTTTCACACTTAACATCTTCAGTGCACCATTCATTATTTCAAATGAACCAGGATCTTCTATGTCCTTCTACCTCCTTTTACCTAGATTCTTTAAGTATGTATTCTCTGCAGTCAGAGGTTTGAAATTGGTGAAAGCCCAGATTATCTGCAAGAAACAACAAGTCCTTTGATATTTTCAAAAGAGATGTGATGGAAGTCAAAAATTGAGCAGCAAATGAAAACAGAAGAAAGCACTGCTAGAAGAGAGAGAACCTGTTAAGAAGATGATGGTAAGTCTAAAAGGGAGCAGGGGCTGGAATAGGAGATGTTTTCTGTTTTCAGGAAAAGGCAGAATAGATGGACATGAATACTCTCAGGAATGTTAGTTGCTCTGTAATACCTTTTTTTGAAAATAGTGTACTTTTTAAAAAGTATGTTAATTTTTCTCCTGCTGAACTGTTTGATGTTTTTGTTATCCCTTATGTGCAAATTTCTCAGGCTTGCAATGTGTTAATTATTCTTGATGTAAAGTGCAGCGTCCTTGCCTCTAAAGTATAAACTCAGATCCACATGGGGAAAGCCTCATCCGCTCTCCTAACATGAAGTATACAGCTCTTCCATATGTTAGAGAAGTTGCCTGAGAAGTCAGTGCAGAGTTACCATCTCAAAAGTGTAGTCCTGTATCTGCCAATAGTGCTGTCGTACGGCACTGTATGTGGTCAGAGGTACATATTGCAGACCCGAGACCACAGTAACGGTATCGTCTAGCTTTAAACATGTCATGGTAGTATTAGTGATGCAGCCACAAGCTACACACTTGCCAGAGAAATTTAGGAAGTGATTGGGCTGTAGTTGTAGCTGGATGGTTCCAGGAATGTCTCTTGTCAAAGAAGGATTTGGAGTGGCACATAGATATTGGCCATTCCTACTTAAAAGAGTATAGTTAAATATTGAAACTCTCTGGAAATTCTATTTTCTAGGCTTGGGATAGTTCACTCCTCTGATGTGAGAGGTAATATGAAATAATACTGTGTTACTGCTAGCCTATTGATCAGGTACTTTCGCTGTCAAACTATGCTCAGTTTTATTGAATGTAGGAAGTCTTAACACGTTCTTTGACAGCAAAGCCCCCTGCAAACCATGAATCTGCAATATATTTATTGTGTGCTTACCACAGAGAGCTATTGCTAGTCTGTACTCTGCAGAGAGGGTTTGAGGAGGAAAAAACTTTAAAGATCATGCTGTTTAGGAGGCTTCACAGTGAAATCTGTCTTGTTGTTTTATTTGTGCCTATTGCAGTTGTAAACTTAGGGATGCATGTATTAAAATTCGTGTAACTTAGTATGATGCAGTTTACTAACTTCATGCAATATATATCCATTTAAAATATCGTTCACATTATACATAAATGCTAATAAAATGAAATCCCTTAGCAGTCAAAGGAATTAGCCTCTATATGAGTGAAATACCAAGGCGGGTCTTGTTACTTTTATGAAACTGTGAATAATATAAGTATCCAATTGATAAAATTTTATTAAAGCTGACAGCCCTTAAGTGATCTAAGTGGTAAATATTGAAATGAAGTTTCAACAACACTGCGGTACCAAGGGAGGCCTAAGGCAGTAATAAGGATTAAACAATGATTTAATGTTGTTCCTTAGGGGTAGGGATTGTTGTTTTAATGGAGAGCAAAAGCTCACTTCCTTCTAAATAATTAAACTGTGATTTGAGAAATTGATCTAAGGTAGTTGTAGTGGTTTGTTAAGTCCGAAAGAGATAAATGAAGGCAAAGTGTCCTGGGGCAAGGGAAAGTCAGGGGAGAGTAGTGAAGAGATAGTTTTGCGGGATGGATTCATGACAAGTGTCCCTCGGGAAGGGGGAAGCTGGCAATGAGCATATTTTATCTCTTATTTGTAATGTAAACAGACTTGTGCTGCCCGAGGCTGGGTAATAGCTAATGAGCAGGGGGGTTTCTGTGGGGTGCGGATTTTATTAGCACAGCTTATAAAAAACAGAGCTAAATTAAAAATGTGGTGTCTCTGAGATAATCCGATAATCAGTGATGCTACAGGGAGCA
Source organism: Jacana jacana (assembly GCA_013400555.1). Lineage (NCBI taxonomy): Eukaryota > Metazoa > Chordata > Aves > Charadriiformes > Jacanidae > Jacana > Jacana jacana. Next base: position 243,334 of record VZTM01006237.1, on the reverse strand, counting down.
CCTCCACCTAAGCGGAGCGAGTGTATTAGCATATGCATGCAAGTTTTCCAAACAATTTGTTCAGCAGTTTTTGTGAGCTGAATGGCTTTCCCATCTTTGGAGCAGATTTCACATAACAGGACTGAGTATTTTGGGCTGTCATAGGAATGCAGGGAAGAAGGAATTTCGTAATGTGTTTCAAATCTGTCATTTGTGTATAAGCAGCGGGAGACTTGGCCAGAGAACTTCTCATCATATATGCCTCTTGGGTGATTGTTACAAATGAGATGACAGCTAGGATGGTGGTAGAGATGGGATATAAGTGGAAAAAGAGAGAGAGAGAAAGCTCTGCCTAATTAGATAATTGCTGAAGGTAATTTCCTTGGGGTTAATGTGATACACAACCCTGAATAGTTCTAGACTACCAACACAGAGCTTCCAAAATTGTGGTGGATCGTTTCCAGATAGCCACTCCTCAGCTTGTATCCACATAACACCGTTTAGAAACACAACTAAATTGAGGGAACATCCAAGAAAATGTTGAAATTTCCCTCTACTTAGTGGAAAATGCAATTTATGCCTTCAGGTGTAGATACAAAAGGGCAGGGTAAAAGTTGTTTGTTCAGAATAATGTTTGTTGCACATCAAAGGAGGAGTGAGTGGAAATATCAAAAAGCCCCGAAGACACACACCACTGTCCAACCAAGTCTTGTGATTACCACCGCCAATGCTACCATTTTTCTCAGCACCCAAGGCAAAGCTCAGAAGGAAAATTGAATGCAGAGCATGCATGGTGAAAGTTTTCTAGAACTTCAGTTTTATGATATCCACAGTTTCCATCAGTAAGAGAAAGGATATTCCAACATGTGGAGTTTTAGGACTTAGTGAGTGAGGTCTACTGAAACTGGAACAGTTAACAGTATTGTCCCTGCATATCTTAGTCGAGGCTGCAAGACCTGGGGCTGGTAGTGTTAAAGTTAGGTTACACAGTCAGGAAAATGTCTTTGACCAACCTGTTTCTCTCCATGCAATGAAATGAAAAAATGCAAGTTAAGCTGTGCAAGCTAAGTGTGTATAAAAGGATGTGCTGGTTTGATTTTTCCAAACAAACCACTTTATGTTGTTCTATTTATGTATACATTTTACTGTAATTAAAGAAAAACCTCGGGACCACCCAGTGTACAATCAACCTTATTGTTCCCTACTCCTCAAGCTGGCAGATGGTACAATGATCAAACAATCACTGTTGTTATTTACTGATGGTTTTCCATAAGTGCTAGGCCAGTTGCAAGTTCTAGTATGCTTAGTTTCTTATAGTGCACTTGATGCACTGAAGGGTGCGCTCCAGCTGTTCAGTCTGATGACTGAAATCTATCATGTGTCAGCAGTCATCTTCTGTCAGAAGGAATAAAAAAGTGCATAGGATATTATGTTTTGGTATGTTCATTTGTCAGCTTGAATTTCATTTTACATGTTGACATCTTGCTTTTTATTTCTATTGGAGAAAACTAGGCAAAAGAAATGTCTTGCACTTGAAGCCAGAAGTTGGTAGAACTAAGTCTCAGGAAATAGATGTATTCTTCCCGTGGGAATTCATTCCATGGGCTTAACCCATCTGTAAGAAGATTTCTGTTTCTGGAAGAGGCAAACTCTGTGTTATGGTGAGCTCTGTTGGATGAGAGAAGTGATACACACCTGAGGTTTTGAGGAAAACCTTTGAGGACATGAAATGGGAATTCAGAACATGATTCAAGTTGTATGGAAAGTCAGGGTAGGGAGCTGGAGCAGGGCTGATATGCTTATGGTAACTCATGTTCATGAGGAGGTATCACAGCATTATTCAGGTTGCAAGGTGTCGCTGGAGAGAAGCGACATGTTCAGGGCCATGCATTTTTGTACTTGACATCAGCTGGAGTTTCCAAAGGTCTGAGTACTTTCTGTGTAGGTATGTCACGTGGCTCTAGTCCATACATGAGGAGGTTGTAGGTAAATGAAGGCTGTCACCTGCCAAGATAGACTAACAGTACAATGATAGAGGCATTACTTGTTTGTTGTTACATTCAGCTCAACATCCATGTAAAACACCAGAGCATTTCTAAGACATGGAACTAACCAAAATGAAATACTTAAAAATCATCTCCTGATGATGTACTTCTGATTCACCTATGAGCTTCTCAGCTACTGTGACTTGTCAATAGTAATGAATGGTAATACTGGTTGAATAATAACTACAGCACTGTAGGTAATCTTGATCTTGCTGGCATGTGATTTTGTGTTGTCAGTTCAGCTGTTTGGGAACAGGAAGAATTGGTCAAAATGATTAAGTGAAGCAGATTACAACTGAAAAGTTATATTCTGATCCTCTAGAGAGCAAAGACCTCCATCTATTTCAGTAGACTAATACTGGGCCGTGGATAGATTTAGATGCGTGCCCAAGATGAGACCAAAAATACCTACTCTATGGAGACTGATATTTTACCTTTAATCTTCTATAAGGATACAATCTAAATTCTTGGATAGCATTAACATGGCATTTTGCAATGTTTACTCAGGGAGAATAATGCCCTGATATATGCATTATTACATGATCATCAATGGATGATCAGGTGATACGTATCACTTCACTAATAGGAAGATGCTTAATGGCTGATAGTTTGCTCACTAGGCTAACAGTAGGCAGTTCCACACCTACCTTGGCACTGTACTTCCCGAAGAACTATCATGCAAGTCAATTCTCTTTCTGGGCTCCCTTTGGAGTATCTACAACAGTAATAAGAGCAGTGCTTTTCTTACTAATTTTCTAGTCTGAATACTTTGTTTGGATGATAACCTCTTCAGTGAGGCCATGACCTGATCTCTGCATCTGAAATGGAGCTGAAATAAGAGCTTGAAAATGAATGTGAAGAGCTTTGTCACTATTGGCTTAAAACATGGTTTTGCCATGGTCAGGTTTCTTTCAACAGCTTTTTTTGTGGCAAGCACTGTTATGTTTTGACTTAAATATAGCAAAATCTTCAACATGATGAAATGGCAAAAAATGTCACAGTTCATCAGGCTACAAAGTATAAACAATCATCAAACAGGTGAAAAATACATTAAAGAAGAATAAAACTTCAAACAGGTTTTAAGTAGTTCACTTTTATGTTTTAATAGCTCTTTAGGAGCCTGTAAATAGAAAGTCAATTGGATTTCAGACTTGTTTCCATAGTTATATTACACACAGGGAGTATTCAATAAAACAAATCTTTTATTTAGTTCCTGACAGGTGATTAAAATGTGCCTCTGCATTTTCTTGTCTGTTACAGTAGGAACTAATATCAAAGACTTCTGGAGTTTACAAGTATTCACAAATATATTGCAACTTAATTTTATCTTTTGGGCTGCAAACCTAGCGCTAACTGGAAGTTGCTGGAAAGTTTGAATCCTGTTTGGCATTCTAAGCCTAACATTTCTTTTTTCCTGTAAAGATTTGCTCTCAGCTTCAAAGATCTCAAGTCCTATTTACATGTTTTTCAAAGTAATAAACTTTGGGGAAAGGCAAANGGCGGGGAGGGGAAGAAGGGAGGGAGGAGGGGATGTTCTTGAGGGTTAAAGAAATATGAAATCATTTGAACTTCTTAGTAGTCAATGAAATTGTTGTTGTTTCAAGCATCTTATATTTTGGTAAGAACCATTCCACAAAGGCCCATTCAGTGCTGTGGTTTCAGTACTATATATATTTTTAGCAGTTGGAGAAGACAGCACCTGTGAATGTTAAAGGAGTACCAGAGAGACATTTCTCTTTATTGCTGACATACTACCTGGCTCAGTCTGGCTAAATCAGAAACTTTCAGGCTTTGTGTTTTTATAGGACTGTATGTGATGGCACCATGAGGTAGGGTTTCACAGCTAGGGATCATATAAAGATTAAGCTGCCTTTTACCAGCCTTACTTTTGGGGGTTTTTTTGGTGTTTTGTTTTTTTTCCTGGTATGTCATTGTAATCTCTTGCACTTAAAATGTTTAGGGCGTGGCGACCAGTAGACCTGACAGGATTAGAAATAACCATATCAAAATCAAAATGCCTAAATTAGAGAATGGCTCACTTTAAACAGGAAACTGCCACGGTGCAATTCCTTCCAGATACAAGGAGGAAGAACGCTTTGGGAAGGGCTTTATCGATTAAAATGGTTAAGACCAAATTTATGCTAGTTAAGATTGGCTGCAGTTTTGCATTTGGTAACTTTCCTCTCTGATGAATTTCTGACACCTGCCTTGTCAGTCTGGCTACAGTTGCCCAACTGCATGGATAACCAACAGCCTTGGTCTTTATGCAATGTTAAGCATTGATTGTTCTCCTTACATTTACCTAAAACCGTTGCAATTTTTCTTTGATCAAGGATGCTTAATGCAATATATCATTTTTCAGGTTGTGTTGGGTGGATCTTCCTCTTACCAGTGTCTGCATAAGACCATGCCACATTCCATGGTTCTGGACCAGCTCTGTCCCTTTGGGGAATGGTTGACAGGCACAGAGAGGAAAGGTTGGGGGTACCAGGATGATAAGAGGAAGGAGTGCTCCGGGACAGTCAGAGCAGTGGGGCTTCCCAACCCGACACAGGAAGACAATATGGAAAGATTATTGCCTTCCAGATAGCCATGTTTAAATGGAGGTAACAGTGTCCAAAGGGAAGGATATCAGCTTCTCAAGGATTGCCAACTTGGGCTGTTGACTATCACGGGTCTGTTGAGTAACGTGACTAGATATGGCTATTACTTTACACATAAATGCGTTTCTGCCCCTTGCTGAGGCTTGACGTTAGGCAATAGGCTTATGTTTTATGAGTATTAAAATATCATAGCTGTAGTGCTAACTTGTACAATTTCTAGTGTAACTCCCCCACTCGCTGCTGCTTTTATGTCAGAGTTAGAAGAACAGTTACAATCTTTATTGTCCTTTAAAAATGAGCTTGGAGAAATTATTATAGAAGTGGTGTAATCTCAACAGAATGATAAGATTTGCAGTATTGCTGATGGGCTCAGTTAGGCCAATAAAATTCTAGAAAAAAAGCCTAAACTGCAGGAATTTACAGGGATTTATGAGTTCTTGGCACGATAGGGAGTAACTGTTTCTATGAATTGCCATTTTATCAAAGAGAAAAAATAGAATTGTGCAGCACAAGATGTTGGCTATGGTGAAAAAAGTCCTTGTTTCTGGGTTACTCTTGGCTCTGTCTGTTGTCAGACCAAGTCACACTGAGCAGCTCATCTGCTCGTTACCATAATATTGTATTTAAAAGATGCCTAACTATTACTCTTTTCATATAAGGCCTGATAGCTGCTTTAAATCTGTGTTTTATCTATTGCTTTTACATTTCTAAGCCATTTATTGCATTTGCAGATACAGCAATAAATGTATGTCTTTTATAAACCTAACAGAATGCCTTGTGTACTGATTGATGGAAAATCAGTTGTTCAGTTGCCAGGCAATGATTGATTTTCCAACACAGCTGCTCCAGCTGTGCTACAGATGCTATTTTTTCTCAGATATCATAGATGGTGTTGTAAGCTATTGAATATGATCCTTAATTGTAAAGATCTCTGAGAAATCAGTCATTTCAGCAGTTAATGACCATTTGGTCACCATCTTCAGCTACACTTTGTGTTTTTACCTAGTAAGCCGGCAATTAGCAGTGCCACTTGGAGGTTACTTTGGTGTATTTTGCCAGAAGCTGGTTTTAAATCTGTGACATAAGTAAATGCTTGTCAAAGAAAATTACAGTTCATTACAAAATGTTGTGGCCAATAGCATGTGCTGATGACAGCAAGCCTTTTTCCTGGAATGCATTTCAGATTCCGGTATTTTATTTCAAACCTTGCTCAGCTGTGTATGACTAATAAATAATAGAGGAAAGTATAACTCAACAGAAAGTTTGCAGACCTGTTTTTGATCTGGGGAAGCAGACTTCGGTTACTTGGCATTCTTTTAGGTGACCTTCATAATTTAGTTGCGGGCTGTGATTTGGCTCTGCTATCCATTTTCACAGTGGCATAAAATATTAAAGTCAAGCAAGATCAATAATTCATACTCTTATGGTACTGGGGATATCAATGAAAGGATCGTTTGGATTTGCTAAAATTAAAAGTGCAACTCTGCTTAAGGTACAAGTGCAAGTTTAAGGCTTTTAATGCTCATTATGAGAGAGGAAATTAAACAAAGTCTCAGATTTCATAGAAAGAGGAGCTGCAGTTGGTAGGTGTCCTGTCATTTGTACATTAGCTGCCCATTCACAGCAGGGTAACGTGTCCACTTGCTAAAATAGGCTTGTTGGCAGAGTGTGGCTGTTTTCCCTCTCTTCCTCAAAAAAGCATTTCTTGCAGCTTTCTCCCTGTTATGAGCTCTGGTTGTTTTTAAAGTGCCAGCTACTGCTGCTTTGACAGCGTGGCTGCTTGCAGAACATAGAGAACTGAAAACAGGGCATGAACTGCCTTCTAAACCTGGTTTTCCCACTGTCTTATGGGCAAATCTCTTTGGGTGTCCTGCCATCTCCTGCATTTAATTAGAAGCTCCTCAGGAAGGAGAAGTATTTTTCAGTGTCTAGTTCCCGTCGGCCTCTGATTTCAGTGGGCTGAAGCGCTGAAGTAATATGAGTAGGAAATCAAAATGCAATTCATTCCTACTCTAACTTCTAGAACACAATATTTGCCTTGATGTTTTCTCTTTTAAAATTAAATTGATGCCTCCTTTGTTTAATTGTCTTGTCGCCTTTGCCTCTTTTCTTTCACTACATACATTTCTAGATGGTATAAAATACTAGATGACTTATTTGTCTGGTAGAATTCCATGAAATAATTTTTGGAATAGTCATTCATACTTTATCCTGTGTGTTAAGGCACATCCATTTCTTCAGAATTTATATTCTTGCAAAATATCAATTAAACACCTCCCCACCCCCCCTCTTTCAGTTGTAATTGATATCTTTCAAAGATAAAATCAGATCTTTCTCTACTAGAGACATTTTAGGATAAGCTCATGCTTTCTTTTTCTAAGTTTTTTTCTCATATATTCTCCTTCAAGAGAAAGGGAAATACATGGGTCACCTCTAATTTTTTTCATTGGGTAAATTGCTCAGCTTTTCAACAAAGATCTACTTAGCAAATGTAGGATGCAATTATGGGAGGAGGAGTCCTAAACCAAATTCCCATTGGGATAACTAGTTTTTACTTAGGCAAGAATGAACTTCCCTCTAAAACTAAATACCTTACTCTTTCTGTATAGCTGGTTTGGAGTGGCTCTGTCATTTTAGCATTTCTGTTGCAGTCAGATAGGCTGCAAGCTTTGCTCATTGCACAAGAAACTAGAATAGGCATGATTTCCAGTTGTGGTTGTGTGATGATATCTGGGTAGATACTGAATTAAAAGGAAAACTGAGGCCTGGGTTGCCGTCGTGCAAGTCTGTGCATGCTCATATCAGACATAGGACAGAAGGATTCTCCATTTCAACTCTGGCTTATTTCAGAGCTGCAAGTAGACTGTAGCAGTCAAGCTGTGAGAAGGTGGCTTCAGCTCTCATATAGCAAACAGAATAGCCCAGTTCTGTCCTACAGAAAAGGAATTGACATTAGCGCTTCTATTCAGTATTGATGTTGCAAGAATATACGATAGTATTAGACCCTTTTCATTACTACATGTCCTGTGGGTACAGGAAAGTATTTGCAAACTCCAGATGAGCATATATGTTGGAGATACTTTGAACTCTTCAGCTAAAGCTGTGAATTAGCTGGTTACTTAAGGAAAAGGAGGTTGTTGCGAGAGAACAACTTTGTCTTTCTGGAGCCTTGACTCAATTTTGCCCGTGGTGTAATTCTTCCCTGATCATCTCTGCTGTTTTGCTGTGAGGATTTTGGGAATGCTCCTTAAATCATATACTCTTCCTGGTAGATGTGCAGCTCTTTAATTTTGTGGGGAGGTTGCAAAAGGCTGTTTTCCAGCAATAGGAGTAGAGCTAGTCACGGCGATCAGCTGATCTGCAGAAATATGTAAGACAGGTCTTCATACAACTTCACTTAAACTCCCATATCAAGTCTGCAAACTTGTTGTTATACCTATGTCTGGTGAATAAAAGAGCCCCTCAACTTTCAAGGATCTACTACCCCTACAATTACATGTAGACTACGACTGACTTCTCTTGTCCTCTGCACGTAGGCTATCTCAACAGAGCTCTGTCAGGCTTTGGTTCTGGGGTGCATGTGGCATTCTCAGTTCCTCTGAGCAATTTCTCATCTTCATCTTCTTTTCAAATCTTATTTATTAAGACATTCTTGGAATGTTTTTTTTATTATTCACATTACAATGGTAAGCATATCCCAGTACAGCTTTTGCTATAAACAACAGGAAGGAAGCCCTCTCTGTTCCTACTGAATGCCTAACAGACCAAGACATTATCTTGCTTACTTACAACATCATTACTCAATGCAACTTGTTCCCCTTTTAGACCTTTTGTGACTCACCATCCTCCTTTTCTCCATCATATATAATCCATTTAGTTCTTTACCCTGAGTTATATAGTTGTGATGAATATTATTAAAAGCCATGTGATTTTGCCCCATCACTACTCTCATGTACCACTGCAGCAACTTTGTGTTGAACTTTTTAAGGATCACAGTGGTTCTAAAAATAAATGTCACACAGCTCATGAAAGAACTTGAGCTTTAGCTATTTACATGTATTCCTTTTATTTTCAAGTGTCTAACTTCTTTTAAATTATACTACACAACCCCCAAACTTGGCATAGTGATTTTCCCTTTCCCCCTGCCACCAGAATAAGCAGAGCATTCAAGTTACCTCCAGCTCCCACCCTTCCTACTATTCTTCTGGGGATCTGTAATGCTGGAGATATGTGGTGACTGCTGAGGAAATTGCCCTAAGTGATATTGGAGTAATTCCCCTCGTTTTAGTAATAAAGGTTGCATATGTTTTATGAGAATAGCACCCCTGCAGTACAGAGAGCTACTGTGATCCATCACTTTAAATCAAGAAATCATTTGACACATTTATTTCCTGAACAGGAAGTGTTCTGTCAGATCAGTTGGAAACCCTGAAATCTGTACATGTTAAGATGAAAGTCAAAATAGCAGACGCTGTTATTTTACTGGGCCAGTTCCATTTTCATAGGGAGGCCACTCCACCAATGGGATGCTGAAGAGGTATCTCTTTCTTTACTTTCAAAGTGTATATGTCTGAAGAAATTTATTAAAATATGGGTTGTGGTTGGTCACTTTTAGAGGGCTGTATACCTGATAAATTGCATGGTAAAATCTGATCCAAAATAGAAATATGGTTCAAATATATAATATATAAAATTTGGTTTAATAGAAGAAAGAAAAAAAAAAAAGAGGAATTTCCCATGTTATTTTATTCAGAGAGCTGTAAAGTATATTTTGCAACTTTAACACAAATCATAGTTGACTCAAATGTATACACAGTAAAACCAAAATTGGACAGTTTGAAAAATGCTGGTAAGCAGGGTGGTGGCAAGAATGGGCAGTTGCACTTCCCTCGAAAGCATCAGTCACACAATAAGCATTCTGTCTAGATTGTAGGCACAGAAGGGGCTTCCAGCCAGATTGCTAATCATGTATGAGTTGAAGCTAACTGAATATTCTCAGGCTGATCAACTTCAGCTTAAACATTACTAATATAAAAACTACAATGGAGATGTATAAGCTGTGCATGCCAGCTGCATTTTTATTGGCCGTCTGCAACTTCAAAGCCTTTCCTGCTCTAAAGCTCAGGCAGGTACCATAGGCTGCCCTCAAACTGCCCTTTGCTGGCTTATTGATTCTCAACATGGCTTTACCTACAAGTCACTGGATTTGTTTTCCATGTGAAATTATCTGGAAAGTACACTCCTATTGACCTGCTTAAGATTTTTAAAATTTTTATATTGTTAATAAATATACATAAGCATTTTCCCCCCTTTGATTCTGACTGTTATTTCATGTGTCAGAGAGATCTGTTTAAGTAACAGATGCCTGAAGTATTTTGACAGGGTGTTTGTTTCTGTTTCCAGCATAAAACTCATGTGATGACAAGCAGACAGTAAAAAGAGATTTGCCCCAAATGTGCTAGAGCCCCACTTTTCCTCTTCCCTCTCCCACTTGAAAATTAGCTTCAGTGTTATTACTTCAGCACGTGCCTTGCTGAAAAAAAAAATCCCTCCCTGCATGGGACCAAGGAATCCTGCTCTTCCCTCTTTATGAACAGGTATTCCACGGCAAGATGCTTTGTGTGAAGAAATATTCAGGTCTAAGAGTATTGAAGACAGGAGATTTGGCCATCATCTTGAACATTTATCTCTTTAGTGTCTTGAGCAATTGAGGAGGACTTCCAGAGATACTTGCTATACTCCTGAAGGTCAAGCACAGCAGGTATGTCTTGAAATTCATTTGAAGAATTAATTTTCAGGATTGTCTGTGTTTATCAAAAGCAAATATACTGAAGCATAGCAATGTTTAAGTTTGTCCTGTTGTGATGCTGGTGCCAGATATTTAGTAGAACAATTCAGCTATTTCAGACAACACCAAATTCCAGTATTTTAGTTAAGATAAAAATTTATTATTCTGTTAGCATTAGTTATGAAATAAACCTATGTTGATAACCATATGAGGTGAACTCACTGCATTCTAAAGTTGTCATTTAGAAATACAAACCACTTTGGTCTTTAGAGAATCTTTGCCTGCACTACCAACATTTTATTATAAAACTTCAGTGAAACTTCTTATAGTCAATAGTACCTCAAGACTTTATCAATCCAGTCATGTCTCAGTGTCAGCAGTGTTTTGGAGCCTTTGAGCTTGTTCATACCATGCAGCGGAACCGGGTTTGGAGATCCCTCAGGAAGCAGCACTTAGGAAACAGAAGGAAAATCACCCCATGTGTCCCAATTAAATAATCCCTCTGTTCTCATACAGTAAAGCAACTGTTCTTATATGGTGTTAGCACCAAAGCTTTCTTTACAGCACCGTGGGTGTACCCATATGGTTAGATGGGACCTGAAACATTACACTGCCATGTAATTCTGCCCTTCAGACTGCAAGCTCTCTGTGGTAAGGCCTGTCCCTTTTTATGTCAAAGCAGCAGTTAGTCAAACGGGGTGCTGATCAGGGATGAGGGCTTTTAGATACAATTGTAAAACGGTATAGTAAAGACCAGGTTGTTGAAACCAAAAAATACATTAAGCATCCAACTGAATTTCCTCATTGTTCCCTATTCTTACAAATAAAAACTTGGCACAGAAGCAGCGTATCTGCTTTTCTGAAGTTTTTGTCTTAAAATCTTAGGATTAAAGTATAAGCGATGAAGGTTTACGTGACTACAAAGAACATCTTTACTATATGTTTTTAGATGAACCGTCCCCTGCCTGATTAAGTGTCAGCACTGTAGCTGGAATGCAAGATGCTGAAATCCATTTCAGCCCCAATATGTTTAATGTTCATTTTCAGGCATAAACCTGCAGATAAAATCAGTTCAAAAATCTGTGAGTCAGCCTGGCAGAGAGATTTCAGGGCAGCATACCTGTCTGGGCATTAGTGGAGGAAAAGGCCTTTGAAGTCACAGACGGCCAATAAAAATGCAGCTGGCATTCAAACTTTAAATGGCTCCAGCATTGAGCTTTTACATTGCTGTTACTGAAGCGAGGGTTGAAAATTTTCAGAAAGTGTGTTTGAATACTGGCCCATGGTAGGTTTGTATATCTACAGTGTGACCAAACCCTACCACCCTCATTTCCTTGTCATAAAAAACTTGTGAGAAGCACTCCAAGTAACTCACAATACTGAGAAATATGAAAGTTCTGGGCTGCTGCTCACCTGGGGACAAGGATGGCAAGATCCTGCAACGGTTCATGGTTCCCTGTCTGTGGGCCACGCCACAAACTGAAGAGATCCAGAAGGTCTGTCTGTGCCAAGGCTGGGCAGTCATTCAGGAAGGGCTAGGGGAGTCTCCTGCTGACATCTCAGAAGTGGGGACATGTATCTCACAGGTTGATACAAGGGCTCTGTGAGTACTTTTTCCTCTGCATTTGTATGTTGGCTGACTCTTCCCTTTCTGCAGCCTAGCTCTGTAGAGATGATGTGCCACGAAAAGTCAGGAGTGAGGTGAGCTCTGCTTCCCCTGGCCTGTGTGGGGACTGGAAGGGATGGTGTGCTCTGTCTCTGCTTTGATCCCTTAGTGGATGCAAGCTCTTTCCAGGGCCTTGTACAGCCCCCCAGCACTATGGTACACAGCACAGCTAACGGGGATTTCTGAGCTTACTGGCACAGCTGAAATACAAAGACTTAAGAATGAAGTTGGGGATGGCTGACTCAAAGTTAAGAATAGCTGCCAGCTTTCTGAATTAAAAATTATTATTACTTCTTGAAAACAATTTAAGGCAGACAGATACCCTTAAGAACTTAGTCAATTTTGCCTGTCCATGTAATAAATGGAATGGGAAGTGTCTATTCCCAATCCTGTATGGACCTTAAATGCTGTTTTTCTGGCTCATAAAGATATTCTAGGGAATCTCGAGTAGCCTTCTTTTTCCTGTAGACAGATTCAAGGGCGGAAGATGGGGGGAGCAGGCAAGAGTGGGGATATAAAGCTGCTCTTTAGTTGCAACAGGATCACAGTATGGAAATGGTTGACAACTACTCCAATTGGATTTTACAGGGAAATTCAAATTATCACACTAAAAAAGAACCCATTTTTATCATTCACAAGTCCTGAAATAGCACGTCATGGGTGTAAGCACTGAGCATTGCCTGTGCTTGGCCTCAGGTTAAGCTAATTTGGAGGAATGATAGATAAAATTTTATTGCTGGCATTTGTTTTTTTTTAAATGACAGCTGTTAGCAGCTGCATGGTGGTTTGGAGGTTTAGAAATAGCCCAAGCACAGCTAGACCAGTGAGCAGCGTTCAGGTAAAGCAGCAGTCAAAGACGCATGGGGCATTGCCAGTTCCTCACTGAGCAGCCCCTTACATGTGCAGGTGAGTAGTATAGCCAGTTTATTTCCAGATAATTTATGCTTTTATCCAACTGTAGAGCACATAATAAAAAATCCTCCTTAGAGATGTTTGCAGATGTTCTTCTTTGGCTTCTTCTGCAAACTTCCTGTGTTTCCCGTGTTGCGGAGTCTTGTCTGAGAAAGCAAGTGCATTTTAAATGCTGTAGCTGCTTCTGCACCTCACAAATGAGATCAGCTTCAACTTAGCACAATCATTTCATTCTGATGGGGAAAGTTTCATTGGCTGGTGTTAACACCTTACCTGAATAGATTCTGAGTAGAATGAAGAAATAGTTAAGAGAAGATCAAGAGTTGCTGTTAACAAATTGTATGCTTTGTTTGCCTGATAAAACCTTGCTGTTCTAAATAAATGCATCAAACGTTCATTGGATTAGAAGTGTAGAAAAGCAAATGTGTTCAAATCTTAAACACATCATAATTTTAAGCGTCCACAAGTGTTTAAAAAGTGTTGGTAGGAACGAGCACATACATCCATTCACTAGTTAAATATCATAACCTGTTTCTTTTCCTAAACAAATGCGCAAGGGAACAGAACACATTTAAAATGTTAAACACATTGACATGTTTACAATGTGTTGCAAGAAAGTGTTTAACTTCTTGCGCTCCAAAGCTAAACACTTTGGAATTAGAGGGTTTACTAATTCTGCATTTATTCGATATGACTATCACTTACTGACACTTATTAAATGAAGTTTGAATGGATTCAGGGAAGATTAAAAAAAATGAATTGGGGAGGGAAGGATGCTTTGGCTTTGGAACCATAAGGGAAAAAGATGTGAGTTAATAGTCTACAGTGTTTTGTAGTTTATGTATATGTCCCAGTGAGCAAATAATTAAAAAAAAGATTGACCCCAGATTTATGAACTCTCCCAGGTCTGGTTCATGTAAATACTAGTACTGATCATTAGTTCAAATGAGAGGTCAAATTAAAATTCATTTATAAGGTGCATTTAAAATAAACCTTTAAAAATAAAATAAAGTTTTAAGTAAAAAACTATCTCATTGGCCTCCCAGATTACAAAATTAAGCCTAGGAATCTTCCATCAGTGGGGTTGGCACGTGAGTATGGCAAGGCTGGGGTGGGGAAGGTGACACTGCTAACCTTTTTGGGTGGGATTTTTAAAAGTACAGTGTTCTGGCCTAGCTTTCTTTTTTGTCGATCCAGTTCTGAGGCTTTGTATAGTTTAACTTTCAATTACCATGGAACCAAAGATATGTTCCGTGCTTTTAGCCCAATCTGATTTACAGAGAAGTTGATGGAGGAAGCCATACCGAAGCCCATTTGCTGAGGAAGATGCACTCTACTGGCTCGGGTGCTCAGTAAGATGCTGTGCAGGAGCTGAAGCTGCAGACTGGTGATCTGTCAGACTTCAGATACAAGCCAAGGGGGCTCCCTCACACTGCAGGGCACCGTGCAGTTGCCCGCACTTACTCCAGATGTAAAACAAACTAACAAAATACCTGAGTGAAAGCATGTAGCTCTTAAAGCCCATCAGAAGTTGAAATTCTCCAGAACTTTGGAAGATGGCTGAAAGCAGCTTAAACAGCACTTCGATGGAGCTTTAGGCAGCAGGTGCCCTGGTAAGGGAAAACAATTAGAGGATGGCCTTATTGCTGACAGCTCATCTCATCTTTTTCATAGGTTTAACTTAACTTGGGGCAGCGAGGGCTAACTATTACTCTTACTGCATTCCACAGTACCCCTCCTCCTAGCATGTGAATGATGTATTTTAAATGGAGATTATGAACACAAAAGTGAAAAATCAGTATAACTGATCTAAGGTTAAGAGCTACATTTGGGAAGTTAAGGCTACATTTAAACTGAGTGATGGATTCTCTTGCATGAGGGGTCCATCCAGTCCTAACACCTGGGTTTCTTCATACAGATGTAGTGTGTACCCATGGTAAAACAAAAGATAACTGTGTGTGTAATAAAAAATCTCAGGATTATAAAAGTATACCTGAGATGAAGACCCATGGGCTTTAAAGGCAGGAGAAAGCAACGGATATCAAAATAAGCATAGCATGGCAAGTGGCTGATGATGAAATGCTTACAATAGGAAAGGAGCTCTTCATAGGGGTATTGCAGCAAAAAAGGACTTTCATCTGAGAGTAAGTGAGCATCTTATGTTTTCTGCTGGATACAGAAAATTGCATTAGTCAGTGTCACACTTGTGTAATGCCATCACTTTCGATTAAGAGGAAAGCAAGTTTGGCATAGCAGTCATATTCAGGAAATGATATCTAAGGGTAAATAACAACTTGGAAAACTGTAGTTAATAAACAGAGGCAGCGGGACGTATTAGTTGTTGAAAGGGTGTTCGGGCTTTTGTTTCATGGAGAGGGTGCCATCACTGCAGTGCTAAGGAACAAAATTTTCTCACCCACCCTCTGGACTGTGCTGGGCACTGAGATACCTGAGATATGTGAAGGTTTCTTCTTCTTTATAAAAGAGAGCACTCTGAGGTCTAACTGCCGATACTATGGCCATATTTAAGAGAAGGACAATACCTACATTAAACATACACCTAAATTAGCTGTGAATGCTTCCAGGGCAGTGCTGGTGTACAGTTTGTACCTTCTAAAAACTGTGGATTAAATTGGAGTCCAGGTGCTTACGAATCACTAGAAAAAGTTATTATCAAAGTGCTCACGTAGATGTTGATGTTTACTTACGCAACTTTCTATCTTCCCTTTCCTTTGTGGAGTTGTTTTTTTCAGCTCCGTGGATGTAATTTCAACACTGAATAACAAATGAGGGAGAGTTTTGGTGTTACCAAAGATTCATGCTAGATAGACACCCCACATATACAAGCAAATACCTGCCACTTCTTGTTCAACTTCCAGTTTAATACGCATTGATGTTGCATCTGCAGAGGATGGGACTTTTTCAGTTTTTCAGTGCAATCAATGTTTTTATGAGACCATGGGCCAGAGAGCATGCTACTGCACCTTGTTGGAGACTAAAGGAAGAAATCTTAGTTCTTGATGGAATTTTGCTTAAATGCAGCAGGATTGTGATTCCTAAGGTGCTACAAGAAAGTGTATAGGAAAAGACACATTGAAAGTCATTTAGGGGTTGGAAAACCACAGAGAAAGGCCAGAAATGTTTTTTACTGGCTTCAAATAACTGTCACATTGAGGAAGTTGTTCAGGCCTGTCTCTTGTGCCAGAAATATAAAGCAAGTGAAGTGGTCTATGTTGATGGTATAGAAAAAATTGGCTCCTGAAACAAAGTAGGTGGGTTTGTTTGCCTTGGCAAAGAGAAGCTATGCATGTTTTCTAGAATATAATTCTTTTTTTGTGTGTGGTAGCTGTACTAGAAGAGGCATCTAGGCAGAAGACTGTACGCTGAGCCCTGGGTTGATGATTGCTTAAGTGTGTGTAGGGAGAGACATACAACCATGGCTCCACACTATACTCAGTCCCCAGGCTGGTATGAGTAGGTGCCAAAATAATAAAGCATTTACTGAAAAGGATTGTAGGGTAAGATTCCGGTAGATATTTAGCATGGCAGAAGGACAGAGAAGAATCAGTTGTCTCCACTGAGGTTGTCTCACTGACAGAGAATAAGACTGCAAGAAGCAGCAAAAGCAAATGCTAGCATCACCAGAGGTTTGCAGACTGTATAGAGAGAGTCAATGTGATGAAACAAGGAGTTGTGATTTGAGACCCCTGAATCGGTACCTCTTTGTTGAAAAAAATTGTCCACTAATATTTTATGTTTTCCATGATGGCAGTAGGCAGTGGCGTTGATTTAGGCTGACACATTCAGGAGCAGGCAGTAGGCAAACACTCCTCCCAGCACCCAGAGGCAGGAAAGCAAGGGTGAGTGGTAGCAGGATCAGGCAGCTGGCCAAGATAATGCATGCCAGTTTTACAAGGAAGATGGGATATGATACGTTTGCTGGGCATGCTGAGTGTTTGCCCCATGCTCAACAGCAGAATTCAGACATGGGATAGGAAACACCTCTCTGACTCCTGGGCTCCCACTGGATCCTGAACAGCTCAATGTTTATGTCTTAGGGAAAGCAGCTAAAACAAAAACCTAGCACCTAACAACACAGCCAGCTTCTGCTTCTTGCAGCTTGTGGCTTTCAACCACTTGTTCTGATGTCTCCTTCTCTGAGACCTCTTTCCACAGAGGGCAGGTCACAGGCAATTTCTATTCTGCTGACCCTTAGGCCAT
This sequence comes from Jacana jacana, assembly GCA_013400555.1. Classification (NCBI taxonomy): domain Eukaryota; kingdom Metazoa; phylum Chordata; class Aves; order Charadriiformes; family Jacanidae; genus Jacana; species Jacana jacana. Next base: position 226,120 of record VZTM01006237.1, on the reverse strand, counting down.
TGAGTGTTTTGGGTTTAGGTCAATTTATTATTTGACTAGAGCACCCTCTGGTTAATGGCAGTGCCCAGATAGTTGTGCGCTCTCTGGAGTCACTTGTCTGATTGGTCTAAAGTTCTCTTATTCAGGGTGCTCACTAGCGTTAAAGGGTTGTTGATCGGGCTTCATCTTCTCCTCCTGCAAGAAGCTGTGAGAGGCTGTTGAAACCTGTCCCTGAATGCTTGGCAGCTGGGAGTCACTCTGACACAAAATCGAAGGCTCTGGTAGCAGCACAAAACCTAATGTTTTTGCTTCATACTCCATTCAGGTATTTTTGTTGGCACAGAAGTGACAACAGGTGCAAATCAATATAAAGAAACATATGGGAAATTTCTGGTTCAGTGGAAGGGTTTCTTGCAGAAAATGTGTCAGTGACACCACTAATTAAGTTGTTACTCTCATCTCATACACTGTTCTCCTGTATAATGAGTTTGAAGCAAACCTTAATATCTAAACATATGGGCATAAGTATGGGAAGCAGAGAGGTTACTTGTTTATGATACAGAATTATATGGATGACTTTAAAGCCAGTGGGGGTGGGTGGCTGACTTGTTGGCTGCCACCAGTCTCTATTTCTGAGGAAGCAAGAGAGTTGTGATGTTTGTGTTTCTCGGGAAAGTGGAAAAACTTTCGTTACCAGATTATGAGAATCATTAATTCCCTGAGTTTCATGATTTTTCTGAAGTTGTACATGATCTTTTTGTGGAGAAGGGCATTTGTGGGAGAGAAGAGGAGAATGGAAAGGACCAAGACAACCAGAAGTGAAGTCCTCACAGGAATGTGAGGAGCCAGCCATAAAATCATATTTCCCCTCAAGACCGTAAGGCTGGATCTGCAGGAGGTTATAAGAAAGGCCCCAGTTCACCCAGTTCACACACGCAATGCAACAGCATGGATCAGGATGAAGAGTGGAGGGGCATTCCTTGAAGTCTTAACCCTGGGGGAAAATCCCATTGCAACCAAAGAAATGGTGCATGGACAATGAGAACAAAGGTGGTTAAAGAACATCCAAATTAAATTTACATAAAGTATTTTTAATCCACGGAGACTGTTTCTGCACTGGTAGTTCTGTTGGAAAAACCTGAGAACTAGAAAAATAAATGTGGTGGTTTTTTACACTTACACTGCAAAAAAGTTTGGATAAAATGAAAGGGAAAGAAAGAAGCAGAAAAAAAATTCATTTAAGTAAATTTGGGTGTTTTCTGTTGTCTGCATACTGTAACAGCAGAGATTTTATGTTTACTACTAGTTTATTGTGGAAAATTTAAATATCATCCATGTTAATACAGATTCCTGTTGAACCAGTCAATGGCAGGTCCTCATCAACACCTTTCTGAAATCTGTTATCCTGTGCATAGGTATTTATCATGTAGCACACTGATCGTGCATATCACTAATTAGAATATATATGGTACTGATTCAAATGCTTTGCAAAAGTTTTTATGTATTATTTTTGGCTGGATTTTTGTTGTTGTTGATTGCATTTATAATGCTAATGAAAAATAAAACCAGACTTCTTGTACAGTATTTATTTATCTACTTTATCTACTTTATTTATTAACAAGCTATCATGTAGTTTGTTTAGGACAGCAGATTTTACAATTTTTTTTCTAGCTGATGTTTAACTTCAGTATTTGCCATCGTAGGACCATATCCCTCACCGACCTATTAAATCCATGCTTGGTTAACCACTTACCTGGGTAAAATTACATACATTCTTGTGTGTATATCATCCTTATTTTCAAGTATTAAAACAGAAAAACTAACAAATAATTGTGCTTTTTAACAGTATCAGCACATTGACTTTTTCCTTCACATAATGGACAAGGACATGCTGAGACTAATTTTTTGTTCCTGAACACAGAAAGGTCTCCTCTTTTGTTCCCACTGAAATCTATCAGTCCTATAGTTCTCCCAAAGTCTTTGCTATCTCTTCTTTAATTTTACATTTTGTAACTTTGAATTATAATCAATCACTATTTGTTGTTAATATCATTCAATAGATCTGTATTTTAAAATAATTACCTTTTGGTTAACTGTTGAATTTACAGTAAGGTTTGGTGACTTTTTGGCTGAAGTTATTCCCTTTCCAAAACAAATCATGGCTCTTTGGACATTTAGTAAGCTTTTCCTCACACAGCCCTAAACTCCTTTCGCCATTGATTTAAATGGGAGCCAGGCTGGACTCAGCTGTGGCTCTCTAGGTTTACTTTCGTGATATTTTATTTCTGAGCATAGAAATAACATATTTCCCATCATTGCCCACTCACAAGAGATGAGAGAGAAGTAGAAAAAGGCTAAAGCAGGATATGAGGCAGGGGGCATAGGAAACCTGAGCTCACTTCCTCACTCTGCTTCAGGCATCCTATGATGTGTGGGCAAGAAACATTGACCCTCTGTGCCTTCCTTCCTGCAGGATGGAAATAACACTACTATGTTCCCTCCAGAGAGGCATTGTGACAAGAGATCTTTAATGACTATGAAGAGCTTTGAAAACATTATGATGGGTATGTAACTTGTAAAAAAAAATCTGAAGGAGCCATTTCTATGCTTCTCTCTAGTCTTGACTTAATGACATTAAGGGTCAGTCTCCATGAATAAAATCAAGTCTATTGACTCTGGTGGCCATACGTGGGAAGCAATGGGTGGGAGTATCAGTGCCTTCTCCATTCTGTAGCCTCTCCAGGGACCTTGTCTTATCCTTGGAGGCTGTGCTCTGGCATTGGTTACCATTTACTGCCTGAAAGCTTCCAACTCATTTCATCTTCAGGGCTGCAAGACACTTGCTTTTTCCCTTCCTGTATTTTTCTGTATTCTATTTCCGTTTTCCCAGTGCCATCTCTTTTTAGACTTTTTATTTTTTCGCGTCTCCATCATTATCTTTTTTCGCTCAGCTGCTGACCCTCTGCCGTGTGTTGCTAATGAAGGGGACAGAACATATCTGCTGCCTTGAGTGACAGCTCTGCTGCCCTGCTGAGGCTGTACCACAGCATAGCCCTCCTTTAGTGCAAGATGCTGGCTCTCCTCACTTGTATCTGTGCAGAATGACACTGTTTCCAGAGCCATATATGTTACATGAGTTCATAATTGCATGCATATAGGTTGCATTTCTATGCTAGAGACGCTGTGTATAACCAGCCTGCTACCCCAGCGGTAGAGAGTGTGGGGTTGTGATGGAACCGATCCTGGTTCAGAATACCCTTCTTTTGGGTATGCTGGGGAGGAAGTTTAAATCGAGGTGAGTTCATAGATCACTCTGCAGCTCCCCAAATAATATATATATCAACGCAGCTGTGGCTGTGCAACGTGGCTGTGTATGGGTGAAGCTGGAATTGCTCCTGGATACCCTTTATTATGAAACCCCAGAGCACTAGAAGTAAGATAACTACCTTCACTTTTGTCAATCCCTTAATCACTCTTCTACCCATACACATCACTTGGGCATTTTTTGGCGTTAAACCATTTATGGTCCTCTCTGGACCAAGTGCCTTTCCACTCCATTTATGTCACAGCAGGACACTTCATAATCTCAAGTTACATATTTTTCTCTGCTGCAGCAGTGCTGTGGGTGTAATTTATACTCATCCAACAATTTATAGCAATTCTCTTATTGGCATGGATTCAGCGCTCAGCTAATCACCGCATCAGATTCAACTGTAATTCCAAAGCGTTTGCATGGAGATAAGGAAGCCAATGATGGGTCATTATTTCAGTAGACCATTATTGTGAATATAATGTCATGTAACCTATAAGAAAAAGTGTGATGTGTTTTAAAGAGAGTAAAAGACATAAATTGTAGACGATATGCTCTCAATGTAATTTCCTTTTTTACTGCTCCTCTAGCTCTTACACAACCTCGGCTAACTTGACCTTCTTAATTGCTATATTTACAGTAGAAATTTGATACTGGACTGATTGCAAATGTATTTCTAATGGATTTTCCCCAGAGATATTTCAATAAACTCTGGTGAGAACCTTTTCATTGCTTTTTGTATTACTTGTAAAAATGTTCTTCCTAGGAGCAGTCAGTTTTAACAAATGATTATCCATTTGCCTTTTTTTTTTACCTTTGATTTCCTTGCTGGACTTTGTGTTCCTTGGAATTTCTTGTAACAGTAACGGTATAAGGAGTTTCTTCCAGGAGACTTCTGTTATTTTGAGAAAGTGACCCTAAATTTAAACTTTCCATAGTTAATTGGACATTCAATTCAGAACACCTTTAAGATGACAGCCAATCAGCCTGAATAAGTACACACAATAAAATTAATTAAATATGGTAGGGGCAGGGGAGCGGGGGAGGAGAATATCTGCAATTCTAAAGTTTCATTATGCCTCAAAACAACTCAACTCTGTGAGTGCAAATGCCAGTATTGCCTGCCTGTGGTAGTGGTTCCACTGGTTCAGCCAGTAGCTGTGATGCAGGGGAAAACTCTAGTCTAAATTGGGGGCTGGTGGAAATTTGTGCATGTCAGAATTCTAGGAAGATTTTACTTGGACATGTTGACTGCTGCCATAAAGGGAGGATGGGGCCTATCAAAAACTCAGTGACAATTTGAAATAGGGGGATGAGAGTTGGACTTGAAGGAGGATGGGGGGGGGGGAAAAACAAAAGAGATGAGGTAGAGAAAGCTTTGTGGACCTCTTGGAAAATAAAAAGAATGGCAATATGAAATGGAAAGCTACAGGAAACCTTAGAAACCAAAGAGCAAGGCAGCGGAAAGCTGTGGATCTTGGATGGGAGAAGTCATGAGTTTTAAGGAAACAGACAACAGCAGTTCCAGAGCAGTGGATGTGAAGGAAATTAAATGCATTTGGAGATGGGCTGTGCGACCTGAAGGGGAGGAACTGTAGCATTAATATATTGTTCTTCCCCCTTTGAGGATAAGGAGCTGAGTTTGTTCGTACTGACCTGAGTGAAAAACTTTTCTACTACTGGAGGTTCTGTGGAGCTTCATGGTCTGACATGAAAAGAGTCAAAGCTGTACAAAAGGAAGGAGGCGATTGGTACCAGAAAGCAGCGAGGCACCTAGGTAATCTCTAACTGTTACAGACTATGCGGGTCCAACTTCTTCTCTCAGCTTGCTTGGTAAAACCAGAAAAATTACCAGTGTCCCTGATAAAATTCCCACAGGCTTACATGAGCAGCATAACTGTGTTGCTGAAACCAGTTTGGCTCCAGTGCCAGAAATGAAGAGCTCTTACTGAACCTCTAGCACTGAGAAATTAATTTAGCTAAGTCACATACAGCTTCCAAGCAGGGTATAAAAGAGAGTGAGAATTACAAAAATGACTTGATCTATCCAGCTATGGATAGGAATGTTTATAAGAAATTTTTTTAAGAATATTTTCACTGACATATGCATGAATCCTGCTATCTATATTAATGTATTCTTTATATTTATTATTTCTCCTAGAAAGATCCACAAACTGGTTTTGTTTAAAATCCTATTATATTTCTAATCTGCTGTCTTTTTTAATCTCATTTAACATCATACCTGTCAATCCCAAAGAAGTCTTAACTGAGACACTCTTGTGGGGTTAAACAGTAAGAACTAAAGGAAAATAAAAATCATTAAGTTTGGAAACATTAAAGCCCCCAAAATATTATTTTTAATAACGTAGTTATTAAAGTATTTTAAAAGTAAATATTTAAAACACTTTAGTGGCTCTGATAGTAAATGAATAAATATTCTTAATTTTACAAAAAAAGAGAGCCCAATAGAATCAGGCATGCATTTCTTAAAACAAATATATCTCTTCAGTTTAATTTCAAGGACATATATTCTATGAAACATTCATACACTACTTCACCTTTCACAGTTACGGAGAATGGCTCTTTAACATTGAACATAATTGCACATTGATCATAAGATAAATGTCTTCCATCAAATAGGACTGTCCTGTAATGAAAGCTTCTTCCAATTTATTAACACAGCTAGAGGGATTCCTGCAATGAGATGCTGGGTAAAGCCCACAGTTCAATGTTGTCTATGAATAATGTTTCCCTAACTTCCAATTTTTTGGAAGTTGTTTCAGATATATAAGCCCAACCCTAAAAAAATTGCAAAACATTTGCTGGAAATGAGTAGGGCATCCTCACCCATCTGGATTCAGAAACTTGTCACTGTGCTGTAACTGGCTATTTAAATCACAAAAGCCAGTTCTGTAAAAACTGCACTGAGATACCACAAAAATACCTTAAAACTTCCTTTGCATGTCTGTAAATTAAAGCCATGCATCTCTTAGCAAAATTTAAAAGGATAGTAGATTTTTACCCCTTGGATTTTATTAATTTTTATGTTAATATTAGCACATTTAATGATGAAAATTCCAGGATGGTGGAAGAAAATATTGGGATATTTTTAAAGTGAAAAGGAAGTAAAATAAGTCCATAAAGATCTGTATCTGCTAATCAGATTGCTGGCTGCTTAAGGTCTAATTTAGTGTTGGGTTCACTGCAGTGTTTACTGGAATGCCATTAAGAAGTCCAGTCAATGCCTTTGATTAAGAGCAGCCGAACAGACACAGCCGAAC
>VZTM01006237.1:54584-219545 GCA_013400555.1 Jacana jacana | reverse complement strand
GATAATCTTGGCTCACCTAGGACTATACGCTGGATATTTCCTTCCCTGCTGACGGTGTCATCTGGTGTGTTTGTGCAGCCCTGCTGTGACTTGCTCACATGCCGGATAAACAAACTTTTTTCTCATTTTCTTTCTTCCCTCTCATTTCCCGCACTCTCTCCTTGCCTTTCAATGAATTCCTTTAACTCTACAAGAGCTCTATGACAGATCTATATGTACCATTGGATTATAACATTGCCACATGACAAGCATCTTTCACTGACAATTCTACCTTTTCCGACCCATATTCATAAGAAATCCAGCAGGCAGGCAACTGGTTCATGAGAGTGGATGTTGTTCACAAGCGTCTTCTCTCTGACAATCTGTAATAGTTTGGCAGTAAGTTAGGAGAAATTAGCTCCTAAGACCAACTCAAACTCCAGTACTGTAGGAGTGGAAAAACTCCTTGGATCATTGCCATTTTTGAAAGGAAGAATATAGGTCAGTGTTCATGCTTTGGGATAGATTGGGTAGATACTGTGTGTTAGGAGGAAGCATGCTTATAAAGGATTTTCCATAGTTATAAGCTAAGCATAAAAAATAAAGTTATTCTACCCTACAGCAGTATAAATTCAGCTGCTTGAAGAAACTCTAAACCGGTGACACTGGTCATGCAAGTTGCCTCGTCATGTTCTGTCTTTCTCAATGATTTAAAAATGCCAAAGAAAGAGAGATTGTCAGGTTATGTAGAGTAAAGTCATTATCTTAGTAATTTCCCCCCCGCCCTGCTCCCGAGGCTCCTTCCTGTCTCTGAGTTAATAATGTTTTTAAATTTAAGAAACTGATTGTGACAGATGGCTCCTCAGTACGGTCGTGTGCATGCATGTGGGGATGCATGTACACTTGGGGTCCTTGGAAGCATATAAGGAAATGTGATTTTCACATTGCATGCATTACTTGGGTAAGAAATACAAAACCAAGCCAGTGTCAGTCGAATATTATTTTTACAGCCATATCATATCACCAGTGAATGCGATTAACAGGGAAGGTGTCAGCTCAGGAACCTGAAGGCTATAAATTTTCTGTGCAGCAGAGAGACAGTATGAGGACCAGAAAGCATGGCTGTCCCGCGCTGACTCACTACTCGGTTTAACTTTCTTTAGGGACATATGAGAGCCTGACAGACCTCTTCCGTTTCAAGCTACACCAGGTGTGCTTTTGTGGCGAGTCTGTCAACGAAGATGTTACTCAGAGATAAATTTTGCAGCTCCTGGAAATAACCAATAAGGAATGGAGTAAATGCTACTGATAAAAAAATTGCTGCGTGGGGGTGTCCACTATTTTGCGAGAGACTCCAGTCACATCTGGATGAGGAAGTCAGATTTTGTGACTTAAACTGTGAAGCAGGTGATTCCCCCTCCAGTCCCCCCAGTTCCTTGGCTTATTGCTTTGAGCATAATGGTGAAGTGAGAGAAGAGAAAAATCTGCATTCTTAGGGTGAAAAAGAAGGACTTCTAGCCTTGCCTGGGAGCTGTAGCCTTTCAGCAATTTGATGGATACAGCGGTGACGTTTTTAAACTTCAGGGCTGAGTTTTTGGCTGTGTTTCAAGTTTTAGAAAAATAGCAATTTTGATTTGGAAATTGCTTGACAGAGTTGTCCCATCTCTCCCTCATCCCCAGGAGCCCTTTTTCCCCTACGATAATCTCACCAATTACATTTTAGTTTAAACTTGAGGCCTGATCTTCCACTGGTAAAGTCAAGGGAAGTTTAGCACTGACACGCAGACAGAAACCCTGTGGGTTACAACAGTAGTTCTTATAAGTATTTGTGTGTATTAAATTGCTATTTAGGTATGTATAATTAATTTGTAATGCACCTTCATTAATTATAGTTTCAGGAGACAAAAATCTGTTCTCAAGATTTGTATTACTCTTTTAATCCCTCTGTGTACAGCAGGTGCCTGAGCTTAAGGTCCCAGAAGACGTGTTCTTTCATCTGACATCACCACAAGGTATACAGATCTAAATTTTCAGATTATTTACTATGTTTTCTTTATTGAATACTGTTGTTCAGATTGCTCACTATATCAAGACTTTGGCTGAGTATATGATTTCTTTTAAGATGTGTTTATGTTTTATTTACATGATTTTCTTGCTATGTTGTTTTAGCAATTTTGGTAATGGCATGAAGGACAGAGACAGAAACAGTCTGAGCAAGTTTTGTCCAGCACAGATCAGTTTACACTTCTCAGTCCAGTCCTGCCAAACATATATGTGGGTCACCTCAGTCAGGGGCAGAAACTAACACACCTATAGCATACTACAAAATTCTTTTAACTGGTGGGATTTACTTTCTGCTCTTATTAATGTTGTCATATCAATATATGTTTACAGTGTTTGGTAGGAATATTTTCTGAGTGTGATGAGCAGATGCAAATATATATTTAAAGCTAAAACCCCATGTCCTAAATAAAATAAACTATATTAAATAAAATAAACTATATTAAAACAAAACAAGCTAAGGGAAAAAAAGTATTTTTATAAGTTTGGGTTTTTTTTCCAAACTACTTTCTCCACAAGTCTTAGAGAATCACATCACATCTTGGAGAATCTACACAAGATTTTAATCTTAAAAATAACTTTCTGACTTCATTCTGACAGAAACATCCTCTAATGTGAACCAGGCTTCTTCAGGAAGGAAAGGAGTGTTTCAGGAAAAAAAACGCTTCCTGGAAAAAGCTAATCAGAATAAAAGGGAAATGATCAGCAGCTTCTGTGTAAATTTGGAGGAAAAACTGAAGTAATCCAAATGTGTGAGATAACATGCTTTCCTGCTGCTGGAAATTATTTTCTTCAGCCATGTACATTGTACTTCTTGCCTCTGTTTTGCTTTCGTTTTGCTTTTGTTTGGTTGTTTTTTTACCTTGGAAGATTTGAGAAGGAAAAATAAAATTAGGAGTAGGTTATAAACTGAAATTACATGTATAAGATGACCTTCTTTGTCTTTACTCTTCAGTTAACTTTACTGATCTTAGTCAGTGAAGCAAACGTCTCTGTTGTGGATCCCCATATTCCCTCAGTATATGTGTAACCTATAGCTTTGTTTTGCTTTTTCCTCAGGAGCTGTAAGCTGGTTAGCCGCAGAGGATATGGCAACTGAAGCTTTACTGTGCACGCAGGAATCTCTGTTACCGTGGTGGAGGTCTCACGCTTGAGATACAGTCATAGGAGGTTTCCCTTTGATTCTACCTCTGGGAAGGAGGAGAAGCTGGTGGGGCCAGACAGCAGCAGTGAAGCCCACATAGGGCAGTGGAGTTGTCCTCCCTGGGTGCTCCCCGAGGGGTTGGTAGCACCTTCACTACACTGCCACCTCCTTTACCACACTGCGACCTTCTTCACCACACTGCGACCTCCTTCACTTTGTCTCTGCTCTAGACAATAAGAAGAAACCAAGGGAATGGGAAAGATGAAAGAAAAAGGAGACTGGGAGACTCAACAGCCCTGACGTTGGTTTGGCCATGACTTCTAGAAAACTCAAAGGTAAAAACCCCCACTCTATTGAAATTACTCCCTTCATGCTTTGGCCTGGTGTGCAATGCTGAGGAAGTCACTTTACCTCCAGATCTTGGCTGCTCCTTCCCACTGCTCTCCTTTTCTGCCACCTCTGCTCTGATTGCAGACCTTGTAGGAGCGGGACAGTCGCTCCCCACATGTATAAAGTACTTTGCAAAGGTACATTGCAAAGGCCTGTTCTCCTGTTGGTGTATGCTTGCCCCTGAACCTGGAAACAAATCCGTGCTCTAAAAAAGCACTTCAAAAGATGTATTTTAGTGATCTGAAGAGCGGCCAGTGGTCTCTCTGAGTGCTCCTGACTTTGTCTCCAAAAGGGCTGGGTATTTAGCTTTGCTGCTGTGTTTGTGGTTTATTTTTTATCGTCTAATACTACTGTTTCATACAGGAACTAAAAATTACCCAAGGACATATATTTGAGGAAACACCATAATTGTGCAATTCTGGTTTCTATCACAGCCTTGAAGGGACACCTTCTGATCTTACTCCCACCCTGGCAGGCAGGAAGGGTTTATTCTGGCTTTGCGAGCTGAAACAGGCAGACCAGGAGAGAGATGGAAACTGCAACTGTTCATTATGCAGAATACAGTTATTTTGGTGTCTTGCCAGTAATGCCAGAGTACCGACAGATGTTGCACAGGTGACTAGAGCCTACGCAGGTAAACAGAAGGAAAATGTGTGTTAGGATATGGCTGAAGTTTCTAGCCTTCAGTTAAATTGCTAGAACCCTAGATAAAATCTACCCACCTGAAAACACCTTGCATTTGTTTTCTTGGGTTGAAAATAGTTTCCTGAGGGAGGTGCTTGTAATGTTGGCAAAGAGTGACAGATTATTATTTCTTTTTTAAATAACTCAAGGAAAATATTATCCTTTTTTGGGGAATTGTGGCAGTGACTACTAGAAGCATGCTATTGCTGGCTTCCGGACTTGGAAAGCCAGACATTGTACATTGCTTTTGATGTGCAGTATGTTATCTTTGACTATAAGAAGGCAGGACTAAGCCTAGGTAGGGGCAATGGATGGCTTTGGAGGGCAGAAATGAGCCTGGGGGGGTGGGGCAGCCCAGGCTGTAAGGCTGGACTGGTTCCCACAGGCTGGTGTTTCCCTGGTAAGGTTACTGCCTAGTTCTCTGCTGTGGGCCAAACATGCTACATACCAAAGTTGATTGGGCCACTTAACCAAGAGGGACCTGTTCACATTTTCTTTTACCTGTTTATTTAGGTTTATTAAGGAATAACAAGTGGTAAAGCCTGCTCCCAGGTTGGTAAGTGCTGTAGCTAACACTACGGAGTGGGCATAAGGCAGGGGTCTTTGCCAGGGGGGCATTAGGTATGGCATGAGTTCCCACTCATCCTGCTCCCTCTGCAGCTGTGCTTCTGCTCCACAGTGCAAACCTCAAATTCAGGAGATTTTCAAGGCTACCATTATTTCCAGTAGGAAATGGCACAAATGTTATGTAGAGAAAAATTGCATGGTAGAGAACTGCTGAGTTTTACTCATTGACTTCAATGGAGTCTTTCATAGTGCTGGAAGACCAGAACCTGATCCTGTGCTTTACTTTCTCTTGGATGTAACCTAAGAGGAAAAGTGGGAGACTGAACGTTACTTTTTAGGAATCCAGCCCATTGCCTTTGATTTTATTCCAGAGCGGAAGTAGCAATGTTTGCAGCTCCCACATTACCGGTGTGTATATCATTCTAGACAACAACTTCTTTGTTTAAAGATGCTTTTAGATGTAGGATTGAGTGCACTGATATTTAGCCTTGTTTTTTTTACCCATATACCTGCAGCTCTTTCATGGCTGTAATCTTCTGTTGATGCATATGTTTCTGGTCTACAGGCAGTCTTTCACAGCATCGTTAACTGCAGTATGCTCTTTAACAGAGAGCCATGGGAAACACCTGCCTTCAACAGTTGCCAAGTTTTTTTTATATGTGCTCTTCGTTGCAGTGTGCTTATCTCATATGTATATATATACATACATGTATATACATAAATAAATACATGCATATACACACACACACACATAAGTATCTCTATATAAACATATTCTGGCAGCTGTCATGAAATAATAACAGTGCTTTAGTGTCCCTACTCTCCATAATTTCATATTGTGAATTTATATACATGCATGGTTTTCAATGACTGAATTCAGTTCTATTTTTAAGCATTATTTGGGAGAATTTAAAATTATTCGTTTATTTTTTAAATTAAGGGGCCAGAGCTTTTGCTTGTCATGCAGAATATGGCTATATATATAGGGGTAAGAGAAATGGTTAGACAATGACAGATAAAAGCATATTTCTGAATAAGGTAATTATCTTTGTCTTGGAACATAAAGGGCTACTGTGTTAATGTGTAAATGGTCTAGTTTGTATTTGGCATGTCAAAATTTAACATAGGGATGGGAAAATGCAAAATTGGACATGTTAAAGCCTGGACAGGGGTAAGCTGTGGTGAACACCTCGTAGACCAAGAAAAGCTGGTTTTGTGAATTGATCTGTAAAGGGACTACTCTGCCTGAAGTTGGAGAACAGGTTGTCTTGGAATGGGTACTTTTGCTACTGGTGTACGAGCTACTAGTTTTCTAGTCCTAGTGTGAGAAATAGAAGAGCCTTGCCTCATCACAGGGCAAGCTGTAAAAGCATCAGTTCTCTGGTCCATTAAAACAACTGATGCCCAACAGCTCAGTTGATGGGTAACTGGGGTGGGGCTAAAAGTTACTGCTGAGGGAAACTATGCACACAGCGTGTCAAAAGGCTGAAAGTCACACTGCAACTGCCATTTTGGCAAGGAAGAAAAATATAATATTTAGATTTTTAGAGTGTTGCTTCTCTGAGCTGGAATAGAGAAGTCATCCCAAGGAGAGGGGGCAGTGTGGAAGAACGCCTGAACACAAGGGTGGAGAGTATTGCATGCCACAGAAAATTACCAGAGTTTGTAGCAACAATAACAAAAAAGGGCTTCCTGTGTTTTATTATGTATTATGGCTTTCCAGCCAACATTGACGTTCTTCTGCTAGGACAGGCTGGCGGCCTCCAGAGAGCAGCTCCTCCAGATGACTGTTTGTGTTCGCCTGTAACATGTTTCCCATCCAACTGTTCCGAGATGCTTTCCAGTTTAAATACGGTCCCAAATCATCCATTTACAAGGAGCTGTTGCTGAACAAATACACTTTGAGAACAAGCACAAACCTGTAAAGTTCCTCTCCATCTTGTGAAAGCATTTCAAATGCTTCAAAAATGAGGAAAGAAATAGCATAATTTGAGGCCTCAGAGGTGAGGTTATTTAGGTTTCCGAACACGTCTCTTGCTGCTAAGCCCTAGACACATCGAGAGATGGCATGGAAACAGCGCCTCTGAGTTAAAGCTGAGCAGCATCATGGAAAAGCTAGTGTTGAGGTTAAAATATTAATAAAACAGGAATTTGTCAAACAGTATGTTGTGAGCTGTGATTACAAGACTGTTAAAAGCCAGCCGTGAAGGTCCTGTAGAAGCACCCCCTTGGGTAAAAAGAGACAGCTCGCTGAAGAAGCTACGAGCTGTCAACAGGAATAGTTAATGGAAGGGCTTGCGAGGGTGCAGCTTCCCCCGCAGATCAGGTGGTGACATTTCAGAGCCATTTCATCAGGGGAGGGGAGTGAGATGTACAAGGCAATGATCTTAGAGCATTGTGATAGCATTCCCTAAAGGGAGAAGGAAAAATAAATTAGATCAGTGATCTCCCTGAGCAGAGCTGCCAGTTGTTAGCATCTCTGAAGGCAGCTCGCAAGCCGAGATGACACCGCTGAAGGAAAAGGAGGAACTCATTTGTCTAGATGTACAAATGTATTATTTTTATTGTACCTGGGCTGTAGGCCCCTGTTGCAGGAGGTCAGAGCTTGACAAAAGCTGGTTAAACAGCCCCTTTCTGAAGATAGGCTGTTGCAGAACAGAGCGGATAGGCAGGACTGAAAGTGTTGTTTTCCTTGAGGTAGCGTACGTGGAAGTGTCAGAGCCCTGTTGGTCGCTGCGGCTGCCCTGGAAGAGGGATTGGCAAGAAGAGCCCTCAAAGTTTTCAAAGGTATCGTCAGGCCTTAAAATACAGTTGTAGTATTGGCTAGCACTGGTGTCCCTCGTTACCCTGCAGATGCAATGTCTTACAAATGTAATCTGAACTCATGCTTTTTGATGGAGCGTATGCTACTAATCACTTAAAAATCAGCATTATTTTTTTCCCCCTTTATAATGAGACTGAGCTTTTTATTTGTATGTGGATGGAGTTTTGCCAGAAAGGCTTATGTCAAGTGGTTTCATTCAGCACTGTGAAAACTTGTGTGCTTGTCTCTGCAGGTACAGAGAAGTGGAAATCAGGCAGTTGTAAAGAGTGTAACTAATGACTCCACTTCTGCACATGATTTTTTTCCAGGGAGCAAACTGGTCTATTAGTCTTTGAAAATGTGACTCAAAATGAGGCAAAATTTTCCTAGCACTGTCTGTCTTACAGTATAGGTATCGCTTTGTGGGACCACCATGCATTACTGCATAAAATCTTATGTGCAATAATCAATAATTAATTTGGAAATTGATGCTACTAATGTTACTAAACTGTTTGTGACTTTAAGCTTTCTTGATTAGAAAATCAGAAAATAGTTTGCATTTAACTTGCAAACGTAGTACCGCTTGGTCAGTGGGCTGTAGAGCAGACCCTGAACATTCATGTAACTGAACATTCATGTTGTGCTGAGGTCAGTCACCTTTGTTTCCTTACAGCCACTGCCTGCAAGAGTCACTTTGCCTTGTCAGGCAATTATTTGGGCTCTGGTGGGGAGAAAGTGATGCCCAATTGAGCCTTTTTCAAAGGAGGTTTGTCTTGGAACAGACAGCAACTGGTTCTCTGCTGTCCTACATCTTCTGCTGGCCAAAGCAAACAAGTGCTGCTGTCCACCGCTATTCATGACAAAGTTCAGAGCCACAGGAAAAATACCTTGGGTCGTCCTACCTACCTGTGACAGCAAGGAAATAATGGTAAGGACTGATACCTCCCACATAGTTTTAACATCTGGGTTTTAGTGCTGTAGCTTGCAGTGGAGATGATATGAAGTGTGTAATAGTGTAGCATGTAGCTCGGGGTCATTGCTAAAGGGGAAGGGTGGCATAGTTTTGGAAACTTTGCTCATCAGAGCTGGCCCCAAGGTGGGGGTACAGTTGTCTCTTCAGACTTGGGTCATCTCCTCAGCAGCCACATCTGCCTTTTCCTTCAGCAAGTTAATGTCTTGTTCCAGGAAAACAGCAAGGTATGGCAAGGTTTTTTCTTCACCACAACACATTCAGTGCTGTGCTGAGTTTTGTCATGCCTAATAATTGAGCTGATTTGGGCTTTCAGCAGGATAGCGGCTGTTTGAAATGAGGAATTAGTTTAATATCTTGTGACAGAACTAATGTCAACACTTTTATTTTCCCACTGGCAACATGGAGACTTCACTTGGCCTTGCCATTGCCAACAGCTTTTCCAGCTCATGGGTGACAGCCTCCCTTCTCTATGTGCAAAAAATGTAGAATCTCTCTGTTCCTTAAAAAAGGCCATGAATTAATTCATAGCGATATTGTGGGGCCAGCAGAGATCAGCAACCATGAGAGAGGAAAACTGCAGCATTTTAGTAAAATGTTTCCTTGAAGAGATGTTTCTAAAGGAGATGGATGACAACAAAGGAGCCGAAAGAGAAAGATGATCCATTAAAGACGATCTAGCATGACCCCAAGTAGAAGCCAATTTTTTTGAAACTAACTGCTTTTCAGTTTTGATTAATGACTTGGCACCAGAAATTTGACATTTAACAGTACTCGGTCCACTGTGGAAATGAACTCACTGGGAATCACTGGTGCAAAGCTAAAGGTTTAGAGTAATGACCAGACAAGCCAACTATTTTAGATTTTTGTATTTTCTATGTGTGTGTGCAAGGAGTCAGGGCTGTTGTTTGTCTGACAGCCTCTGGGTCCAAGGCTTTTGTGCTCAGAACAGTACAGCGGGGTAAGTTCCAGTGTAAAAGCAAATCTAGACATAAGCAGAAATGTATCGTTTCCTTTTGTGATCAAATATTTCTACACTCGGTAGGAGATGTTTAGGAAAATATTTGACATCAGGAGAAAGCAAATGAGATTAACAGTATTTCTCCCATTCTATAAGCAAACTACTCAGCAGATGACAAGCTCAGTTGAGTGCAGAAGTTCACTTACCTCATCTTATTCTTTGCAGAGAGACTAGCTCTTTGCTAATTTTCCTGAAGAATGAATAGTCAGAAAACTTAGATCTGAATGCCAAAATAGCTTAGAAGATGTTTTAAACCTCTACACAGCTAAGTGTGTCCAAATGTCTAAAAAGACATTTCAGGCTTGAATTACACGAAGAGAGGGAGTATGGCGTTGTGAGTGCTGGGTGCTGCACTTTTTCTCTCCCAGCTAGGTCCAACAGGGGATCCGCCATCAGAGTGCATCACTGTTTGCAGCCATTTTACTCCTTCCCCACGTTTTGCTCTAACCTGCTCACAAACATTCACATACCTCGGCACCTGTGTGAGAGATGTGTGTTAAAATCGTGTAATGGCTGTCCAGGCCTTACTGTGAGTAGAGCTGGTGTGAACTCTTCTCCAGAGAGTCAGGCTCTGGTGAAAAAGCTCCTCCAGGCAGACTGGGAATAGCTCCGGAGCTTGTTTCCGTCTTCTCATCGAGTTTTGGATGAAAAGGAGAGTCTGAAAGCTGACAATACTTATATTTTGGTATTTAGCTGCGCTACTGAGGGTGATATCAATTATCAGCTCCAAGAGACAGACTTAAAGAGACAACTTTGTGCTCACAGTAAAACACGGATACTTTTGAGCTCCTTCCTTAAGTGTGGGAGGAAAAGAGTTAGGGATTAGATGGGGGGGGGGGGGGTTAATGGAGGTATTTCTCCACCGCCTTCAGCCAAGTTCTCTCAAGGCTCATAAATTTGACTAGAAGGATTTTTGTTTCTGTTGTTGCTGAATGATATGGATCACTAGGAAGCTTTTTTCCCTTTTTTCTTTTTCTTTTTTTTTTGAAAACTCTCTCATCTAGGATAAAAAGAAACTGCCAGAATAAAGAAACTGAAATAGCCAGGCTTATTTCATTTCACGTGTCTTAGCAAAATCTGCGTTATTCTTCATGGGTGTTTTTCCTCCTGAACTAGCAGGATTTCTCTTTCATTATGAAAGAGGTCCTGACGGTGTTGTTCTGCAGTATATTATTTCTGCCAAGTCATTTTATAAACTGCAGTAAGATTCCAAGGTCCAGGACAAGGCCAGTCGTCACCAAATCTATAGATCCCACAGCCCACGTTTCTCTTAACGGAATGGGCTACAGCCCCTCCTGGCTGGGTCTGCTGCTGAATTGAAACATCTACTAAGGACCAAATGAGAACTGATGGAGCTGAACAGTAGTGAGGAGAAGAATCTGCAGTTTCCTTTTCTTTCAGGAAAGAAATCTGTATTTCCCTCAAGAGCCTTTTTAAAAGCTTTCAAAATAAAGCTCAGGAGACTGAAGTGCCATCAATTAATCACAACCTGAGTTCCAAGTACGAGGCGCACTGCACTTTTCGGGACTGATATTTGAAATCCCAGGCTTCTTCCACAGAAGCACCCGTCTGCTGTGTCTTGGGGTTCAATTTTATACCTTTCCCCCCCGCCCCCCCCCTTCCCTCCTGTGTTCTCTGATGATGATTCACTCATCATGAGAGTTATTCTGGCATTAGTAATCTGAAGGAAATATTTGAAAGCAAGACAAAGTTTACTGGGAAGAAAATGCTCATATGTTTTTCAAAGTTTTAAGGACACGTATTTAAAACAGAATTTCTTTTTAAGTTAAAGTTGTGGCAAACATACTTACCAGTTTTAGGAAAATATTTTTACATTTTTCTACATTTTACTTTTTATTTGAAGAAAACTATTTTATTTTAATAAATAGAAGCACCTATTTGGTTCAGAGATCATGTATTTCAAGAAGATTTGGGCGTTTGGTTTGGGTTTTTTCTGGCTTTTTTCTTTGATACTATCCTAACAGGCTTGCTCTTATTTAAAGCATATTTCAAGCAGTTTTGTTATACGTACATGTATGCGTTCTGTGTGCTTTATACATAGAGAAGATAGATCTCTTCCTTTAACAGATGATGTAATCTCTTATGTCTGCACCAATAACTTCTCTGCAGGTCAGCTTCTTGCTGTTTTGTGAATATGCAAAACCTCTCAGATTTAAAAAAGAATCAAATTTAAAAAAAAAATTGTCACCATTATGTGTTTCGACTAGAATTCAATACAAAGTGAGAGGAAATATAATGTAGTTTAAGTCTCTTTATTAACATGTAAAATGCAAGTGTGCTATGAATTATTTCTTTATATGATCAGACATGTGACACTAGGAGAGGAAGGTCATAGCTTCAAACAGAGAGACACAGGACAGCGGGAGATTTCCACAGCTCATTTAAAATAAGTTCATAGTTTTCTGGCATCTCTAGACTTTTGGGTCTTGCTNGAAACTTAGGGACAGTGGAGGTTTAAAATCTGTTGTAGCTTTCTGAGCTTTTTGACCAATTCCAGCTTTCCTGAGTGAGCTTCAGTTTTATTAAGAGTTTACCTATGAAGTTATTATCTGTTACTCCACTAAAGAATTAATAGTAATGTAAATGTGCTGCTTTATTCAGTGTTGATTTTTTGAAACATTTTAGACATTACTTAAATATTAGTATCACCTCCTTCCTTTTCAAAATATTCAAATATTCAAAATACAGTGTCTTCACTGGGAGAATGGAGAGAGAGTTATTAATAATAAATACAAGTGTGGACTTGTGCTAAGCACAGTCAGTTGCAATAACCACTTAAAAAAACAGAAAATGCCTGCCTACCTGCAGGCTCTGTGTTGTCCCTCTTTTCCTCAGTGGCGAGGCTGTGGCAGGAATTTTGGGATAGAATTTAAGAATACCAACTGGGGCAGCCAAGTCACTTAAAGGAGGCAGAGGAAAAGTCTTTTTTCCTTTCATTTGAGGATTGATTATGAACCACATCCATATGTGTGCCACAAAATCAGCAATGGTCCAGGGTTTAAAAAAAATGGTTAGCTGGTTAGCATGGAGGTACCTTCTGGGGTGTAGGAGGAAGAAAGGAGAGTCTGACAAAAATACAGCTCCTAGAGGTTTCCATACCACATGCATAGGAGCTGGCTTATGTAAATGCAAAGAAAAAAATGCCATTGGAAAGAAATGCTGCTCTGTGGGCATCTTGCATGCAAATACATCTGTGCGCACATCTGTGCTGGAGTAGAGACATAGATACAGATCATTAACATCTATTTTCTGAAGGTGATCCAAAGTATCAATCACCTGAATTACTGCAGTAAAACCTGTCTTTTAATGAAACAAAAGTGAGACATGAAAATAAAAGGTAACCTACTTTTAAATGTTTATAGAAGATAAAGGTTTAACCACAAGTCTTTCATCAAATGGAAGACAGTAGGAAAAAAAAGTTTAGAAAATGCCCTTTGGCTGCTCTTTACTGTGTGGTGAAACCTCACAGTATCTCACCTCATATACTATATGGGCCCTAAAGGCAGCTGGAAATGTTTAGAAATACGTCTATTTTGGTACATGGCTGCCTCTCTATCTGTTATATCCAGCAGTGTTTCAAGGAAGGGAGATATTTTCTTAAATGAAAAGCCCAGACCAAAGTGTGAGATGGTAAATGGTGCTCGAGGGTATACAGCAGTCTAAACGATGCCCTCTGTTAAAAGAATCAGCCACCTGACTGCTCATTAGTTAGCAGTAAATAATGAGGAATAGCTTGAGGCAGGAGCTCAGAAGTGCAGATGTCCCAAAATATTCACCCAGTTTGTGGTGTCATGAGATCGGTAGTGTCGTAAGGTAAAATACACTTAATCCCTCTTCTGAGTGAAGTAAAGCATTTTAGAGTCTTTGTGGAGACTAATAATTTTGTATAATCTTTTCAGAGAGGATATCAAAAAAGGAAAAGCAAGGTCCGTGAGATTGGGCGATGACTGCATTCTTTCCCTGTCGCGTTGCACACCCAAAAGGCATTTAGCAATAAGTTAGTACCCCTGGAAATTCCCCCATTGGGATGCCACCCACTCCTCCCTCTCAAAAGGCAGTTGGTGATGCGTTTTGGATTAGACTAATGCCAAATCTGAAATTCTCAGTTGGCTCCTGATGTTTTAACGGGAAGACCAGCACCCCAAACCAGAGTTACCCTGAAAGGGCAGGGAGCCTGGGTGAGGAGGGTGAACAGCAGCAAGGTGATGGGAAAAGTCCAACCATCTTTAACAGCCACAGCATCACTGCAAAGAACTGCAGAAATATAGTAAGTCTGAGCAGAAATTAATTTAAAAATCCACGGGCAGCTTTTAAAAAAAAATTGATCTTTTTCTTTTAAGGCAGTTTTATACCTTAGACATTCCTTCTTTTAGATTTCTAGAACAAGATTGGTTTTCTTTGCTAAATTTTAGGATGCTTTGATTTTTGGCTGCTGTCTAAAGTCCGCACATATTTGTTGTAGAGTTCTTATTATAAGCATTTCAATCCCATTAAATATTAAGGAAACAGGGACTCCTAGGGTCCTACATTTTCCCTTTTCTGAGCATTCCTGCTCTTCTTCATATATTTTTTTTTCCCCTTTTTGCCACATTTTGGGTACAGTTCCCCAGTTGTCTGAGGCCACAGTCTTGGAAGGAAGGTCAAAATAGAGACAATAGTGAAGGTCTGTCTTCCATATCTAGCCTGATACAACAGCCCTTACACTGGTGAGTAGGAGCTACCTTGTGTCTGGGTCTTATCTGGCTTCTCCCCATCTCCTTGGCCATTCAGACTACATCAGGGCTCAGCCTCAGGCTCCAGTAGGTCTCATCCCCTCCCATATCAGGAATCATCTTATGTCACCCTCTCCCCACAGCTCACAGCAGTACATGCCTTCATGTTTCTTTGATGTGTCCAGCTTAGTCTTGTACCAGACAGCCCCTGAGAAGGTGTCTGCACAGAAGGGTGCTCCAGGCAGACTCTGATGCCACGGCTGTTACACGCTTTTCAGTCATTGATTTCTGTAATCACTGCCTGTGGGAGTACTGGTTGGAGCCCCTTCTTTTTTGCCTGTGCCCCATCCACAGTAGGTTTTCTGCCTCCTCCTTGCAGCAATCTGCCTCTACTTGTGGCCTATTTACTATGCTTTGCAGGTTCATTATCTTAACAAAGATGTCAACCTGAACCTCCCTCTCCCCCTGCCTTCTTAACTTTCAGCACTGTGTCAAATCGTGTTTGCTGAGAACATTAAACATTTTTTTCTCTAATCTGAAAAATCAAACAAACACTGCTTGAGGGCTACCAATGCCCCCTAATCAAGGAGTTTAAATTAGGAAGTGTTTAGTGTAGGAAGAGCTCTAAAAATGCGGGCCTAGGCTGCAAGTCCCAGTTCTTTCTTTTGTTCCTGTATGTCTCTCATTGATCCCAGTGTAGATGCCAAAGGCAGAGGTGACATTTGAAAACATGGGAGGCCTTGGGGTAGGAAGGTGAGAAAGGGTGCAGAAAGGATATGGATGCCACTGCTGAGAGTGCTCTGCCAGAGGATAAATACAGCTATAAATCCCTGTCTATTCAGGGCTGGGGTGACCCTCACTCTTGGCCCCTTCTCCCCAGCTGAGGCTGGGGTGCGATTCTCATCCCTGGTCCTGCATGTGATTTTTCTGTGCTGGGGGTGCAAACTCAAAGGTAAAGGGCATCTCCACCAAATGATCTCTGAATGGCAACAGCCCAGGAAAGGTTGCCATGCAATCACTCTGGGGTTTTTAACCTGTGAGGCAACTGATCTAGTGCTTTTTATGACCATTAAGCTTTCAAATTCTCTGTTTCTTTCTCTGTTGTGCATTTACACATACAGAAATTGAAAAAGAAAGTGCAAGTGGAAAGAGAGAGGGAAATCCAACCTCAATAAACTCTCCATAAAAATCCACAAATTAACGGCAAGTACATCATGAAAGCATATTAGTCAGAGAGCTATAAATTCCAGCAAATTGATTGTCATATATAATCAAAAACATACTATAATATATAATAAGTTGAAATAAATACCGCAAACCGACCTCAGGCTGTAAATGTTTAAGATTAGTCTTCATACCACATATACCTGAGATATAAATAAAGAAAGCAGGAAGGCTTAAAAAAATAAAAAAGAAAGAGAGATAGAGAAGGAAAAAAGGTGTGTCCCCTAAAACTGGAGATTGAAATGAAAATGTGGTCCTTTTTGAGTTACACTCAGAAATTGACTGCAGATCACCGGACGGCTTGCAAGGTTTTCACAGCACGGACACGTTCTCGCGCAGTGCTTAACAATGACCAGTCTCCCCTTCGTGAGCTGAACCCATAGAGAAGCCTGCAGTTACAGTCCTCGCAAAGAGTACGTCCTACTCACTGTGTGCAGACAAATGCAGAGGGTGGCTGTGACACCAGGCTTACTGCTTTCAGCAACTGGCATGGGAAGGCACCTCAGTTAAAGACAACCCTGTTCACAGTCATGGGACACCTCCAGGAGCTGCCTCATGGTTTGTGATACTCACCAGGACCTACTAAATGCTGATGGCTTTCAGATCACTTGTCAAATTACTGTGTAAACTCTTTTAAAGAAAAATGCATACTTTAACCTTCAAAGTTAACATATGGACCTAGTAGCCCAAAGCTAGCAAAAGCCTATATTTAATCTAACAGTGTGCTATTGTTTCTATGTGTAATCTGAAATGACCTGACCAGGATTCCCAGTGTCTAGGCTATAAGCCAGTTTCTTCTTTATTTAGTATATATTTAGTACCAGTTGCCTAAGGTGCCTTCCTGTCTGCATTATTAATATGATATATGTTTCCAGCTTCCAGTATTATAGATGTGGAGTTTCTTTTCTCAGATTCTGAGCAATCCACATCTAATCCACCAGCAGGAAAGCTGTTTAAAAGTCACAGTACTAGGCCTTCTGTTTGAAAGCTTAAAGCAAGGAATACACGATATTGTAACCTACAGCACTGCCTCCCAGATGGAGGAGCATCTGCATTAAAGACACTTCTGGCTTAGCCAGCAATTAATTATGTCAAATGGGAGAGACAACAGGTGAAATCATACTGAGGCATCAATGGGGATGGTTAGCAGCAGGATAGCTGGGCTAGAGGATGCCAGCCCAGGTCCCACACGGAGGTCTCACAGCCCATCTGCCTGAATCCACACCAGGGTAAACACTGACCAGAAAGCAGAAATTTGCTGTCAGACAGGGCTACAGTGCAAATAAAATCCCTGGAGGCAGAAGCTGGTAAAAGGGAATGCAACATCACCTGAGGGGGCTGTGGGCACCAACTGCACAAAGTTCCCAAACACTTGCCTGAAATGTTAGGTTGTTTTCATTAACATGGAGCCTGAATTGCACCATGTTTCCCTCTGTCAGTAACTATTGCCAAAGCCCTTCAGGTGAAGATAGACTTGAGAAGCGTCCTGAAGCTGCCCGAAACCTGATACTTCCTTCCCGGCGGGATTGGAGTCCCGCTGTCAATAGTGTGTCAGTGCAGAACGGAAGCAGCCATGTTTACAAAATTAACAAATGGACTTCAAGTTAAACACTGGGCAATTTGTGAAACAGCTTTTTTTTTTTTTTCTTTTTTTCTGTTGCCTTCCCACCCCCCGCCCCAAATACTGACCAGTCTCCTGAGATTACTTGCAGGTGAATGTTGTGTTATTCTTTCTGGGCTGACTTCTTCTAACATTCTAACATAGTGTCATTTTTAATTGCTTTTCTTGAGAAAATATGCTTGCAACTCCATCCTGTTAGCCTCCTTGGAGTGCTCTCAACTCTAACCTTTTCCCAAGGCCACATTCACCATCCCTAAATCACTTATATAGTGTTACTGACTTCAAATCTGTTACTGCGGTTGGGAATGCAAAGTTGTATTCTGTATGTGGTATGTGCCCTATTATTATTATGCTCTGAGCTTGCATATAGGAGCAGCACCAGCATCAAGACTAAAAGGCACAGACTCTTGTTTTGGGCCCTGATCCTATGAATATGAGCATGTATACATCTTGAGATGTCCTGCTGACTTCCAAGGCCTGCAGACAGGAGAAAAAAGTTCAGCGCATGCTAAATGCCTCACAGTGTTGGGAATTAGAACATTAAATTTTATGGCAAGGAGGAGAAGATGCTTATATCACAAGATACCCTTGGGGAGATGCAAAGCAGGGTTGGCGTCCTATCTGCCAGCCAGGTGTATGCCTGCCCTGTTGTGCTAGACCCTGATCCTCCCTCCAGCCACCACAAAACTGGACAACCCCAGTGCTTACACCCAAAGACGTGTCCCTGAGTGGGTATAGTTTTGGCAGGAGTGGGTCTTCTTCGCTTATCATCACCACTAACCACTTGGGATGAAGCAGATAAACAGTGTGATACTTTTAGTGAACCCAGCTATAGCTGATGGACTGAAAGTACATCACTTGCTTCAACAAGTAGCAAACATGAAGTTGGAGGAGAGGGCAGAAAAGTATCCAGAACTGAAATGAATATTATTAGTTTTCACCAGTCTAACAGGACTCCTTGCAGTGGGATCAAAAGAGCTGTTTGTAGCTACTTCAGAAAACAAGCAAAAAAAGAGAGACAGAAAAAAGCAATTCCTGCCAAGGTTTATGAGGAAGAAATGCATTATACTAATGCATTATACTAATATGTTATTTTGGTTATACAATGTTTATCACTTTTTTCCTTTCAGTCTGTACCATTAAATTTAAAAAGCAGATCTATCAGCATCTAATGTTACTTCAAAACACCATGTAGTGTCTAGAAAACTGAGCTGTCAGACAAGCCTGTCATGTATGCATATTTTGTTATTAAATGTGTTCGGGCATGAGTTTTGGCAGGATTTCTTCACAACTATCCTGAACTTTTCTTGACACCTTTTATAGCACGTAATACATCTGCAGCTCAGGGCTTGGTAAGCCCTTAACTCTTTAATTATGAGACTAGAAACTCCCTTCCTAATTATTGTCCTATAAGCAACGTGATCTAATTCTCATGCCAAAGCCCAGAAATTCACGCTGCAGGTGCTTCGCTTTGTTTGGCTGCATTTTGCTTTTTTTTTTTTTTTGCTTTTTATGGTGCCAGGAGAATAGCACATGCTCTGCAGCCTTGTGGCAATGCAATCCCAGAGTGGCCTGCAGTCACTTGCTAGTTGACCTGACTGATATCTGGTATTAGTCACTTTTTCTTGCATCTTTTCATCCAACTAAGGCTGGTGCTCAGCTCCCACACGGTGCATGCCATTTGGACTAGATTTAACCAGAGACCCGATTTCCTCCTGTAAAGGCTTAGGGGTTAGCATTGGCATTTGTGTAGTACCAAGTGATGCCAAAAACTTTCTCTTTTAAAGTGAGTGGGACTTGTATAAGCACAGTGACAAGTAAAAGAATGAGACTTACATAGCTGACGTGTCTAACAACATATAAATCCCATTTTACCCTATGGGAAAACTGAATTGGAAACTGGCTCTATGTCTTGCCACAGGCCGCAAAAAATATCAGTGCCAGAGAACAAACAGACCCCACCAATCCCAACTTTGTACCCTCTGTGTGATCACTTTGAAAACTTAATTTCCTTCTATTGGACAGATTTTAAAGAGAATAATGAAACAGGGAATTCTGCTCTCTTCCTTATGGCCTGAGGGAGGAAGTCAGGATTAATTTAATAAAAGAGGAATTACCTACCAAGTTGGTTTTGTGAAATTACTACAGAGACTCTAAATCATGCATGTATTTTCTTAAACATTATTAACAAGCAAAGATGCAGCAACGTACAAAACCTAGATAAAACTTCCGTCTTCCTAAAGTATGAGGAAGGAAGACCTATCTGCTCATGCAGTACCTGTACAAATTTATATATGCACAATTTTATGTAACCCTAAATAAGTTAAGCAAGAATATTTTCCTTTCTCAATCTCTAAACTAAAATTATTTACTTCACTGCTAAACATATTCCCGTGTCTTTTCATACTCTTTCAGCACTGTGTAAAAAGTTGATCATCTTACATTAAAAAAAAAGGATTTCTATTCTTCCTTATATTCCAGAGTTGCTAGTGCAGCCCTGTCAGCCAACAGTGTCTTTCTGTAGCCTTTCAGAAAAGGTACAAATGGCGCAAGGTGTTAAGAGATGCAGGCCACAAGGCCAAGAAGTTTAATGATGGATTTATTGTTGAAAAGTGTATGCACTTTTCTGAAATACTAGTGGAACTTCAGACTCCTCTTAAAATTGCTGTTTAAAGAACAGAGTTGGATACTGAAACAGTCCATGCAATCTCCAGAGAGGAACCCCAAGGACCCTTCCTGAATGACAAATTATGGAAAACTTCCAAATCAAGTTGTAAACTTTCTGGGTAAGTAACAAACGTCAAAACCGTGTAGCTGTTCTCTAGGTTTATACACTAAAAGAGAGAGATCTTAAACACGATCAAAATCCCAGACCCAAAGAAATTCAAACTTTTGGATAAATTCATACTTGGATTTGAATTTAATAATTTGGACTGATTTCTGTAACCATACTGGTTTTGTAATAGAAGCTTGCTTATGGCCATATTTTTCCAGGCTGATAATTTTTGATAAAGCTTTCTGAGATTCAAGATCAGCACCACCTGGAATCTTGTTTAAAAAAAGCAAAGTGTGTTGCTAGCTCTTCCCATGCAGCTGAGTAATTGCTTTAAGTTTGATGTCTTTGTGTTAAATGGCATTGCTTTAAACTCTACTCATGTCAAACAGCAGAAAGCTAGGAGAGTTTGAAAGGTTATCACCATTTCTCTTCAAATTCCTGTGTACTGAAACCCTTTGGAGATGGCTGCCTACTGCAAATCATTGTTTGACAGCTTCACTCAACTTCAAGACTTGTCAACTCAGGGGGCAATCTGACAGCTCTCAGGCAATAAAGTAAACAAGGGATTTGGAGCGTCAGAGAAGGAATGCTTAAAATCATTCCTAATATTTCTCCTATTCATAACATGTCACCAAGCTGCTGAAGTTATGAAGGCAGCAAATCTCAGCTTCTTACGCATCCCAGGTGGTGCTCGCAGGGTGAGCAAAGGCTTGGGGGAACCCTGGCAACTGGCTTCCACCAAGTATCATCTAGATTTGTTCCACCGATGGTATTTCTGATAATGATGAAAACTCAAGGCATTCTTCTTCAAACGGATGATTTTTCAGATACTTGATATACTATTCTGACTTTAAAGGTGATTCAGTATTGATAGAGACAGGCTCTTGTTTAATAGTTGTTCTTCAAAAGCAAATATGAGCAAGTTAATGGTTTTATGCATAATAATGTAGGTAAGGGATACTTTCACAGTGACCAGGAAACGTGCAGATGCTTTGATTGTACAAATGCTCAGAGGCAGAATTTGTGGTGGGGCTGGAACCCAGTGAGGGTTGATCACTATGTGGATCTGACCACTTACATACCCGTTTATGGACTTCAAACGTATTTGCAATTGAAGTAACGGGTACGTTTTCTGAAGCAGCCACTTCTATGAGGTTTTGCCGTTGCAGAAGTTATCTGAGACACCTTAAAAAGCTTTGTTTACAGATTCTGAAAACCCGGCTGTGTTAATGCAGAGCCAATTGAATGCTCAAAATGGCTAGTAGCTTCTGAGACTGTAACCTTTGTTTTGGGATGTTTTGTTGAGCGTGCTTCTGTGTTCCTATCAGGGAACAATTTGATAGTATGTCTAGAATAAAATTTTGTAGGTGTATGTATCAGGCAGGTGTTACAGTTCTAGTATAGAATCTAAAGCAAAGTATAGAAAATGTGACCTAATCTTTAGATTAGTGTGACTGTTCCTTGCACATCGATTTTGAGAATTCCTGCTGCTAACACACCTAGAGCTGACCCCCTTTGTTAACTGTGTGGCATGTGCATGACAATAAATTACCTGTTGTCATTATTGAAAATGACTAATGGCCTGTTACCCTTTTAGGACGTTATTTAAAAGTCATTTTTCTAAAAGAAGGACTATATTCCCTCTTGAGGTAATGCCTTTTTTTTTTTTTCTTGTTAAATAACTCCATTAACTGTTGCTGCTCTGTGCTATTATAGAAGGTTTTCTAATTACAGTAGTTGCCATGTAGTGAAATTGCAGTTACAGCTAAGTTGTCTTTTGATTCTTTTTCTAATAAGGACACCCAGCTTGTTTAAATCTCCGTAGCTGTTTTCAAAGGATCTAATCTAATATAGACTAGCTGTAACATTTAGGGGTAATGTTAAAGATCTTCATTTACTGCAGTTATTACAACTCCATTAATTCACATTTTAAACTGAGCCCTGACCAAATGCACTTCAGCAGCCACTTGTGCTTGCTAAAAGATTAAAGGCTCTGAACTATGTGAAGAAAGGAAATCTTTATAGATTGCTAGCTAATGGCTGTTTTCTTTCCTGCTGGAGTCAGTGAATTGAATTGTAATGGACTGGATTGACTTCACATATGGAAATTGCAAAAAGCAGGATCATTTTTTTACAGATTAAAATTTCAGTCATTCTGGAAGTCAGCTATACACTTCAGAATGCTGGTCTGCAAGAAAATATTTGAAACCCTAATGGGTCTTTTTAGCACAATATTGCTTACTTATGCATCTGTTCTGTACTTTGCATTACCAACTTAGGTGCCATAAATATATTTGATTTGACATCACACAGTAGTATGTAGCACGCAGGTAGCACCACGTAAAAGCAACTTAGATTGCACCATGACAGAATGGAGTACCTGGAGTGTCCAGCCCCCAGTGCACATGATATTTGGGCAAGGGCTCACATTAAATTCATCAATGTGCAAGTAAAAATTGATTAGAGGAATAAAACTGTAGGAGTGTGTTCTTTTGCAGCGTTCCTAAGGCTTTTCTAGTCTAAGCTGTGTCACCAGATTGACATCTCTTGCTGATACTGTCATGACAAACTCAGACACATCATAGCCATTCAAACTAAGTGGCAGAATGGCAAAGAAAGTTCCATGGCTAAAACTGCTCTTACTGCACATAGCTAGACAGAGAGTGATGGGAGTTAATCACTGAAACACGAACAGACAGGACTAGCTTGTCATAATAAGAAGCTATCAAATCACAGCTCTGTTAAACCCGTCAATGGTTTATCATGACCAGATGTCAAACTCTTATAATTTCATGATTAATACATTACAGAGTGATTTTCCCCCTTTTTCTGTTGCCTGTAGCATATTTTGTTCTGCAAGTGGTATTGGTCATATTTATTTAAAGTAAGACATGACTCTTTGTGTGCATATGTATAAATGAGTAAAAAAGGCTAGAGAGGAGGAAATAATTCTCAGGCCTGACTTCATGCATGGGAAGGGACTGCCCCATACGTCCTGCCTTTCACTGCCTTGGATAGCAAAGAAGTAGGGCTGAGACCAGTATCAAAAACCTGTGTTAAGGTAGACAAACTTAATTCAGTGCCTGTGCAGCATCTCTCCATGGTAGAATCTGTGAATAGCACCATCAAAAATAGTTTCAGTGTCACCTATTCCCATGGGAAAGTCAAAGAAAAATGAGTTATTGCTGATTTGTATACAGCCAAATATGGAGATGGAAGGGAGAATTTAATCAATCATAGAATCATGCAGGTTGGAAGAGACTCTTGGGATCATCAAGTCCAACCATCAACCCCATTCTATAAAGTTCATCTCTACACCACCTCCCCCAACACCACATCTAAACAACTCTTAAGCACGTCTGGGGACAGTGACTCAACCACCTCCCTCTACAGCCTAAATTTGCTAATTATTGTTATTACTAAGTCTCTCTCAGAGTATTTTCACATGAGAGCATTCCTCTACTTTCCTGAGGAATGCCTGGGGCTGCTAATGCAGTGTTATGGCCATCGAACCAATCTAGGTGAAACAGGATGGACACTAATTTACTTAAAAGTATGGTCAACAAGAAACTTCTGGCCAAGAAGTCCCCAGACCTCAGCTGTCCCTCCCTGGGCAGGTTGGACGCCAGTGACACAAGGTGCTTGGAAAGTCTCTGGCTTTCATGTTTGGGCAGTTTACTTGAACTGAAATTCATGGCCTTGAAAATTACCGGTGAACAACAGGTATCACAGGCTGTAATAATCACTGAGCTGCCGTCTGGGACTTTTTGGACTTGTGGCTCTATGGATGTGCTTGTTTAAGACTGTTGGCTTTTGCTTCAAGTTTTTAAGAAATAAAACATTAACAATGTTAAAAACCTTTGAAGAAAACTGCTGAAGACTATTTCTTTTGGAGTTTCTAAAAAGCTTTCTGAGGAGAACTCCTTTGTGACAATATAATTAAGCAATGAGACATGACAGCTAGTCATTTCAAGGTTATTATTGTATGCCTAAGGTGGCATCACAGGCATGAGGCTGAAGGGCAAGTGGCTTTAATCACCCATTAAGTGCAATAATCCTTTTGATATGCACTGTCTGGAGAAACTTATCAAAAAGGGATTTAGGAACAATATTAAGAGGAACAGACAAAGTGGTGAATGCACTAGGCGTGAATACTAACATGGTTATAACATCACTGACAGACATTTGAAAAAGTCTATTTGTGTCAAGCTTTCATTGTTAAAGACACCCTGAAGGAATTAATTTTAATAAGAAGCAAAATATTGCTTTGGTGTTTTTGCCTTTTTCCTCTTTAAATATTTGTCGTGTATAGTTTAAGCATAGGTTATATGGCCTTCAGAGTGGATCAGCTTGTCTACACTGTACAGCTGGATAAAAATGCAGATGACAATGATACAGGGCTTGTCCTCAGCAGGACAGTCCTACATAAAAACTGTTCTTTGGTGATCCACGTGCTTCAAAATCCTAACTCGCTTCAATACATTGGCCTGAGGGTCTGCTGTCAAGGGAGGCAGTTCTTCCGAAGGAGAGTTCCTTTGCACAGCGTGTGAAGTTTGGTGGTGTGGTTTCCACATCTGCTTCAGCTCGTGGAGCTGGGAATTGAACTGTAGTCCTCAGCAGCGATACACAGATAGATGCCAAATTGCCGACCCACTTCATTGACCTAGTAAAATATTTTGATTGGTTCTAAAGGAAGGGCATGAAACACATTTATTTTCATATGAAGTGGTTTATGGAAAGATATAATTTTTCAAAAAAACATAATGGTGTGATTTTTTTTTTAATTCTAATTTTTGTGCTAATATGCCACTAAGTGGAGAAATCCAGTGCCAACATAAACGTTGGTAACATGTTCTTCATATTTGCAGGTCTGAAAATGTTATCTTTTCCTTGGCCTCTTTTATGTATATTAATACATTAAAATAATGGTAAAAATGTAAATATGAGAAATGAAAACATTTGCTATGACTCAAATTATAATTGCTCTATGTTGTACAGAAAAAAGTATTTTGCTGCATTGATTCTTGTTTGAACTGAGGTGATGTTTGTAGATTTTGTGCAGCATACAAAAAGCTTTGCCCTTTATTTGAAGCCTCCCCTGACTGTGTCATTGCCATTCTCCAATTTCCATTTGGACAATCAAGGTTCTCCTGTCAGTCTGTTTGAGTACACATTGGCTGAACAATTAAAATCCTCCTGTTGTGGGTGCACGCGGGGCTTTGGGGATTAAAGAAGAGGGATAAAAAATGTGAATCAGAAAATGAAAATTGATGAGAATTGGACCTTGTGTTTTGTTTTGCCTTTCAAGAAAATTTATGGAAAGGTAGCATAGCAGGGCTGTTGTCCCTGGTTCCTTTCAAAGGCAAAACATCTTAATACTAAACAGAAGATGTATTCTCTGAACAATATTTGAAGATTTAGACTTTAGGAAAAAAATCAACATAAGTGCCTTTGGAGAAAGGGTTAAAAAAATTCAGCTAAAGTTTCCCTAGGGACAGGATAGTCCAGTTTTGAAAAAAGGCATTGTTGTGCTAGTAATAGGATATGTCTTAAGCTTGTTCTTAAGTCTTATTTTCCTTACTGCAGGTTGAGAAATTTTCTCTCCATCGCGTTCCATGCAGTTGTTCTGGAAAGGAATGGCAAAGCTGTGCAAGGCTTCGCAGCGAAAAAGAACCCCTCTTCCTGTAGAGGCAAGGCTCTGCCAAAATAAATAGGGACTGCAGCAAATAGTATAGATGGTCATTGCTTTTAAGTGGCTGCGTGTCTTTGTATGTATTATATAGAATACGAATATACATATATAATATATGTGTGTATTTACATGAATTTGAACACGTATAAATACTTTCAAATATATATGTTCTAGAGCCTATATAATCAATGCAAGCTTTCCTGGAAACTGGGCTCTTAGCACAGCACAGCCCGCCCACAAGTTCGTCATGTAGAATCCTGAGATGAAGGTTAACATGCTGGGATACAAAAGCTAATTTCTTCATAACGATAAAGTTACCGAGAGCAACGCAAGCTCTTGAGGCCTGAAACAGCCAGATGAAAATGGCATGGTCTAGTGATTAGAAGGTTTTAGTAGGAAATAATACTTTTCTTGTCACTGGGCTGCGTTGGCAGAATGAGTGCAGCAGCTGGAACGCATATGCAGAGTGTTTACTGGAGCGACTCTTACACTTTCAGACAGAAGGAAATCCTGTGCAGGATTGGAAAGCGCAGAGAGCTGTCACCAGGGAATAGGCTGTCTGTGTGTCTCCATGAAATAAAAGCTGTGCGGACCACAGACCCTGCAGTGGGCACTTCCTGCCCCCTTTACTGCAGCAGTTCAAGATTGTACAGTGCCTTTTTTTTTTTTTGCCTTTTTTTTTTTCCCCTGGAAGATATCAAATCTACTAGTTTTATCAACAAAAATGCTGATGAAGCTCAGGATTTACTTTGTATCAAACTTCAAAAATCTGATTAAGGGTGGGGGGTTTTGTTGTTATTTTTTTTGTTTGGCAAAAGGAGAACCTGGAAATTTTGCCATCTCTTGGGTCACACAGATTAATCTTTCTAGGCTAATAAGACATCTGATATTACTTGAGTTGGGTTTTTTTTTTGATTTCGGGTTTTTTTTTCCCCAAAGCTGTGCAGGTTTCTAACTACTGCTGAACGCATTTAGACCAGTAGCAAATCCCAGCAACTAAAAGCTGCTAACATGGAGAGTTTTATTGTTTGCTGAAGGTATAGCAATGACCAGTATCTACTAATGAATAAGAAAACATGTTCATTATCCAAATAAGCTTAAAAATCTTAAATTAATGATGTGTTTGTGTGACAGATTTGTGGGAGGGATTTCAAATATAATCACCATCAATCTGGCTACAGCCAAAATAAATTTTATGAAAAGTAAAACAAACTGTTGCACAGACAAAGTAGGCCTTCGGGGGCTCAGACAATAATCTGTGTTTTCTTATTTAGCTGTGTATAATATTTCTGTTCATTTCTTGTCCAGATAGAATCTCAGTATGTATAATATTGGTGTTAAAGCTAAGAAGAGTCAACATATGCCCCTACCCAAAGGGGAGGAAAGGAAGGCATGAAAGAAAGAAACGCATAGTTAAAATTTTTTGTTTCAAATAAACAAACCATGCCCAGGTAACCGTGTCAGGCATGGTGCAATTGTAAAGGTGAGCATAAAACATAAAAGCTTTAATTTCAGGATGGTGACTTTTTGCAGAAACATGTGAATACGTTGGGGTGTATGTTCTGGAAACCCCAGCTGCTGCTGTCACTACTAATAAAATTGTTACGAGGTTCAAGCTTTTGGTGAAGTTCCTGCGTATGTTCTTTCTTTTACTGAACAGAAATGTCAAATTTAATCAGATGAAGGATAGAGGTGGGGCTCCAGTTTCAGAAGCACATAAGCAGCGCTAGTACGGGAGCAAAGTGGCCCCTAGCGCCAGTCGGCGCCATTGGCTCTGGCCAGGGCTTGGTGGGACACGATGGATGGGGGAAGCTGTGCTGGTGTTTGGATGGTGGTGAACCAGGTCAGAAATGCTTCACTGGGCTGAGGCACTGGAGGCTACTGAGCACAGCAACTGATTCCCAACCGACCTGCTTCAGTAATTGGTAATTCCAGTATTGACAAGGAAAGGCTTAAATTTCTACCTGCATGTTCCAGTAAAAACACATGGGTAATATTTGATTGTTTTCTTGACACTGTTCTGCAAATATGTTTTAAGGAGATTTTTGCCCAAGAAAGGACTTTTGGGTTGAGCTGAAAGCATGTCACAATCTTTCATTCACAACTTCAAACGCATTGCATACAGTTGCCAAAAAAATCTGATTTTGCATCGTTGTCCAGCTTCCCTGTTCTTGTTATTGGTTTCCAGTTAGTGTAATGGGAGTACGTGGCTGTCATTCAAACAGATGAAAATTTTTGGCATTGAAAATATATCAAGGGGTGCCTGTTTTTTAAAGGAAATATTCCCCTTCCTACTTCTGCATGGTTTCTTGATCAGATAAAACCCATCTTGTGCTAACGTTTAAATTAAATGCACTGCATTCTGACCCAACAATAACAAAATCAAACCCACTCATTGCCAAGTATCATAAGCTCTTAAAATACATTCAGACAGTGTGATGATATTAATAGGGAAGCAGATATCAGATTTCGTCCGACAAAGCAAACCACACGGTGGAACATGAGAAGTACTGTGCTTACTGACTTCAGAATAAAATGAAAGACAGAAGCCCTATCAAAAATTATACTAATCATCTAATACTGTACATTTATACAGAGGCTTGGCCTGGAATATCTCAAAGATGCTTCACAGGGAGAGACATTTTTATCTTATCTCTCCATCTAGGTGGTTGAGGTAAAGAGGTTAAGCAATTTGGACTCAGATTTCAGAAAAAAACATTTTCCAAGGTGTGTATCAGGAAAGGTTCTCTAAGAAATTAGGTTGTATTGCAAAAAAAAAAAAAAAAGAGAGACAACAGTAGACTGGGAAATAACTAAACTCCACCAGAATTTGGTATGACTCTGGGCAAAGCTTCACTGTATGCTTGCCCAGTTCTTAAGCTCTCCTGTAAAATGTCTCTAGTAGCTATATTTAAAGGTATGAGGAGGTACTGCGATGAACTTTTCATCTTATTTACTGTGGCTGCTGGTGTCAGAGTTAGAAATAAAACTTGTCTCACAGTTATCTTTTTTGAAATCCATAGTTACTATAGGTAAATATGCATCCACAAGGCATAATCCATTCACATATCTATAACTAATTTTTTTAAAAGTTGTGAGAAATGTTTCTACTACATTATAATATGATTGATAGGAAGGCTGAGTTTCTTGGTTTACCAAGTTGTCCTTATATATCTAGAATGTGCCTGCTCTGAGACGGAAGATTATTGAGTTCTGGAATGTTTTAACCAAAAGAGTAGACTATGAAAATGAACTTATTCCAGCTCTGGTAGCTGCCTGGTGATTTCTGACAACACAGTTGCAACTGCATCAGCCGTTTCCCTGACCACACCTACTATCTAGGAGGATGTTCTGCATCAGAGGGGTGCATGGTTCTTTCTGAATCTCAGTAAGACAGGGCTAGAAATAGCATAATGAAATTGCTTTCATAATAAGATAGAAATACAAAGAGGAAGAGAAATAGAAATGACAAGTAAATCTTACATCCCTTCAGATGCTGGGAACCCTGCTTCTGTGCTGCATCAGGCAGACCTGGGGTAGAAAGCCATGGTACACTGTGCACAGTTCTCCTTAGTGGAGCAGCTCAGTCTCCCTCCCATAACATTGTACCTTTTATTCAGTGTGACAAACAAAACCATATTGCCTGCCTTGCCATCTCTTTCTCTCTGTCCACCAGAGCATACCCAGCTGCACATATCCAGGAACAATACCCAGGAACAGTACATGTTCAGATTGCTCCAGCATGTCTTCTGGCATTGCCACATACATTGTCACAGCAGTTACTCCCACCAGTGTTAATTGTTGCTAGGACTAAAATGTTTGGCATGGCTTGCCCAAGACCATTAACCAAAGGCAGCATCTTCTTCAAGGCTCCCAGTACAGAAGGAGACATCCTGACTATAGAACTGTAAAGAAGTTTTCTTGCTGATACAGCAGGTTTTGCTTTGCTTTGCCTGATGATGATCATAGTCATTTGTATAATCATATACATTTGCAGGGGGAAAGCACAGGGGCTGTTTAAGTGAAGATCCCTTAAGTCAGGATGCACTAAAAGAAGCAGTTTTCCATATGCGTTGTCTGTGAAATAAAGATTATTACCTTTGTGTAGCTGTGTAATTTTTTTTATCCTGGGCAGAATTTGTTCTTCTTTTCTTTTTAATTAACCTGTTGTGATAGCAGACCTCAACACATGGCCAGAGAGCCTTTTAATGGAAGACAAACCAGTCTTGACTTCTGTGTTAAATTTGCAAGGTTATATAATAGTATGTAATATGGACATCCAGAATTGTCTGCTTCCTGCAGTCTTCATTGTAGGCTTATTGATAATAATTATTTTATAATCTAATTTATAAAAGCATGAGTGTTTTTTACACTCACTACAATTGCATGCTCATGATAGGTCCTGGACCAAAGTCACAGAAATAATGGAACAATCATAAAGAAGATGAAAAGAAACCTTAAATACCAAGGAATTGTTGGTTCAGCTTTGATAGTGTGAAGGACATTGGTAAAGAGAGTGAGCTAATGTGCATACTAGTTAAAGCCAACCAGCACAGGAGGTTCATTCACTACTGAAGAGTTAAGGTTTGTGCGGAAGCCAAAATCTTTTTCAAGGTATTTAAACTCATTTAGCCAGTGTCTTCCACAGGTTATCAAGATGTTCTCTTCAACAGCTACAAAAAAAAAGATGTTCCTTGGATTGTCTAGGATTGTCTAGGATCCAGTCAAGACTATAAAACCTGGATGCCTAAATATTTATCATGGAAACAGACTATAGAACAGATCTCACTCCTGGTATCACTGTGCACCTGTGACCCCATAAAGGAAACAGAAAACTTTGTAGGAAATTGTTCCTTGTGCCTTGTATGAGGGTTTGGTGTTTTTTTTTTCATTAATGGGCTTAAGTGCTGCTGCTATTATGTAAACAGGAATTAAAACACAGGTTGTATAAATACGTTGCATTTGAAAAATTGAGCTAATTTGGTTCACTGACAATGATTAAATATCTCTGCTCACAGCTTGATATCCACCAACTGTGCACAGAACTAGCTAAAGGTTTGCTTCTGAGCTAAAATAAGTTGAAGTGTTTAATATTATTTTGATAGTGCAGAAATACAATATTTGTATACATATGCTTTTTGCAATCGGGTATAATACAATGGCTACTGCTGATGGGATGTGACCCTGTCCCATCTCTGCCTCTAACCAGAGCTATCTCCCAACAGGGTACTGTACCACAGATGGTACAGTAAGGCTGACATGGTGGGCTGATGTTCTGGACAAGAGCGTTTTTTGCCCAGCCTTTGCACACCCTGGCAAGTAATTTGTGACACTCCTGAGCTTTGCCATCGGGATTGTCAATCTCTGGCTAGTGTAAAGCAGTGTCCTTACCATTTGTTACTTGTCACTGGTTAGTTTCCTAAGTGTTAACATGTTTACATTTCAGTATGTCTGCCTAGGGAGATGCAAGCAGAAGTGCCAACTTCTATGTCAAATCCCTTCTGCACATCCTTTGCTGGTGAAAGGTTGTTCTCAAGGAAAAAAAGAGAATGGTTCCCAAGAGGTACACTTTTGCAAGCAGTGCTTCTTCAGCAACCTCTTTTTTTTTATTGGACCATGAGGGGATTTCTCTGCCTATTGGTGCTCCCTGTGGCCAAATTAACTATGGAAGAACCTGTGTCTTGGTAACAACACCACTTTGGGAATATTGGTTTATGCCAAGATATCCAGGTTCTGCCATAGTACTGATGCTATGTCTACCAAGAGTCCTGGATACCCTAAGTTCTTTCAGCATGTTTCAGCCCACCTCATTGCCTGATTGCACTGTCTCAAGAATTGCTATATTGAGGGCTTTTTGCTTTAGCTCCTCCCTGTATTGTCCACTCTGGTTAATCCTTACTTTATAAATAGGTTTTTGCTGCATCTATCATTATTTCATTTGCTGATATGCAAAGTGGTGGTATTAACCAGCTTTTCCTCATAAGCTGACCAAAGCTCCGATGCTGCTTGAGTAGTCTAAGGCAGGTCATTCAGATTCTCTAAAGGCTTGCAAAAAGGGAATGGGACTTCATTATTTATAGAATATTATACTGGCTATAGCCCAGGTTAATAAAATTCAAGACAGGTCAACCTCAGCTCTTTAGAAAAATAGCTTGCCAGTAGATTGGCAACTGAGGAACCTGTCTGAACCGGAACAAAAGAACTGTAAGCGAATGAAGTGAGTGTTTGAAATTCAACAGGAAAACAAGACAAAAATAATCCACTCCCCAAACCCTTGCTGGTAGGAAAGAAGACACTGGTGACTCAATGTGGGCGTGAATTTTCAATTTTTAAAACTACACAAGCAGTCTTTTCACAAAATCCTCACTACAAGTATTAACATTGTATTCAAAACATCTCGAAGGTATACAAATTCACTGCTTAACTATGTGGTGACCATGGCAAGTGGTGCACTCACTTTCAAAGCACTGTATAAAATTCAGCTAATGTCCCTCATTCCTGTGCCTTATTCATAGCTGTCCTATGAGTTAAAGGAAAGCATATACCTTCTCAAAGGAGTTTTTGATACATATTATTATGGAGAAGCAGCTACCTTTGGAGGATTTATCAGAGTGGAGGACCCTGCCTAAAGGAAATCCAGTGTCTTTTCTGGATCATAATCAGTTGTCTTCTTCCTCAAACAGCCACAAGGTTGGTAAAAGAAAATAGGAATAGGAATACACAGCACTGATCAACTGGTGAGAGAAATACTTGTTGAATGTTTGATATTGTTGAGCTGAGATCCAGGTTAAGGATTCATGAACTTTTACATGCTTACTTTGGAATAATCATATGTTTTTAATTATGCTTAATAAATATGGAGAAAAGTGTGTAAGGGAAGCTGTAAATCAGAATCTAAATAGAAAATAATTTTATGCAGTGAATGATACACTAATCAATATGGAGTTACAATTTTGTTAATAGAATTAATGAGCTCTGACTTTTCTTCGTGGTAGATATTTAATGGCAAAAATAATTTAATTTTTATCAGCTCAGCTACCTTCTTTTTATCCATTTATAAGCTCCAGCTTACTTTCAGGGAAATATTAATAGTCCTTTCATTAATTTTGTAAGGAAAAAATTGCAGAACATTTGTTCATAGGCATGATTTTTGATGCCTGGTTCCAGATGTGAGTAAGGAAATTGTATTGTATGTTTTGAGGTTTTCCTATTGAGCATTTCTGAAATTTCAGAAATGAACACTGAGTAGGTCTAAAAGATACAGTATGGGGTGCATGAGAGATGTTTTTGACACAATAGGGTCAGGGAAGTTAAAGACACGTTCTTTGTTGGCAATTTTGGCAGAAATACTAAAACACAATGTGGGAACTGCAAACCTTATGACATTCGGTAAAATGTGAAAGGCTTCTTGTCTATAATATATGACTTGATGTCATGTATATGAGTTGGTAGCTTTTACACAATATGTAATGAATCTCACTTTTTTGTCTGAAGTTTGCAAAGATTTTCCCTGGGTAAATAACTCATGCTTGAAATGCAGTGTGAATTTAAAACCCCCTATTGTCCAAGTGTAAAAAAGTTCATTTAATGATGTTGCAAATAATTTATTCTGTATTCTTAGCTTAATGTCTCCTTATAAAAATGTAAACCATTTTGAGAAACCTTTGGTGTCCAAATGAAGGATGTATAAAGAGAGGCATGTATAAAAGCAGGGAACCAATTACTCAGCTGCGTCACTGGAACTTGAAGTTCAATTTTAGTTCCCCATTACTTTGCTGGGTCTTTTATTTGCTGCTCTTGTGTGGGCTGCAATAAATATAACACAACTAGACCTTTCTGCTTTTGTTAGCTAAGCTCCCCTGGCTTCCACTGCTGGAACGTAGCTTTGTGTCTTGGGAGGCAGCACAGACATTTCAGAACCATTTCAGAAAAAGGTCTATAAGCGTTTTCTTTCTAATTGTATTCTATTGTATGCAATTTAGGCAAGTGGGAAGCTCTGCTACACTAAGTCCATTATACTTAAGATGCCTGTTTGACTGGGAGAGGGATTGTCTGCATGGTAGAAGAGAAGGAACTCAACTAGATGGGATGATGGAGACACCTAAAGCCAGCTGTAGTGGATCTGGCCAAAACCTAATGTTCCAAATAAGGCAAATCTGGAGATAACTCATCTCTAATATATACTGTAGCACCATTCTAGGAACAATACAGCAAAGCTTAATCTGAAACCTTGTCAGAAGAGAGTTGATTAGTGCCATACAGATGACTGTGGCACTTGACGTAGGGGGATAAGCCAAGGGACCTGGGACTGTTCAGCCTGGAGAAGGCTCAGGGGGTCTTATCAATGTAGAGGGGATAGTGAAGAGATTAGAGCCAGATCTTCTCAATACTTCCTGGTGAGGACAAGAAGCAAGGGGCACTAGTTGAAAGACTGGAAAATCCATTTAAATGTAAAAAAACTACTCTTTTATTTTGAAGGTGATCAAATGTTGAAACAAGCCACATGCTGAGCTTGTGCAGTCTTCATCTTTGGAGACATTCAAAACCCAGCTGGCCACAGTGCTGAGCAACCTGCTCTAGCTGACCCTGTTTTGAGCTGAGGGATCTACCTGATGATTCCCCAAGGTGCCTTCCCACCTCAGCAGTGCTGTGATTGTGCAAGTTTATTTTAAAACAAAACTGACTGCACTCACTCATAATCCCAATCTCATACTCACATACTTAGAAGCAACACTTTGCATGTGTCCAAATACTCAAGCCAGCATGCAGGCACTAAGACCTATATCTGGCCAGGATTCCTTGAGGTGAAAGAGGACAAGGAAATCTGGATACTGAGTTCTTATCACATTTTGTGTTATCCTTAGTCTAACAACTATGATTTGGCTTTGGATGTCTTCTTGTACCCTTCAGGAGCTGACCGTGATTGTGATTTTCTGTCTCTCCATGCTATCTCATCTTTCTAAGTACTTATCCACTGTCTGCCTTACCTGGTGTCTTAAAGCTCCAGCCATTTATCTTCCTGCCAGTATCTCTCAGTGATGTGAACCTTCGTCTAATCTGGGTGGAGACTGTCCCTTGTTCTCAAATCTTCTCTGCTTTCTCATTCTAGATGTCCTGGACAGCTACATGTAGATGTGCTGGGAACTTGAGCATCTGCATATCTGGGTGCCCCAGCACCTGCAATTCTTATGTACCTTTTTTCTGCTCTTCTTTCTGGTGCTTCCATACCCAGCTATATCTCTTAATTTTCCATTCATCCAGTCTCAGCATTCCTGTTTCAAATTTCTACACCTCAACATTCTTCAATGTACTCCCAAGGACTTCCTGAGCTAAAGTCTGTATCCATAGGTTTAATAACCCTTGGTGAACTTTTATTTTCCCTTATTAATTTGTAAAACTGGTTTTTTAACATATTTATTGTTGGGGGCTTTTACCTTCCACAGCATTGGATGGCAATTAATTTACTATAAATCCTGTGGGGAAAAAATGTTTCCTTTTATTTACTTTACAGCTGCCGCCTGAGAGTTTGCTTTGGCATCCCCTAGGTCTTGTGTCAGGAGAAATAACAAATAATTGGCCCATATTAACCTTTCTATTCCAGCCATGATTTGAAGACTAGTATATCCTCCATCAGTCATTTCTTTTCCAAGCTGAAGAATCGCAATACATTGCCCCTCCTCTCTTCTGGAAGTCACTTTATCCTTTTTGCTTTTCTCTATCCTTTTTCTGCTCTGTCATATGATTTTTTTGATATGCATACAGAAATTGTAGGGGGGCAGGGCAAAGCTAAGAAATTGAACCATGGTATGATGTTGTGTCGCTGCTTCGTTCTCTATTCCTTTCCTAATACTTCCTAAACTCGCATTTCCTTCTTTTGCCTTCACTGAACACCACCATCCAATGGACATATCCACAAAAGCTCCAGAATTTCATTCCTGTGTTGTGGTGATTCATTAACTGGCAATAAATATAGATGTTTTTCCCCCTGCATGGTTTTATTTGCACTTATTAATTTTTAAGTTTATCTGCAATTTTATTGCCCAGTTCTTTTGCAATTCTTTGCAATCTTGCCATCAAACTGTTTTTACCATCACCAAACTTTATAACTTCATTATTTACTTCCTTTTCCAAATCATTGTTATAGATAAGTCAGATAACACAGATTCCAGCTCATTTGGTCTTTCAAATAATCTGAACAGATCTGGCTGCATTGCTTCCCTCTGCCAAAGAGATCTAGATTGACCTCCCAGTTAAACAATACATTTATGTGCAACTGTTTACCAGCGTCCCAAATTGGTTCCTACCAAGCTGCCTGATAAATGAGCCAGATTTCCTGACCTGTACTTTCCCTCTGCCTACTCCGAAAAGCAGTGTTGTGTTTGCCATCTTCTCTCACTATGGTACTGGCAGAAATTCAAACAATAAGTTGTACTAGCTAATATTTTAAGAATTTCATAGCTAAGTTTCTTTAGGACTCCTGAGCAAATGTCACCTCCTCTGGCCAATTTGTTACTGTTTTACTGATTTATTCTAAGACCTTTTCTCCTGAATTTTCAATTTGAGACAGTTCTTCCAGGTCATGCTCCTGAAAAGAAAGGATGCTCTGTAAGTTTCTCAGTAATGAATTAGAGAGACGTAGGTCTTTTGCTGTAACTGTATTTTCTGCAAATGCTCCTATTAGGCTGTGATCCTCTATTGGCCCTAAAGGCTCTCTGGCAGCCTTTCTGCTTGTGATGTTTTTGAGAAAGGTTTTTATTTTTAGTTTTTACTTCTTTAGAAAGTTCTTTCTTGAAGTCGCTTTTGTTCTTTTGAACTCCAGTTTTAATTTTTATATTCTTTAATATAAACTGGTTTCTGAGTTTCTCCATTGTATATGATCTCCCCACTTTGAAGCATGCCTCCTTGTTTCTACCTCATTATTCTGATTATTCATTTCTCCTCAATATTCTGATGCTTAGTTCTACCACTTTTATTTCAATTCCTACAGAATCCCCAGCCAGCCATATATTTTTATACTGTTGTCTATAAATGACTGTACCACTTATGGGTAACTTCTGTTGATTCATTTTACACCTTTTTGTCTAACCTACCAATTAGTTACCCCTGGGTGAGGTTTTTGGACTTGGCTTTTTAAGTTCTCCAAGGAGACAGAAGGAACAGAACAGAAGGAACATTTTGAATCAAAACCTCTGCTGGGTTCAGAAATTAATCAATCAACATTTTGGGTTTTTTTCAAAGTTCTCTGGCAAGTTGCTTCAAGAACATAGTTACTGCAGGAAACAGCAATTGTCCATCTATATGATACCATCAAATTGCCTCACCTGTATGTTTTCTGTCCTTCCAGTGGCTCTGGTGTCACTCAACATGTCATCACTGACAGGTTGATGTGGTGATCATACTGTCTTTTACCAAATACCAAGACAGCCTAAACCCCTTCATGTCAATGTTTAAACCCAGACATGCTAGGTCAATCTTTGCACACCTTGTTAGACTTACAGCACATGTAGGCAAAAAAGTATTTATTTGTGGTCTTCATGTCTATTTCAGTGTGCACTACATAAATGGGACTTTATTATTGAGACATCATTGTTTCC
Source organism: Jacana jacana (assembly GCA_013400555.1). Taxonomy (NCBI): domain Eukaryota; kingdom Metazoa; phylum Chordata; class Aves; order Charadriiformes; family Jacanidae; genus Jacana; species Jacana jacana. The sequence continues at coordinate 182,286 of VZTM01006237.1, read as the reverse complement.
TATCAGATTTTTATTGATTTCTGACCTAAGTTGTGTTTTTGCAAAGGATAGAGAGGTTTTATGACTTTCCCAGGAGAGGATGAGTCATTCCAATCTTTGTGCTCTTTCCACAGCCTTTCATTTTAAAACTCCCCTGACACCTTTGTAGCTTTAAGTGCCTACAACATGGGGGTTTTTAGTGTAGGCAGAGACTGTCTTTCCTCTGTAGGCCTATTTCAAAAGTGTCCTTGGGTACTAATTAATCCTCATTTCTAATTAGCCCCTCTTCCCTGATAAGAGAAAGATAGCACAATTAACAAAAGTGTTAATGTATTAGGCATTTGAATAATTGTGTACTGGTTGCCTAGGTTAATGGACATCTTCTGTTAAACAAACATCTGTTTCAACTAGCAGGGTGGAATCTGGTCTCTCCTGGAGTGGAAAGGGTTGCACCAGAGCTCGAGTTAGGGCTATCAGCCTGAATTAGTCATCTTGCTTGCAGCACAACTGCCTTGTTCAGAGATATCTCTGTTATCTCGGCAGGACAATGCACTGATTTATGTAATCACACCATGAATTCCTTATAGAGTACATGAGTAAAGGCAGATACCAAAATGGGTTTCACAGCCACCAGTGGTTCTATAATTGCTCTCCATGCAGGAAGTAATTTAAGCTAAACAATAGGAAATACTAAGAATAATGAAGTCTGTAAATATATTTTCCAGCAAGACATATATGTTTAACTCAAAGCTGGTAGATGGTACCTCTGTGAGACCAGGATTCACTATTCAGAATATTCCCCTGAGGTTTGTTACCCAAGACCATATTTTGGATATCTTAGATGTAGGAAAAGTACTTGACATGAGATCAAGGATATAGAAATTGAATGGTATTTTCAATTATACATACACTTGTAGGATATCCCAAAGACTTGCATAATAAATTATTATTGCATGGCATAAAAAGAATTTTGTACACCCTCTGAATTTTAAAAATATTTAATAGGATCCTGTGTGATTAGAAATTTGACATCACAGGTGAATCTGGAAGTGGGAATTTTCAGAGAAAACGTCCTGGGCCTGTGAATGAAGACAGAACCATGGATTTTTATTTTTTTTTTCTTTGCAGAGGTATCAGTTTATACTGTAGCCAGTTTAGCTGTGAAGATTTGGCCCATTCTTTCAAACTCTGTAATATCCAACTCAATTTTGCATCATAGAAAAGATTAAAAATGGCATGTGATACCTATCTGCAAAACATCAAACCATTTGAAACTGTTGATGATGACGAAAGATGTTTCTGGCTGAAAATGAAACTGTGTATCTTCATCACGGTACTCTTCCTGGAGGTAGATAAAATTCCTTAAATTCAGTATCTCACTCACTCTTCCAATAAGTAATGAAGGCTGAATGAAATGAAGAAATTTGGAAAGAAATGTCATTATTCTAGAGCCTGTGAGCACAATAAATAGCCAAAATCATCTGCAAAATATTTTTGGATGGAATGAGCAACATGTCACTGAACATTGAAGTGAAGGAGAAAATGAGAATTCATTTCCAGGCTCAACCTGGCTTACTGCTTCCTTGTAATAAGAGACCATTTCAACACAGGCAGCTTATAAATAAAGTCTTCTCATTCAATGTGGAAAATATTGCACACGTTGTGTAATGTATACGTTAAATGAAAAAAGTCTCCCTTGTTGGATTGGCAGCTTGAGGCTGCTCCATTAGCTCAACAGCGGAGTTGTGGGCCCCTTGGCCCCATCCCACCAACCCTAGCTTGGCTTGGGAAGTTAATTTTAAATTTGGCATGGGCACAAATTTATTTAAGGCAATGTTTGTTAGGTTCTAGCTGGTGGATGGAAAATATCGCATTTGATGCCCAAATTATGACCTCCCATGTGGAAATGCAGCAATGATTTAAAACTAAGAATAGGAGAAAATATAAAGCATAGGCATAGATGTACTCCAACAATTTTGGCTGCTATGGCTTCACTCATCAGCAGAGCCCCCAGTCTAAAATCTTAGTCCTACAAGATCCTGTGTGACTGGGCCCTAAAATTCCTTATCAACAAAAGTACTTCGAACTGAATTTACTAAACAGAAGGGGTTAATGGAGTAAGATTTTGCTGTATATAAGTTGCTCCAAATTAATCTCTATTTCCCCTTCAGTCAGAGTTGGCTGTCAGGTACTTTCAAGGACTTTTCTTTGAACATGTACAATTTTCTTTTTGCTTTTATTAAAAAGAAATTGTGTTTCTGCACTACTAGCTCTATCTGCCCTTCAGCAATTTTGCCCTCTTGCCTAACTCTTTATTTGGTAGACGACTAATATTGTCTCTCCTCATCTTTCTCACCCTCTTCCTGCTTCCAGCTCCTGTAGCAGTGTCATTGCACTGGTTTCTGTAGCCCACATAGGCTTAGACCAGACTAACAGTGTTACAGAACCACGATACCATTGCTGGGGAAGCAAAGGAACTTTAATAACAAGTTCCTTTTATGAGAGAAGGTAATCTTTCTGGGAAAGAACAAATAAACTTGCTCTTTATTTTGAAATTTCTTCTGTTTATTTTCAGCTAAACCCCATATTTTTCCCATGTTGTTAATGTTTTCAGGTGCCTTTCTTATTTTTTATGGTTGTTATGACCTTAACATTCATCAAAGCTGAATAGCTAAAACTGATTTGGTTTAGACATAGCAATGGAATGAGTCATGTCAGTAAACTTGTTCAACCATTTACTGTAGTCTGGAGCCTCAGATGGATTTGCAATACATGCTTGAGAAGAGCCTTGCTTAATGGTTGCCCTAACAAAGACATTCCTTTGGGTCCCTCTCCATTTGTGACTTATTCTTGCTACTGCCATGCACTTGTGACTTCCCTCTGGGGTTTTTTGGCATCTACAAGGACTTTGCAAAAGAGTCCAAAGGTATAGCTCAGTTTTGGGAGGAGAGGATATGAACAAGAACCAAGTTATCCTTTGTCCCCTTGAAGCAGGGGTCAAGTTGGAGAAAAATATGGGTAGCATTCTGGCTAGCAGGTCAGACATATGAATTTATTGACATTTCCTTGAAAGAAATACACGTCATATGTGCTTGTTCCCCACAAGAAGCCACATTCGTTTGTTACAAGGTCAGAGATATAGATAACAAGCTTGCATTGTGTCATGCATTATTCCAGCATGTGAGCCCTATTTTTTTTAAGATTAGAAAAAGACATGCTTAGAATTCATATTTATTTAGCTAAAATCACTAGCAACTTGTTTCTAGGTGAAATCAGCTATAGTTCTTCTCCTTCAAACAAACAGAAGATAACCTGAATGCATTTGAATGGCTGAAGCTTTTAAAGCTTGATAATGCCTGTGTTATGGTGCTACAAATGACTGTTGCTCAGAAATACTGTCAAAGGATTTAAGAACATAAAAATAGTTTCTGAACACTTCAGAGGCATAGATGGGATGGTTATAGTTGTTCTGGAAAGCATATATGTGAATTTCATGAATCTTGTTCATTCAACCGTACTTTTCTAGGAAAAAGACACACTGTCACTGTGAGTGCCCAGTTTTTTCAGGCTCAGTTTTCATAACTACATGTGCAAAGAGTTGCAAACAGACTACAAGTCAGCTTTAACAGTGGTTTATAATAGCCTTTAATTTGGTGGTCAGTAAATTATAGGAAATGCTCTTCTGCTAATCTTGCCAATAGATTTCCCCAAACATTCTCCCTGTAACCACATTCTTTGGCTGCCCAAATCACTGTTGTCTTCTGGGATGAATTTCCAAGTAACTGACTGAAGTGTGTTGAACAATCTCTTGAAGTTTAGAGTAACTGAAGTGATGAGTGAGTGTCAACAATGAGACTAACCACTAAAAGAAAATCATGCCTGACAAATTTGGTGGCCTTCTATGATGGCATTACAGTGTTGGTGGACAAGGAAAGAGCAACTGATGTCACTCACCTGGACTTGTGCAAAGTATTTGACACTGTCCCACATGACATCCTTGTCTCTCAATTGGAGAGACATAGATTTGACAGACAGACCACTCTGTGGGTGAGGAATTGGCTGGGTGGCCGCACTCAGTGAGTTGCTGTCCACAGCTTAACGTCCAAGCTGTGACCAGTGATGAGAGGCATTCCTCAGAGTTCAGTACTGTGCAGCAATGTGAGTTTGCAGCCCAGAAAGCCAACCACATCCTGGTCTGCATCAAAAGCAGTATGACCAGCAGGTCAAGGAGGTGATTCTGCTCCTCTACTCTGTTCTGGCAAAACCCCACCTGTACTACTGTGTCCAGCTCTGGAGTCCTCAGCACAGGAAAATCATGGAAGTGTTGGAGTGAGTCTAGAGGAAGGCCATGAAGATGATCAGAGGGCTGGAGCACCTCTCCTATGAAGACAGGCTGAGAGAGAGTTCACATTGTTCAACCTGGAGAAGAGAAAGCTCTAGGGAGACTTTATAGCGCCTTTGAGCACCCAAATGGGGCCCACGGGAAAGATGGGGAGCGACTCTTTATCTGACAGAGTAGGGATGGGGTAAGGGGTAACAGGTTTAAACTGAAAGAGGGTAGATTTAGATGAATGATTAGGAAGATAGTTTTTACAATGAGGGTGATGAGACACTGAAACAGGTTGCCCAAAGAAGTTGTGGATGCCCCTTCCCTGGCAGTGTTCAAGGCCAGGCTGGATGGGGCTTTGAGAAACCTGCTCTAGTGGGAGGTGTCCCTACACATGGAAGAGGGGTTGGAACTCCATGTTCTTTAAGGTCTCTTCCAACTCTAACCTTTTTATGATTCTGTGATCCCAGTCCTTGGTGTCAGAAAGTCCATGTGAAGTGCTTGAACTTAATGACATATGCACAAAAGGCAATGGCAAACACCACTATGTTGGCTTTTTTTGGTGAGATTGTTATAGTCAGCATCCAGAAAGTGTGCCTTGCTTCTTTCTGTTAAACGTTAACAATAGATACTGTTGTTGCTTTTAAACAAAGTGTACCTATAAACTTGTATTTGCTGGTGCTTCCATGGAACGTGGGTTTTGGGTGATAGAAAGGACAGCTGAGATACAATTTACCACTATACTGGTATCATGAAAGATAAGAAGCCTTATGAATATTATATGTGGATCTAGTAAGTAATCTTGAACTCCTGTAGCCATCTTAGCTTAACTGGAATGCAAAAATATACATTATTCAAGGCTAATTGATTTCTTGTAATGTGTCAGTCACAAAGACAGCACAGCTGAACTTCTAAATACAAATAATAAATATGAACACCTGGACCTTGGGGAAATTCTGCTGATTTGTTTAGGCTGCCATCTCAGGATCTGAAGTTTGAAGCAGATGCCAATACAATCTGATGCAAGGTGAAACAGCTGAGTTTTGTACACTACTTCTCAAATAACTGTGTGGATCCAGTGAAGCAGTGATAGTTGTAGTGAAATGCTCTAGAAAGCAGCCTTGAACTAGTCTTTCTACTTTTCAGTGTGTGGAATATGTAAAAAAACATCTTTGGGTAGGTTCAGTAGTATTCTTTGGCACACTGACATTTTTAAAAATTATGTCTTTTGAATTTAATATTTATGTGGAAGCTGTTTGTATGTTAGTGTTTGTGATGGGCCAGCTTCAAAAGATTTGGAATTCCAGCTTCAGCTAAACATTTGAAAACTCAGAGGTTTGTCCAAGGCTTATCCAACCTCTTAAGTATGAAAACCCAGAGTGGAAGCAGTCTGATGGGAATAACATATTGCCCTCAAATGGAGCCAGTCTTGTAACCCCTTTTGTTTCTTTTTTTCTTGCTTCCATCTCCTCCTTTCTGAGCTGTTCCTGAAGGAAGATCATCCCTTAGACCAGGCCTTAATACCCTCTTCGGTCATATATTTTCTAAGGACCAATCATTTCTACAAATAACATATGTGCTAATTCAGGTCCGCTGTACTGAAGTTTCTTTTTCCCCAGGACTGTTTTATATCTGTAGTATTATGTGATTTTGGTGCTGGTTTATGATTTTTTTACATAAATGTGTGATTGAAGGAATACTTCTTACTTCTGGAGTGGAAAGCCAATACGGCTGGTGGCTCCTGCATCCAGCAGAGCTTTTTTGTAGTTCTGTGGAGGCTGCAAAGGAAATTGTGTATCTTATCCAAGAAAGTTTGCCCTTACCATAGGCAACTCTATTATTCCTCTGGGAGCACACTGGGAAAGTGCTCTCTACTCTCCCCTGTTATTTTGGTGTGGAAATGAGAAAGAGCGAGAGATCAAATTGAATTAAAAAGAAAAAAAAATCTGTTTTTTTCTTAGACTTTCTAATTAGGTTTTTCTGGTATTTTCCTCTTACAGTTAAGGTGGAAATAATGCTAAGACAATTTCCTTGGTGACATTTAAGTGCTGTTCTCTGGAGCCACTCGTAATAGAGGAAAAACTTACTACAACTCTATGAAGGCTCAGTTAGGCTCAATTAAGGATATATATGCATCTTGGATGAATTTGAAATCCAGATCTGAATACTCTTCATCTTTAGTGAATTTGAAGTTTCTTTTTGAAAACCAAATTACCGGCGATGATTTCTCTTCATATAAAATAACAGGCTGACACAAAGTACCTCAGAACAGGAAGGCATTTAAAACCCGATTTAGTAGTTTACCAGCTAAAATTGCATCTGGGGAGGTCCAAGACCACCATAGTGCAACATGGGATGGCACCTCCTCCTCTGCTTCTCTGCCTGATGGGAGCAAAACACCCTGTTACCTGCTCTGTTCTTACTAGCTCTGTTTCATTTCTCCTTGCTTATCCTGCCAGAGCTATGGTGATGATGGGCAGATTTTTAATGCTGTTTATTTTCTAGTTGCTTTTTGCTTATTTGTTCTTTTTGTGACCCCGAAACTCATGCAAATTCAGATTGCTGAAGGCTGAGCTGCTTTGCCTGTTGTGCAGGGTCAGCAAGGAAAGAAAAGACAGCCACTTTGTCTGTGAAACCACGGGCACCGTGAGAAAACAGCACCCAAGTGGAAATAACCACCATGTCTATTTTCTTTACTGAAATGCTTTATTCTATGAGAGCATATAAAAAAAATAGAGAGCCGCAAGATTCATGAATAAGTTCACACAGAAAGTGTAAACAATTAGGAAAATTGTTCCTCCACTTATATTTGTTTTTCTCTTTCTGAGTGGTACCCTTAAGCTTATGTGAATTACCGTGACAGGGAAGGCCTGCCAAGGTCTCTTTCTGAATAGTACTAAAATGTCTCTGGAATCTGTTCTGTGTGAGGAAAGCACAGACAGTACCTTTCCTCCAACTCTCGCAAACTAGTTTGGTAAACAAAATATGTGACCACAAAAGGGCAAGGCTGGGGGGGGGAATGAAAAAGGGTTACAGACATCAGGCAAACTAATTTAAGGAATGGATACACATCAACAAGTCCATGGTCATCCGCACATGATACTGTATTTTTAAAAAGTCTACTTCACTAAAATATTTGTGACAGAAATGTGGGCGCCTGTAATAAGTATGGTGTGTTACCAAAAGAATGCATATTCTAAAAAAATGTACCAAGTAATAGGGAATTTGTAGCCATTTATATTATAAACCTGTTTTCTGTTTTAGACTCAGTGAGTCAGTGGAGACCAAGCGGTGGTGACAGCCATCAGTCTGAAGCAGTGAGACAAAGTTTCTGACCTTCTCTGAAGTTCTGTGTGCAGGACCTTTTGGAAATGTAAAAAGTTTCTCTTTGCCTGCTGAGGTCTTCTGTGTCACGGGCTGTGTTGGGACGATTTGTTCTGTGCCTGTTGGGAGGGATAAGGATGGGGATCCAAGGGGACATCTTTCAGGTGTAACACTAAAGCTCACCACTTAAGAGAGGGAAGGGAGCCACTCGACACCAGGATTTTTCTCCATTTTAGAGAGATCCTTGCACTGACTGTAATGTCTCTTCTTAACACCTTGATTTCACTTTGAAGTTTGTCTAGCCAAACAATTGGCTGCAAACGCAAATCATCATTTGTCTTGCCTGGTGCCAAAAGGCAAGATCCTCAGTGGGAAGGGAGCTATGCCCCTGTTAATTCAGCCTGTGTCCCAGATATGGGCAGCATAGAGGTGGCAGGAGTAGAGCACCTTCTGGCAGCAGCAAACAGCACAGGTACCGAGGGGGGAAGAGGCAAGCACACCAGCAAGGCTGTTAGATGTTCCCCAGGACCAGCAGCTTCAGCTGCAGCAGCTGGCCCAGGCAGCTCACTACACAGTGGAAGTTGGCCCAGGTCTTGGTATATGTAATCCAGACTTTGTAGCCTGTTCATCCCCAACCAGTTCCAACTGTCTCTGCTGGCACTTGTAAGTGGGTTCTTGGCTGTCCTCTACTGTGTGGTGGGACACAGTACTGTCCTCTACTAGTGGTGAGGAAAGGCTTCCCCAACCTGATATGGAATTTGCAGGGTCCCTTTGGTCTGCTCTTGTCCTTTTTGTAGTGCAAAGTGGAGTTTTTGTTATGAGGCAATGAAATCATGCTCCTCTGGGAAAAATATTGCTAGCCTACTTGCAGCCTGCTACAGTGCAGCGGCAAATTATTTGCCCTTGGGCAGTGTCTTTGCAATCCTTGGAGACTGAGCACCATCCCTGGCAGCAGTGGTTTGCCAAGAGGGGAGAGATGACACCTACATATGCCATCGAAAGTGGCACCTCATCTTCCCTAGTGTCCTCTAGGTGAGCCGTCCATGCAACCCCCGGTATGCCTCCACCAGGGTGTTGGGAAGCTGTGGGGGAGACAAGCAGCCTCGCTGCTCCAGTGGGTCTGTTTGCTGCTGCAATCCAATGTGCTGTGACAGCCTTTTGCTGGGCTAGCAAAGAAAATAAATACTTTTAAGAAACTTCTGCTGATCCAAGAGTTGAAACTGAGAAGCTGATAATAGTGAGCAGTTGAAAGGCATGATGATAGTAGTGCAGTACCTTGGCAGGCTCGTCTCAAAAGAAAACAGGACATTCCTGGCACACCAGGTAATACTTTGCTTTAGAGTTACTGCCACAAAAGGGTGATTAACTTCTAAAACACAAATCCCCATGTCCTATCACGAGGACCAGATAGTGAAAACTTCAGGTGTCATGTACACTTTAACTGGCACTCCGGTAGAAGAGTGATATGCCTATATTTATGGGGTCTGACCTTTAGCTTTGGGGTTTGCATTTGTTCCTTGTACCTGTGTTCTTCCCTATAGTTAATAGTGAACGAAGCTATACATTTTGTGCTTGTGTTCATATAACCTAAATTTATAACTGGAGAGAAATGCCACTGAATGTTGGCAGGCTTATAAAATGGACTCGTGCTTGAAAATGGAGTTTGTGAGGAAGTAATAACTGATTGGACTTTACAGTCTTGCATGAATCAAATCTAGATTTGAGCCTGTATATAAAAAACATTTGCCTTCTACTCACTTTGAGTAGATTTTTAGTCCTTGTGAATGGCATGATTTAAGAAGTTCTTTCCCAATCAGTAGACTTGAAATTCACCACATAGTCACATCTCAGGAATTTCAGAGTTCAAGTAAAGGGTGTTTCCAAAAGTAGTATTTTAAATTATCTTCGTTTTGTGATTACCTCTTCTGGGTCTGATAGTGTTACTAAAAATAGCACAGGCTGTGGAAGCTGTGTCATAGAGCAGGTCAATGCCCAGCATTTTCAATGAACAATAATTATTTTATGTTTTGTGGTTTTATCTTATGAAAATAAGTGCAATAAATATATAATTAAATAAACTTAGTGAGATTTTAAAATCTATTATTACTTTTGTTCCTATTAATATTTTCATTTGACATCCCTACCAAAAAACCCAGTCATTTACACAGCTCTAATTCAGATGATGTGAGATTTCTTTCTCAAAAGTATTTGCTTTTTATGGCATTTTATTTATTTATGTAAGTCAAAAAATTCAAATATCTTGCCTGAAAGGGAAAATATTTGGATTGGAATTGAAGTCCTCTGCTACTTTGTAGGCATAAGAGTTGCCTCCGTGGGTAGGCTTGCTAGCCAGATGGCATTCAGTGTGCTCATTTGTCAGAGATTTTCCAAACAGCCCCTCTGCAAAAGGGGAAACTACTGTACAAGAACTTGTCACATGAGGCTTCCAATGCATTAAGGAAGAGCATTTCACAGCACACTGGACTTTGCTTGAATATTGAAATTGGTTCTGAAATACTTAGAATTTTTTTCTAAAGTATCTGTTTGGGTAAGATCACATTTTTTGCTAAGAAGCTGTAATGGAAAACTTCCAACATTATGTTTGAATTATTTGCAGTTAAGTGGGAAAAGACAACGTGACATTCTTAATAAATCCATAAAATATGCTGCTTATAAGATACCTTAGGAGTAAAAAGTAATGATTGGCACGCATAAAAATCTATCTTGGCTAATCAAATGTAGTTTTAAATGATATGGTTTTCCTCTTTAATTTTTACTTTATGGAAAGCAACTACTTTTAATGTAAATGAGGACATACTTTATATTGCAAACTTCCAGCTATTCAAGAGTGTTTGACTGTTATGTTTCTGAAAATAACTCCAAAAGCTCAGTAGTAACTTTGGAGAGTGGGCTAAAGCTCCACAGTCCTTGCAGAGCACTTGCAACCACTTCAGTACAAACTATGTTTATCTTTTGAGATTCATCACTTATAGTATATATACATGACGACACCATTATATTTTGTTTCTCAACAGCATCAATAAAAAAATTCTCACTGACTCTGGAGCTTTGCCTTTTAGAGCTTGCAGACTTTCAGGGTTTGATTGCCATTCTTTAGTGGATGGGAGGGCTGATGGACCACACCATGCTTTGGGGAAGTCACGTTCACCCTTCAGTTTCACAGTGAGCTTCCTAGTCCAGCCTGTGCCTGGCAAACACAGAGGTGGGAACTTGCCACATGCTCTGACATATGCATTTTGACATGTGCTTCAGGCATGCTGGGAGATGATGGTGAACCCACCACCTCAGCCTGACAAGGTGGGAGCTGTCATTCAGGGTGGGGCTGGGCCAGGCAATGCATTGGAAATCTGCCTCTTTCCTCCCGACTCATCTATTTTATCTCTTTGAGCTCTTTACGTGACCTCTTGGGAAAACAGGCAGAGGGAAGAAGGCCGATAAAGCATCCCTTTAAAAACTCCTTGTACTTCATGCTGGTTTTATTGAATTCATGCTATAGGAGACTTTGACATGAGGGACACACCATTCTCTGTCATCTTCTGCCCAATGGGAGAGTATGAACAAACCATTGAAAAAAAACTTTTGTAAAGAAGTGTTATTGTTGGCTTAATTTTATGACAGATTATGTTACTGTGGCATGCTTCCCTGCTCTCCCTCTGGGAAGCAAGAAAGAAAACAGTATTTCTGAGTGTTTTAGCTGGAAATGGACCATAGGGTACTGCCTGTGACATGAAAATTGTCCCTATCAGGACTCAAGATACCCCTGTCTTTATCTAAATTGACTAAGCATGGCAAGCCCTGGAGAACTGTTGCTTCAGTTCAAGTCTGGGGAGACACTCGTGGCTGGTAGTTGTTTCATAGAATGGGCAAACTGCTGCTTTCACTGCTAAAAGTGGAGCCCCTGAGTAGATCCAGGAGCAGCAGCTTATAAAGGGATTGCAGATAGGATGATACTGGAGCTGTGATTCCAGGCTTCATTCCTTCGAAGTAATAATATGTAGTTGCTTCCTGAAGTCCAGCCTGGACCTGGCTCCATCTTCTGTTTCTGATTCACTGATTTAATTCACATAGCCTTTTGGCTCCTCAGCAAATGCCTACTGATGTTAATGAAAATTCTTTCCCTGCCTTAAAGGAACTCGGTGGCAGCCTCCTGAAGCACATGGGCTAAAATGATTCCTGTTGCCCTCAGGAGAAAGTGTGTTGGAAGGAAAGATCTTTCCATCCCACCTGCCTTGCTTTGGCAACCTGCTTTTCTGTGGTGCTGGGGAAGAAAAAAAGCCTTTGGAGCTATCTTGTTGTCACTATTAGCAGTATTTCTGCCATCTTGGAAACATTAGCTCCTTTATACCCCATGTGAACCTAAAAGAGAACTTCTGTCAATGCATATATTACAAATAAAGTTTGATTATAACCCACACTTTGTTAAATAAATTAGGCTAAGCCTGGTAATGCAGAAGTTTTAACTGAGCAATCATGAAAAACCAAAGTTGTAGATAATTTCATGGTAAGTAAGCTTTCCTTAACAATTTATAATCAAGATAATAACATAACATTATTTAAATAATACTGACTGAGTTCTGGCATATGTTTCCCATCCTAAAATCTTAATCACCGATACCCCAAAGAAAATAACACTGGTACATTTTTCTTCTTTATCAACTAATTTGAAGTGACTTTTTTAATACCATTTGTTGTTAATGGTTTATAAATGATCAGTAGCTGCCTCCTTTTTCACTGCACAAAGTTTTGAAACCATTAAAAAAACAACCCTGAAGGTGTGCACTCAAAGCCTCATTTTAATGCATGATTGATGGTGAAATAACCCAGAATGGCAAGTTTCATTCTAGATTTTTTAGTAAATCAAGAAAAGTACAAAGACCAGGCTAATTTGCAGATCTGAGCACTTAAACTGCCTTAATGCTGTACAAGTCTTACTTTACCCAAATCTCAACTGACATGCTTTTGATTTCTACCTGTAGGCTACCAACAGTTTCTTAGGATAAGAACTAGCAAGTCAGTTCTGCTCTAGTCACTTCCAGAAAGCCAGAGGCATTTGTACCTGTGAATGGAGGGGAAAGATTGAACTAGAGTTAAAAATCTGGGAATGGAGACAACTACACTGACAATGCACTTCTAAATTCTGTTATGAACTTCAGTCCAGTAATTACACAAGTTCATTGCTCCTTTGTAAAAATCTCAAAGAGCAAAGATACCCATATCTGTCATTCTCACTCCAATCTGTCTTCTGTGTAAAGAAACAATCCTTTGGCAGCACTGATTTTAGGAGATTGACCTTGCTCCTCCCCTGCTGGCTACCTATCTTATGCACATGAGATCTCCATCTGCAATAAACAGTGAGAAATTTCTTCTGCCAGGTCGTAGCTGCCCTCTTGTTTTGGGAATTGGGTTTCTGTCCACTCATGTCTCACCCTAACATTTTATTCAGGGATCACTAAGAGCCTCAGTGATGTCTGACAGGGGTTCACCAAACCCTTACCACTGGGTGATGGGGACAGTGGGACTCTGCACAGTACAGCTGGTGCCCCCTCCAATAGCTCCTCTGAGCAGCCACCCATTTGCACCTGGGCTGCCCCGTTCTGGAGAGGGTCTCCCAGTGGGGTCAGGAGGGAAGTGGGAGATCACTACGACCACATCATATTCTTTGGCTCAGAGTTATGTTGTACGGTCTCAGATCTCCAGGCGCACCTCAGCATCCTTCCAGATTCAGGTCTCTGTCCCTTGTGCCCTGGCCTGCACAAGGAGATGCTTTGGTGACAGTAGCCACCATGAACCAGCACAGCTCCTGAGCTGTCACCCATCGACATGCCTCTTCTGCATGATGGGTTGTTATTGCTTCTGCTGATATAAAATATGGGAAATTTTCATTCTGTTTTAGCAACAACAAAAAATGCAGAAAACACCCCTCAAATTACTCAGCCCTCACCTATTAGCATGCCTGTGTCCTTGAAAAGTGCAAAGCCAAACCAAGGCTACTGAAACTACTCATTAGAGCTGTCTGTGCCACATTGCACAGCAGCTGCAGTATTTGCCGTGAAGTAACTTAGTGGCTTTTGGAGCTTCATAATGGGGTGTAGGCACTTTGACCTATAGGCTGCTTCGTCAGGTAGTCTTGGTCAACAATAACCAGAAGTTTCCGATTTACAGACGTAGTTCTCCACTTAAAATAAATAGTCCATCATAGTTCCATTCCTGATAGCTCAACTGTCTCATCTGAAAAGCACAGTTGTTGAGGCAAGTGGTATCCTTGTGGCCTCCCTCAAAAGAGCCGTAAGATATGTTTTATTTATATGTTTGTTTGTTTGTTGGTGTTTTATTTCTGTTGTTTCATGGAGTAGGATTCTTCAGAAATATATATGAACCTAAAAAGACTGCAGGGAATGGAGTGGTGTTTTCGTAAATGCACATAACAAATAACATCCCAGATTTCCACTGCTTGGCCTTAGGGCCACTTGTTACTAGAGTTTTCAAACTGAAAATACAAAGACTGTTAAAAAGAGTAGTTGAATGTGCCTTTATACAACCTGAATAGAATTTCACAGGCCCCTACTAAACTACCAGGAGCGTAGGTACAAATTTGGGACACAGCAACTCTTGCACTGAAAAACCACTCATCAGTATGTTTCAACAGCTGATGAATAAAAAACGTGTAAGAATCTGGAATCCAGGTGTGAGGGGCGACCATATAGAGATGAGTGATTGTCTCTGTTGCGTTTAGTCATTTGGGGGTCTCAGTCTATATACACCAGAGATGGTCCGAAGGCTGAGATCACCAATCTAATTTCACTTGTCTAGGCATCAGTCTGGAAGGAAGTATGGTCCCTAATGTAAAGACCACTGCTTTATTTAGTAAGCCATGTAATCCTCTTGTGTAACATGAGCAATAATATCACATTACATACACTGTAACTAACAAATTACTAAGATTGATCTTGTAAATCCATAGAGAGAACAACAATTTAGTACCCCCCTGTAAAGCATTTGTATAATCCAAGCTACAGTTCCTAGCACAGAAGTAGGAAAAAAAGCATCATTAAGCAATTACTGCAAACATCGTTTTCTTTTCTGCAGAGGTTCTTTTTTTTAACACAGTTTTTCAGTTGCAATTTAGCCAAAGACTGCTAATAAATGCAGACAGCCTCTTAGAAAAACTGAAGCGTTAACTTGCTATACAGCTGCTAGGAAGAAAAAAACTTTGTGATTTCCAATACCTGATTTAATCCATTTTTCATTCTTAACATCCGTGTATTTTAAATGAACAATTATGCCTCACAACCTAAAAAGAAGAGCATTAAACAAAGCCAGCTATATTCTCTGTTCTATATTGAAAAGGGATGTTCTCCTGACTCATATGGTGGAAAGATGATTTAGCTTTTATATTTTTCCTTTTTGTAGGGTAGAAAATTATGTTAGTACAACAGTGTTTGGGAAGATACGCTCTAACAAGTATGCTAGAATTCTCAGCTGGGCCCAAAATCAAGATCAAAACAGAACACACAGTGGGTAAGAGAAGAAACATTAGCAACCAAAATAAATCTTTTAGACAGAGATTTGTGCAATTGTGTATGCAGTTTCACAGTCCTTGGATTGCTATAACTCTCAACTGTGTCACCTACCAGCAATGTATACAACAAGGAAATGTGGCTTATTGAGTAAGAATCAACTCAATGTGTCACCTCACTTCCTCAGGCTCTTCAGTTCCCTCATTCTTCTTCCTCACATAGGCATCAAATTGGTTCTCAGCATGTTTGGAGCCAAAACATCCTGGAGCTGAGCACTGCAGAAGCAGATTCATGTATTTGAAGACTGAAAGATATTTACAGGTTGTTAGAACCATGGGATGTCCTAGCTGAATTGTCCCACCTTTGTCAGACAGAGCTATGCTGAGAGATTATTGCACATTCCCCAATCCTTGCCCAACAGCTTCGTGGGTGTTCCTGTCACCCATCCTGGTGATGCCACCCACCATACTCTCTACATTTCTGCAGGGGACAATAAAGGCAGGGCTACCTTTTACTGTAGTTTCCATCCCAGAAAACATCAGGAATGGCCAAGATGTTAAGATACAACATCACATTGCTTTTATCATCAGTTTCTAGTGTGCATTTGCCCTAGTGCTCCTTTTCGAACTGATCTAATGCTGCTTGTAGAGCAAAATGGGTCTACAGGGTAGAACGGGTCTACAAACTTCGGCTAGTCTTATGGAAAATAGTGACTCCAATCTTGATTATTTCCCAGCAACAACTTTGCAGGTAGACAAGGTAAACTCAGATGCTATTCAAATTAAGATTAAAATTGCCAATATTTTTTAAATTTTTGATAATAGACTAAACCAACTCTGGAACAATAATTTTCTTCATGGTTAATTTTAAACTTTTTTCCTTACCTCTGACTAAGGCACAGCTCCTGTGCACAGTTCAGTACAGCACTTGAATGGCTGTATGGGAAAATAGCATATTTTAGAAGAATGAATGCTGGAGAAGAGAAATCTGGGTTTTGTTTCTGACTCTGGAGCTGAACTCAGGCCAATTAATTACCTCTGTGTGCCTTGGCTCTTTCCTCATCCTTTTTCTTTTAAAGCTTACATTCTTTAGGATATGGGATTCTATCTTCCTATGCATTAATATTGCTCCTAGTGCAATAGTTCCTCACATCTAACAGTAATATGCAAGCAGGAGTAAATCCTGATGCTATCGCAGCCAAATTCTGAGTGGCATGAAGAGGGAGGTCACTTTCTTTGTCCCCCGACATACACTCCCCACCCCCTCCTCTGGATTTTTACCTGCTATAAACACCTCTCCTGTACCTGCATCTCAGCATGGAGGAGGCAAGTGGCTTCCAGTTTTCTTGCAAGACAAAATATATTTTCTAATCTGTCTTTACTCCTCTGGAATTACTGAAATGGATAAAAGTTTACAAACCTCAAGTGGAACATCTTTAATATGAAAAAAAAAAAAAAAAAGAAGAAATTGCTCTTAAGAGAATCATGCAAAAGTTCAGACAGAAAGTGCTGATTTGACAAGTCAGGTCGCTGTGTGAATTTGCTGTCTAACGCCATCCTAGCAACATTGTCACTCCTGTCACTGATAATATAACCAAGGAGAAGATCTGGAAAGGTAAAGCTCATATTCACTAGGTCTTTAGGCTTCGATAGTTTGTTGGTGGCTGTGCGATCCTGTTAAACTCTGAGATGTAAAATACAGTTGTTTTCAAAATCCATTGCCAGTGGCGGTGACAGATGCTTTTTGGAATGACACCCAGTGAGCTGTGAAACTCATGTAGTCAAGTACTTGTCCACTTGTCCCTACTTCATGTGTTATGGGAATATGTTTACACTCACTCTGCCGTCTCTTTTTTTTTTTTTTCAGCTGGATGAAGTGTTTTACAGATGCAGTGCTACACACATTGCAGAAGGTGGTATGTTGAAGTTTGTGCCCACACAGTGGGCAGCTCTTCCTTGTTTTCTCTGAGGGATTCTTCTCTAAGGTTAACTCATTGTGGGGCAAGGTGGGTTTATGTATTAAGTTTATTTTGTCAGACATTAATGTGGTAAACATTGTGGAGCTGACATCCCCGGCCTCACTCTTCAGATTGGCCAGAGTGACTGTTTGAACCACAAACAAGCTGAAGATGAGGGTGTAGTTACTTCACTGTGGTTGGGTGCATCTTTCCCATCTCCTGCTGAAAGGGCATCCACTTCATCTGGCTGAGGTCTTGGCCCTAAGCTGGGCTGCTGCGGTAAGGCTCACGTTTTTTATCTTGGCTAAGCAGCTGGTCTTAACTATACCTAGGTTGTGTGCAAAAGTACAGGTGGCTGTGAGTGGTGTCTACAATGAATCAGCATCCCAGTACTCTGTCTTCCTGGTAGTTTTTTCCTTGAATACTGGCAGAGAAGATGGTTTTGCTACCATAGTAATTCTTCCAATTTTTTACTCTACTTTAGTAATTATTATGATTATTGTGTTTGTTTATCTTATTCCTTATTGCATTAGGAGAAAGCAGATTATTTTTCCTCTGATGAAGAATTAGATTCTATGGTCTCCAGTTACTGTAGACACACACACATTACATATCTGCTTGTGCTCAGTATTGTTTTATTATGCTATGTTTCCTTTAAGAGACTGAACAAAATCTTTGCAACTTTTCTTCTCTGGATTTTCTCTCTCATTCTATATTGCTTCTCACATTGCATTTAGAAGAACACTAAAGAACATTGTACGGCAAAGGCAAGTAAGTTGTAGAACAGGGTATGTCAGCACTTGAAAAGGCGTGGTCTACGTCAGTGTTCTGAACTTCAGAGCTACTTCAAAGAGAGTGTAACTTCAGAGTTACTGCAATGATTCTCAATAAGGGGCTTAGTTTTCTGTCATGTGTCTCGAATACGGATTGAAATCAGGACCTATAGTACCGCAGGGAGTATCCAAATTTAAGATAACAGAGGCTGCTCTTTTTGCAAATCTGGGATAACTCCTATTCCAAATCCCTTTTGAGCTGACAAAGATAAAAGATGGTTGAGAGACCCTAGGATCGCTAAAATGGGTAGATGTTAGTGACTAGAATATTAGGAAATAAACATTTGCAGACTTTAAAAAGAAAAACTTCTGTATCTTTTCATTGTAGACATGACTAACAAAAGGTTCGTCTAGACAGGGTTTTGTTTGGAATGGTTCAAAAAATTTGTAATGAAGAGGCACTACAAGGTTGGGGAATGGACTAAATTGCCCCATTCCAGGGAAATTATTTTGTGTTAATGATACACAGTCCAGTTATTCCCCATCTGTCTTTCATCTCACACTTCCAGGCAACCATTTTGTTAGTTTGAAAACCTCAAATAGTGCACAAAGATGAAACCTCTGCAGGCGGTGGTTCTCTTCAGAAGAGGCATTTGTTTTGATTCCTTGTTTGCATTTTGCAGCTCTCTTGTGGTATCCGGTGCTACAGTCTCCTTTTCAGCAGCCTTGCAAGTTAATATTTAAACAGCTCTTGGGAATTTTTTATATCTAAGTACAAAAAAGGGGAAAAAAAACCCACCAAACCAAGCCAACTGTTGCTGCAGGATGTACTTAGGAGCTACCAAATGCAAGAGCTGAGCCCACCAGCCTCTCCCTGGGGCTAGACCCAAGGGAAGGAGGAGGACGGTGCTGGTGGGCGGTTTTATGACATGAGGCATGATGCTTCAGAATGGCTCCAGCAAGCAGCATGTTCCTTAACCTCCAGGGAAGTTCCCTGCAGTAACCTGGCACTAGCTCTCCCTCAAGCCGCATCCCCCACATACATTTTAACAGAATTTGTTTCCCCTATTGGCTCCCTTGCAACTACATTTTAACTCTGAAACTAAGCACATGGATGAATTGTTTCCCACTTTATTGTGTTGTGGTTTTTTTCTTCCACCCTGATATATGCATTTATGATAACATGACAGAAATGCAATTCTAAGATTTCCTAAGTTCTGAGACTATTTTATGTGCCAATTGTCTTAGTGAACTGAAGAGAGAAAACTTATCTGATTAACAAATGTAAAATCCAGGCGCAAAGAATATCCTGATTCAGGCATGAACTGTCCCCCTTGGAGTGTGCTGCACTCTTATCTGCTCTGTACTTTGTGCCCAGCGGGGTGTGTGAATGGATGCACTGTCTGCTTCCTTACAGAGATTTCCTAAACACAAAATAGACTCAGATGTAGAGAAGGTGATGCTTAACTTTCACTTGGAGCATTAGTGACTCCAGCACCTTCCCTGTGCTGGGCAGTAGGGCAGGGCAGGATGGGAATATGTTGGAGTAGCTCTCCCTGGTGAGGATGACTGGTCCCTGTCCGGACAGGGCTGAAGGTGTTCTTGCTGGGCTGTTTCATCCAGGATGACCTGTGGTGCCACAGTGCAAGGTGTGGATAAGGAGGTTCACATGTCCCTCTCGTTGGTGAGTTGGAGGTTCATGTGTCCCTCTTACACTGGCTGGCACTTCTGCTGGAAGAGAGAATGGATGCACAGGTAAAGCTAAATAAAGGTTTTAAAGGTCAACAGAAAAATCTAGGCTATATATGAAAATGGTAAACTTGGAAAAAGTGAAAACAGGTGGTTTTACAGCATTGATCTAAAACAAAGGTGTGCACTTAATTGTTAATTCAGGTAATGCTACAGACCATGACATGATAATCTTGGCCAGCATAGGAAGGTGTTATGCGAAGCATTAAAGCTGTATGAAATACCTTTATAACCATTAGTAACATCTGTTTCCATACTTGCTTAAGGCAGGGGGTGATCAAACTCACGTGTAAGGCACTGACTGCCTGGGGTGTGGGGGGGACCCACTACCCTACAAACACACACACACACATTGGTGGCCTGGGCACAGGACAGTGGTGAGAAGGAAGCGTTACGTTAGACAGAGCCACTCTCCTTGCAGCAAATGTGTTGCTTTCCCTCTGTGGTGCAGTTTTGCCCATAACAACAGCGGTGTCTCTGACTACTGTCCATCCCAGGGTGCTGTGAATAGGCACATCTCCCTGCTCCAGGCTTCTCAGCTGGGTGGACTACATGAGTGTATGTCTGCAAGAAATTGTGGGTAGATATCTCAGGCAGGGGGAAAAAAAAGCACTTTAAATTGACAAATCAGTCCAAACCACTAAGGTTATAACTCCTTTTTTTCTTCTTCAGGCAGAACAGTAAAACAGACCTGTTATTGGCAGCTCATTAGTAGTGAGACAGAGGCAATATGTACCATGACATCAGAGTGCTGCTTGACCCACATCTATCATTTTGTTAGAGATCCTTATTCTTGGGCTTTTCCAAATGCCTATAAGACATTCAGAGTGTAGAACGCTGCGGCATAAATAAGATACAGATTTTCTACTTTTTGATGTGTTTAGCACATTTTTGTTACTTCCTTTAATACCACAGACCTTACATTCTTCAAGCATTAGGAGAACAAAAGGCTAACATGAGCAAAAAAGAAAAAAAAAGACTTATTCAATAAAAAGTATCATTCTGTTCACCTACTTAGCATTCAAAATTTAACCTCTTTCTTAAAGGAAGACAGAATGAATACCACAGCTGAGTAACTTCAGATATAAAAAGTTCCTTCATTAAATCAGTTGTTCTTTAATTCATAATAGAACTTAAATAAAGAATGACTTATAGGCAGCTGTTTCTAATATTGAGTCCCCACCACACATGAAAGGAACATTATTCTTACAGCAGCCTCTCTACCCTTGGGTGTTATCAGCCGAACATGTTTTGAACCCACCTAATGCATTTGAGGTAGCTTGGGTTTATTTTTCTTTCAATAAAATAAATGGTTTTGTAATTAAATTTCTGCACTGACTGTGCTTAATGGCTACATTGACAAGTGCTAATGTATGGGAAGAGAATGAGTTTGAAATGAAACATGCTGTTTTCCAATCTGCAAGCAATTTTGCACTGGGGCAATCAAAATCTTGTGCCAGTGAAACATTTTCATTAATCTGCTAACTTAGCGCACACTGCCCACTCAGCAGCACAAGGACACTTTTT
This sequence comes from Jacana jacana, assembly GCA_013400555.1. Classification (NCBI taxonomy): domain Eukaryota; kingdom Metazoa; phylum Chordata; class Aves; order Charadriiformes; family Jacanidae; genus Jacana; species Jacana jacana. Next base: position 161,112 of record VZTM01006237.1, on the reverse strand, counting down.
TTTAAAAAACAAAAATATCATGAAGTGAGCCGTTGTTTGAAACCATTTTGTGGTCTCTGGCAGCAGGGCCTGTGGAAATTCGCTGACTTTACACCATGAAATGTTGCAGCTGTCTCAAAAGGGACTGGCTGCTTCAATGTTTGAGTTCTTGGCAATAATTCAGCTTTCAAATCAGTCTCTTTTTTCCCCTTAGCTAAATTTATTTTTGAATAAATCTTCTCATAGAAAATTGAGAGCAGCTATTACATATTTGGACTTCATTTATGAAAACCACTTCAAGTCATCAAGAAGTGCATCAATCCAGCTCTAATGTTTACAATACTTTCATGACTGGGGAAACTAAACAATACTGTATTTCCCCCATTATCTTAATTTAGGTAGCACTGCATCTAAACACGAATGTGACTTTTTTTCCTTTTTTTTTTTTTTTTTTTTTATTGCCAGACAAACAAACAAACCAAAACAAAACAACAACAACAACAAAATCCCACCACAAACCAAAACCCACCCAAAACCAAAGGACCAACTCTGCAGAGATTTGCTTTTGTGTAACTTGCTGGAAGTTCCGTGCGGAATCTGGCCACTAGAGGGTTGACTTCCCAACAGCTGTGTCTCGCAGCCAGAATCCCAGTGCTCTTTTGTCAGGGAGAACGCTTAGCAAAAAGCGAGAAGCTGTAACACCATAGGGAGGCATATAGGATTCCAGCTTTAAAAAAAAGAAAATACCCAAAAGTCCAAAATACCAAGGGATATGGGTATTTTTAATATTCTTTTCGTTTTTAGGTTTTAAAATTTTACTCCAGCACAGTTATTTTCTTTCGCTGAGAAAAATGTTCTAGAAGTAACTCGGAATGAATTAGCCAACAGACAGTCTTTAACAGCACGTACTTTAAGTCAGTAGGTATCTGGAATCAGGGTGTTAAAGAGGATCACGCCGTTTCCTTCACTGTGTCCTACTTTGTTTGGGATAAATCACTGCTCAGCATTTTGTTCCTTTTGATGTGTGCAGTGCATGGAGTAAGACAGCTACAATGAACTAAAATGTTCCTCTTTCGAACAGAGTAATGGAGAATGAAATACTGTCCCAGCACAGACTTCTCCCATCCAGCAGGAAATTGTACCTCAGGGGATGAATCGCTACGAGATGGGACAGCGCCAACAAAATGTCATGTGGTGAGAGGTGTGTGATGAAATGACAAGGATCAACCAATATCAGTGATGTTATAGCTTGTAATAATTATTCTCATGAGTCTGCTCCATCCACGCTAAATAAACAGAGGTTTTTCAGTTGAGAGTTGCAGTTTGTGTCAGAATCTATTAGCCAAGGCCTAAAGCCAGGGGAACATACAACATGGGAACCTACTGCCTCTTTCCTAGTTAAAGGGTAGTTATATTTAAAAATACGTTCAGATTAGTTGGCTACTTTTTCATTCCTGTGCCTCCATCATGGCATCTATACTGTGGGATTGGGAAGCAGCATGGAGAATAGAATACTGTCCTACATTTTGTGGCAGCTGGGTTCTTCAGACAAGGCACTTTACAGAATCACAGTCAGAAACTTCTTTCACTCTGAAGTTTCTAGCAGAAGTGAAAGGGACAGTCCACTGGACTGTGCAACTTAAAAACAGTGCTACACAAAATAGGCCTTGAAGTAAACTAAGACATCACCTTTTATTGCTGCAACTCAGCTACCCAATGAATTCCAAGGTAATTAAAAATTAATATTTAGCTACTGAAGGATGGATTGATACACAGGTACAGGAAGGATGAAATGCTAATTAAATGTAGCAATATTCTAAGGTGGAATAAACTGTAGGAGGAGATATTTAGAGGGTTGTAGAAGTTTTGCAGTTTAACGATCAGACTGCAGGCTGAGAAGAGCCTGAGAAGGCTACAAGAGAATGCCCTCAGTGACCACAGTGCCTGGATCAAGCATGGAGGACATTATGGACTGAGCAGGAACACCAGAAAAACATGTCTTTGAAGTATTTGTTTCAACAGCAAACAGCATGGACATCATCCCCTGGAGCTGGCAGAAGAAATCATGCAGTAGTGCAGCAGATACCTTTACCCAACAGTAAATTGCATAGTCAAAGATACGTGAGGTGTGAAGTACAAGGACGTCAGCAAGCCTGAAGGGTGGCTCCAGGAGAGAGGAGGGGCAGTGAAGGCCAGAATAGACACCTCTATGTGGGCAGGGGAATGTGAAGGGAATTAGGAATTCTCCACAGAGGAAACTGTTTCCAAACAGATGGGTTCCTGTGCTTGTGATGAATGAGGACCTGGTCTCTCTTTTTCTACAACTCAAGAAGAGTATACCCATCTTGGTGGCAGACATCTAGCAGCTTTCAAGTGTCAGGTTTACTTTAGCCCAAAATGACACAAAACATATGTGTTGATTACGATATAAAATAAAAGAATACAACACAACATTAGGAAGGAGTGCATTCTTGGCAATATAGAGTACATCTCAACAGACAATTTGGATTTCTATGTACACACAGTTTAGAATTTTCATACAACCAGTTGTTTCAATATAATCTCCCTATGAATTATCAGTTAGGAGAAAAGCACAAGAGGTCTATGGCAGTATTTTAAGGTGCTGAGATTTGATGACAGTAATAGTGCCACTAAGAGACAGTATGTTCTGAAATGCAACACTTCTGTAGTGGCTTATGCAGAAGCACAGGATTTCTTTTTAATAACAAAGCTTTGATTTTATTGTTCTTAATACTAATGTGATTGCTCTTTCAGACTTCATTTCATGCATCTGAGCACTGTATCTAAGCCACAGTGTGAAGCATCTACAGTTACAAAGGGGATTGTGCAAAGGAAGTGCTAATTTCTAACAGTCCAGCTCTTGAACTGGCTGAAAACAAGACTTGGAAACAGTTGTCCAAGAAAACTAAAGTTATCATGTAATAATGCCTGCAGGGGTTCCACAACTGTTGCATAGTTCAGAACAAATTTGGCACTTCTTGAGGTAAGTCCCAGTAAAGAATATAAAGTGATCACATCTGCCGATCTGCGTGCCTGAGCAAGTGCTGCAGTGTGCTCTGGACTGGGTTTATGCCTCCCTTTAAGATCACAGGTCCCCCAAAAGAAAAGTTTGTCCATCTAGTATAGCCCTTGGCAAAATTTAGTTTCAGATCTGGTATATCCGTGTACCACAGCAGACATCTTAAGTCATCTTTGTACTGGGTTGGTGTCTCTCCCATGGGTATTATAATGTATTACAATTATCAATGAATCTTGGACTGACTTTCCAGATTTATGACATCATCTTTTACCACAAAATAGAAGTCCATAACATGAAAAATGTGTTCCCATTGATTGTGAGGAATTTAACACTCTGGAGATTTTTACACAGGATCTGAAGGATCTGTGGTTATGAACAGTCATGTTTCTCATACTTTTTCTCTGCATGTAACAGTGTTACATTTTCATAATTAAGCTCTTGAAAATTTGTGTATGTTCAAGTAGTGTGTCCTCCACCTTTGTACTTGTATAATAACTGAAGACAGCTACTCCTTTTAGAAATTCGTTCTTTGGTTACCAAAGAATGATTGAAGGAAATAATTCTTCATGTTGCAGAGGGAGAGAGAGAGACCACATTCTGTTTTGGTTTTTTTTAAGTTGATGTCCTCCTTGATCACCTTCACACATTTCATAAACGTTTGGGGGCAGTTTATCTCATATGCACTAATACCTGTACGAATTCTCTTATTCACAAGAGGAGGCAGCTTTGCAGAAGTACCACTGTAGAAACTTATGGATGGACTTCTCCAATTTGTAGGGACAGCTTGGGAAAAAAAAAACAGAGATGCTGTCTGAAGAACAGAAGATTGAAATTGGCCCTTGTGGGCTGGAGGCAAGAATTGACCTCTACATATTGAATGAAGGAGGTATGGGGCGAGATTGTAAACAGTCTTGAAAATGATTACAGCTGGAGAAACCCAGAGAGGAATGTGAAGACAGAAACAATATAACTAGTGAGACCTTTAAAACAGCTTCATGAGGTAAGCCTGTCTTTGGCAAATCTATAGGAAAGGATTTTACAATGTTTAAAATACAGAACCTGGGGACATGGAGGAGTATAGCCGTGTGCGTGCACCATATAAAGCTGTAACCAAAGAATATCAGATCAATGCACATATTAAAATATGCAAATAATTACTTTGCTGCCAATTTACTAGCATTTTCTCTCCTCATTTTGAGATCAGATCATGCTGTTATCAAGTTATTTTCTTTCAGAAATTTCCTGAGCTCTCGTGTCATGTGCCATAGTGGGCACATCACTTCCTAAGAGTCCTCAGAGCACTGCTCAACAACAACCTCGGAGTCGAGGAGGGAGAGGGGGCTCCCAGGTACCTCGTAGCCATTGAGACCTGAATATGCAATAGCTAGAATGTCACCAAGTGTCTTGTTAACCAAACCACTGTTACCTGAATATTGTGGCTCAACAGACTGAGCAGCTGTGCTTCCCTTCGGCAGCAGGAAGCTGGCAGCTGAACCTACTTCCTCCTCTGTCTCCCACTCAGGCACATGCTTAAGGCAAAATCACTCCATTCGTTTTGGGGTATATCCCACAGAATTGTAATTCCAACCTCCTTAAAATTAAGTTTAGTTCTGGTGTATGGGAACCATGCAAATGCTATTTTGAGGAGTAGAAAGTGAATTATTTTGCAGGCCTGTCTAAGGATTCCTCTTGAATGTAGTTTTCCCTGCAGTTAGATCTGCATTCAGCAGTAACCACTCATGTAGGCTGTACTACAATTATTTTCCCCACATATTGAATTTGAATGATGACTTATTGTTATTATATACTTATGTATATTCCTCTAATTCTCAGAGGAAGTAGTCAGGACAAAGTTTAGCAAATGCTGCACTGATGCATACAAAGGCAATCCCTTTCTCTGGGTCACAGAAATGACAGAGTTGGGAAGTGAGAGACACCTAGCATGGATAGTATCATTGCATACAGATGTTATACAGGTTCTCATCTTTTCTCTGGCCATGATAGATACATGAAATTAGTGCCAACTATTCTAATCATTCCCTTAAGACATCATTACAAGACATCATTACTACAGTGGCACAGTGAAGCTTCATCTAATAGGTTCACTCTCTCTGAATTGGGGAAATCTGTTCCTTTCTAGTAAGGGAGAGGTTTGGGCTCTAGGGAGAAGGAGTATTTTTTTAGATATCACTGTGATAAAATTCGCTGCTGTTCATGAAACGAAGGTGGAAAACTTCTGGGCTCTCACTATTGCTTTCTGATATGCATACAGCAGCACAGAGCCAATGATGCTACTCTGCCTACTCTTGAGTTTACTTCAGGTGTGGAACAAAGATACAGAGCCAAAACTTGCAGAGTGTGTTGGCTATTCAGAAATGTTTAAAAGCTACAGAAACCAACAGCACCTAAGCAGTGAGCTTGCAATATTTAAGTAGTTTATTTCTTTCCTCCTGGAGCGAATATCCAGGAGGAAACCCTGGGTGAAACAGTAAAGGAGAATTAAGTCTAAGTGTCTTTCTTCCTTAACAATGAGGTGCTATAATTAGTACAGAGCAATAGCACCATCAAGCTCCAGCTGAACAATTACAGCCCAGGAAATTCAACCAACAAGTATCATATTATAAACAGTCGCATCTGTGCAGTAACACAGAAGTATGCACCAGTGCCACCTAGCCACTCCCCAGCGTATGTCACTTCTAGTGCCAGGCAAACCATGAAACCAGCATTTATCAAATAACATGTTTTACACACTTGAAGAAATGTGTAGACCCTATTAAGGAAATTAGGTATTTGTGACAAGCCTACTATAAATAATACTACTATAAATAATAAACTGCAAAAAATTAGTAGTGAAATATATTAGTTTAATGTTATTACATTGGCCGTATAAACTGCACAGTGCTAGCTGTTAACCCAATGGCCCTGTCTTTATCAAAGCTGTCCTGATGTGATGGCCAGAGAAAGCTAGACAGTCCAGCTGTTTGTGGAATAACTTTCAGAGACAAAAACCATAGGAATTGAAGGATTTTCCATTGAAGTAAGCCAAATATTAAGTACTAAAAAACCTATTATCTCTGACTAGGGGCACTACCATTCTGAGAAAGGTGCAGTCTCAAAGTTACAAATATGCAGACCTCCATCCAAGCAAGAGTATTTTGCATGTCTCAGTTTGACAGTAAAGAGAGTTCAATAAAGAAACAGCCTTCCTAGTTTAAAAATTGTACTGAGTCTAAGACAATGACCAGTGTAAAATGAACTGTAGTTAATGAGTCTTGGAGTCTCCTAAAACAAAACCTATAGTCTAATTAACTAGACTTTTAGGAAGGTTTGTATTTCCATCAGGACTTTGTGCTTCAGCCTCATCTCTGCACAAAGTGGTCCTACTATGGCCAGAAAGACAGAACATTACTGGAATTAAGAGAATTTTTTCTTCTTCTGGTGTTACTGGAAGTATTTTGGGAGCACTAACGACATCCTCAGCCCATTGAAGAAAACAGGAAGTCCCCTGTGGCTTCAAAGACACTGGGATTTTACTCTTTGTAACTAATGAGAGATAAGGCTGTAGGAAAGGGGTAATATTTTAATTAGATCAACTGTCTGAAGTGCAGTTCTCATTGTCACTAGATGGTGCAGCAGAGTAGCTTTGCTTTGGATCAGTTGAACTAGAACTTGGGGACACATGCTGAGGTGGGCTTTTTGCAGGCAGAGCCCTCCATAAAATAAATCTTTGTCTCAGGACTATTTCTTTTGCAGTTTGAGCACTCTGGTCTTCTCTAAAACTATTTGAAGTTGAAAGAAGATGACTATAAAGACTAGCCTAATATTGCTTAGTTTTGGCTAGCTATGCCATAGCCAGAAACATGTGATGTCTTGTTTATTTAGAAAAGCCGAATGGTACAGTTGTGAACAAAAGCCTGAAATGTTACATTCATCACAGGAAAGATTAAAGAAAACTTATGCAGATGTTTTGTTGGGTTCACCAAATTCCACTCTTGAACTGTATAGAGGGAAGAAAACCAAGGATGATTTTAAGTAATTTTTGTGGTTCAGAACAAAAAGTTTATATATTACAAACAAGAGATGACGTTTTCCTCCTGTTTTCTTGTTTCTTCCTTTCCTCTTCATCACCTCAAGTGGAATAAAAAGCAAAGAGGGTGATGGAATCCAGGACCAAGGATCATCCAGGAGCCTTATTCAAACCACTCCTTATTCATAACATCGAATGACAAATTTCCTTTTAAGTTCTCCCAGCAGCAGTTCAGCCCCTATCAGCAGCCCATAATGTGTCTAAAATCTATGACCGACCATTTCTAGCCTGTACTTTATATACTTACTGCTATCGCCCCTTGCTCACAATAGCAGGATATTTCTACTTCTGCTATATACCTAGCAGTTTTACAGTTTTAACAATAGAAGTGTCTTTCTGCTTTCAGGAAAAGGCCAGTTCTAATAGTAAAATAACATTTGAAGTGGTCTTGATAAGGGAGGCTCATCAAAACATCCATTACTGGAGCCCAGGTTTGAACCAAAATTATCAGATTGTCCTTATTGATTTGGACTGTTGCTTGGGAGCTAAATTGTCTAAATTGGCAATACAGACACTTCTGGGATTTACAGTATGTTCTATAGTTTGAGCCTACCTCAATAATGATTAAAAAAAAAAAAAAAAAAAAAAGCTATACTTTGAAAGGTTAATGCTATATGTTTATCTCAGCTGTGATTCTGATTAGAACTTCATCAAATAATTTTATTTTTACTTTGCAAATAATGAGAAAATTTCAATTTGGAGAACAGTATGAAAACTGTGCAACTGTGTACTGAGTTATAGTGGGCTAAGATTAAAAATGTGTTTTTTCCTCTAGAATGTTTCCTGCCAGCTCTAAGACAGGATATATTTTGGAGAAAGAGAAGTCAGATTCTTCTGCAGTCCATGCAGACATTATTTAAAACCCTTGAGACAGAATACTAAGGAACAGAAGTAACCATAATAAGTCTAAGTGCTAGTTCTCAAATTGCTAAGTCTTCATACAGTAGAACTGATTATATACCACATTTTCATTACCTCGGTATATTCTATAATTTGTTCTGTGGGTCAAGCACGTCAGAAGAAGGATATGGAAATTCATTGATGATGAAATGACTGGCAGCAGGCATGAAGCAACACTCTCTCAGAAACTTGACATATCAGCTGATGGAGTGAAACTTTTGAACCATGATGACATCAGCCACAATTTGTGTCTTATTGATTATTGACTTAAATTAATGCCAGAAGACAATTACTCTGGAGCTCATCCTTGGGTCAAATATTCTTGTGAACTGTGTCTGTCTGACTGTAAAATGAATGTTGATGCATATTTGGGCATGCAAGAGCACATTCTTTGAGCAAAATTGTATCTAGCTCAGAAAATGCAATGCAGTTAGGTATGAACGTTAGCAAGCGGGGTAACTAACTTTTCCTGTTCATTTTCTAGAAGAAAATAATTACATTTTGAGTAACATTTTTAAGTTCTGTGAAGCAACAGCAAGCCATTTTGTGCTAATAATAAAATAAGAGAAACATTCTCAAATGACAATTCTAAATCCATGCCTCTAAATCCATCTAAATAATTATGTAAGCAATTAGGTAATTTTTAAGATTTTTTTGTCTCTGTGTTTATATATAAGTGTATATTTCCTATACACACACCTACATATATACTTACATATATATATTTACATAAAAATATGTGTTCCACTTGGGGGGAAAAAAGAGAGGAGGACATGAGAGAGAAACTGCTCAGTAAACTGAGCATACTGAGCTGAGTGACATTTGTTTTTAAAGTCTAAGGAGGGGAATGAATGCATTTGGGATAGGAAATACCATCCTGGCAAACTGAAGAGAATCTGATATGTTTTTTGAAAGATTTTGGATACTTGTTTTATAGTCTGTTTTGTCTTTATATGGATCTAGTTCTGCTGTGGTGAAGTGAGAAGAGGCTGAACAGGTCTGAGGATCTGCACGTGGGTATTTTGGTCAATGTCATTCTCATGTGTCAGCTTGAAATGTGAAGAAAGGTTTTGGAAAGGCAGCTTGAGGAGGAAGGAAGATGTTAAGCCGTACATTTGGGCCAGGAAGAAAAAATAAGAATTGTTAGCAAAAGATGTAACTGGCTGAGGATGGATGGTATTGAATGACATCAGTGTCCTGGACATTTTGGCTGTATTGCAAGAAGGCTTAACTGTGTGAAAGAGTGTGTGTTTGAAGTGACCAGCTTAAATTTGTGCCTGGGGGCTCATTCAGATGTCACTGTGCTCCAGACAATATTATTAAAAGTCTCAGCTATCAGAGAGCAAAGAGAAGATGCATATCAAAATGGGAAATTAGCATAGGCATTCACAAAATAAAATCCACTAATCAAATCATAACTGCACAATTGCTACATTCTGTTATCGCCTGGAAAACAAGATGTGCACCTCATGAGACAGTTGCAGAGGGCATTATTTTAAACTAAATTCCATCACTTTGTATGTTAGACTATTTAATTATGAGCATCCTTAGATTCTAAATGTCACATTTTATCTCAGGAAATTAAAGGAGACATGTTTAAAAAAGCAAAGGAAGGAAAAGTTTTTGAGCTATTAGCTCCATTTTACTTAGGATCTTTTGAAATGCAAAATCTGTGCTAATAAATATTATACTTGATCACTTTTGAAGGGTTTCATTACCTTTGTTTATCATTTCAGACACATTCCTCCACAGTTTAGACCCAAATAAATTGTGTTTAGCATGGTGGAAGCTGCCAGAAATGGTAGTAAACCAATCCACTACATCTTGCCATGGCAGCATTGCTCTGGGCTACATGCTTTCAGGTTTAAATTTCCAAAATTAATTTTGTCCACTACATTTGTAATAAGTGACCATTTGTAATAAGTGACCTCAATCACAAAAAGTTTTGCTCATATTAGGCCCTTTCTTAGTGCTATCTCTTTAGTGCTATCTCACTGTTCCCAGTTACATCCAATATTAACGTCATCCCTCCCTTCTGCTTGGGTGGCTCTTTAGAAGTGTGTTTGGATAGCCCCAGTTACTGGGCCACTTTGTCACTGAGCCCACCACCATCAGAGTGAAAACCTGATCTGCGTAAGATGTTGGGGAGGGCTCCTGTAGGTTTGGTTGCGTTTTAAAGCTTCAGGTCACAGGCTGGCTCCATAAAGGGCAGCTTTCTCCCCTGGGTCACCCTCATGCTCTGCAAAAGGCTGTTTCCTCTTTCCCACCCAAACTGTGATTGATCAGATGAAGGACAATATCCAACACCTGACATGTCTGAGGGTAATATTTTTGCTCCTCCACCAGCTCTGCCCTGCACACCTCCAGTTTTCACCCACTGTGGGAGGAGTCAGGACAATAGCAGCCAATGGCTTTTACCATTACCTTTAACATTTGGAATATTGACAATAATCAGTGTTGTAAGAGACAGTGAAGATGAAAAATGATACACGTTAGAGATAACTGTTGCTAGGATTATTATTATGTGTTAGGTACTACCCTTCGGGTTAGGACATTTGATCCCAAGATCAATGGCTTCTCTGTCTCTGGGCTAAAATGCAATGCTTTTGATTTCTGAGCTAGCCACTATTTGTAATATATGTACCCTTTATTACAATCATTTATTTTTTTTCAGCCTTTTATGAAGTGTTCATATTAAATGAAATGGTAAGTCTGGCACTGGCAAGTCTCTTGTGCGCTTTTTTTTTCACATTTCCTTTCTTTTGGCAGGTCCGTGAAAAGGGAGTAAGTTTCTGTGGGCTGTGCATGCTTTTCCACCCTTTTTCAGGATTTGTCACATCTCCTGGAAGGCCTTATAACTCACAAAACATGAATTTATATCCCAGCAATTTGCCAAGTCTTGTCAAATCCTAACATTTTTGTTGGCAACTATTTGCATCTCTCGGCTGAAAGGGAGTAACTTAGATCATCCAGTCACAATGCTGCTCTCTGGATACCTTTTGATGGTCGATGTGTTAGTTTTGATACATGGTTTAATCTCTGCTTGCAAGGGGCTGCCCACTATATTTCATGTCCTCACTCAGTGAATCTTTTGCAAAGTGAACATTCTGCTTCATCAGCTGATTTTCCAGTTTTACACGTCTGCACTTGCAGTCCCCCTTCTCTCTAAAGAAAAATGACCTGGGGAAAAAGAATTTTAACAATTAAATAAATGTAGTGCTTCTTGCTTCTTTCAGATACAATTCCTTTGTTAGATACAGCTGCGGTGACCTCTACCATACTGTAAGGGAGACTATACAATATGTTGATGAACTATTTATTTTTTTGGAAGACCCTTTTTCATCCTCTTTATTTTTAACTCATTCCTGTCATCTTGGTGCAACAACCACAAAACTTCGGCTCTTAGCATGTGGAGTAGGAGTCATTTAAACCTTTAGGACAGGAATAAGTTTAAAGACAAGTTATTTTTTATTATAGCTTGTTCAAATAGTTTTGAGTGAGAGAATTTTTTATGATTTTAGATGGCTAAAGAATAAAATAATTCACATCTTTTGCACTGGACAGAATTAGTGGTGACCAAACCAAGAGGATACGGGATTTCCTCAGGTAGGATCTGCGGAGGCAATATTTATTGGTTTTGGTTACTAGCTCCAAGCTCCACTTCCAATAGAAGTGAGAAATTTTAATAATAAGCAGCGCAACAGATGTTAGATTGCTACGTCTAGTCCTGCCATATGCTCTTTGTTATGAGTCATTCTGGATGCCATCCATCCCCGTACCAGCGCTTACTGGAAGCATCAATCTGCAGCAGGAAGAGTGAACCGAGGCATATGTGCAGGAACAGCTGGGGGGGTCTGCCTGTCTCTTCAGCTAGTTCAGAAAGGGGAAATGCAAGAGCCGGGCTGCGTTTACATTCACCACCATCTATACATGACCTAGGCCATGCTGGCTCCCACTTAATTGGTACACAGCAAATGAGGAATCCACTTCTGGTAGTTATTTTTAGTTGTTCCTTGTGACATCTTGGGATAGCAGTAGAGCCTGACCTCCCTCTGCAGTGAAACACTCTTTGCCCTTTAGCACAGCGTTGCTTAAATTCATTTCAAGCATGAATGTATTCATCGGCCTCTGTCTGTGTCGTATTTTCAAGGGAAAATTAGGATGGTACACAGTTACACTTAGTCACACAAGGAACCCACGGTTAAATTTGTACCACAGATGGACTCTATCTTTATTTCTTCCTGTTTGAGAGCAAACACTCTGCCTTCTCATGCACTAGTGTAGTCTTGTGTATCAACGATGGGGGAGAGGAACAGATGCCAGAGGAGCTGGATGAGTAGAAAGGACAGGCTGCTGCAACCTCCGATGAAAATCACCTCAGAAGATCATGGGTAAGGGACAGCAAGAACAACTTTTGCTGGAAGACAAGCATAAGGTTTTCTTTCAATTCGAAGGAAACGTCACTAGCTGTTAATAACCAAGCTACGCACTTTAAAATTGGGAGTTCCTTCAGCAGTGAATCCCTGCCTGACGATAAGTGCAAATATTGAGCTCCCTCTCTGTCTCTGTCTTCTGTCCTTATGCCTCCTCCCACTCCAAGAAAAAAACCCAAAAGTCTATTTTCAGCTGTGGATAAATGTGTCTCTAGCTGGTTGGTGAGAATTAGTAATTGAGCTGTTCATCTGGTCAGAGTGAGCAAATTGGCAAATCCCCACGCACCTTTGCCATGTGAGGGCAGAACTGCCTGGGCACGCAGCAGAAGGCAGGCAGCCCCAGTTGCCCCCAGGACTCTGGTATTCTCCAACACAAGAAGACAGAAGCTGTTGTGCAAAAGAGGTGAAATAGGAAGTAATTTACTTTAAAGGATTTCACACTTTGCTCCAGAAAACTGGCTAAAATTCTACTTTTCAGAGAAAAATCTTAAGATATTGCCATGGTAGGAATATTTTTGGTTGCTTAAACTAGCTTACTGAGGATCCAACTGGCTTTAGTTCCTTGAGGTACGTCTCATCTTCAGTGAAAGTGAGGAGTCTTATATAACTTTCTTTTTGCCTCTTTTTTTTTGTTGTTCGTTTTGGTGGCAAATCTAATTTTTACTGCCTTGCACCCTGCTGTGTTGGATGTACTGTGTTGCAACCCTATTCTTGGAGGTGCTGAGAGAACCTCTCAGCACCTACACATCAGTGTGGCCTCTGTGCTCCATCCCACATGGTACTTGGCTGGGTAGGACCTCTGGGGTTTAAGTACAAGAGTAACACCAGCACGTCACATGACTGTTTACATATTGACATACTGTCCCATTTCTGAGCATCTTTCAGAATGGTGCAGAGTACCTGTGTGCCTTTAGAAGCCAGAAATGTCTCAATCAGAGAAATATTTCTAATGAACTTAGTAGAATACATGTTATAAACATGGTGAGTATTCTTTTTTCCTAACAGATTCAGTTACACCAAATTTTATATCGGGTTAGGGAATGTTACACTTCAGCTATTCTGTGTATGTGTGTGTGTGTATTTGAATTGAAATGTTTATTTTGGTATATGATCCAGAGATTTCACCCTCTACATCCCTGTCACACTGTGCTGAAGCCAAACAATGAAACTCGTTCTTTTAAAGTCACAATCTCCTTATTGTTATTTGCAGCACAGATTTGTAATAGAGGGACATCAGTCTCCTAAAGAGTCAACCTCTTTTTTCACAGGAATGAATTGGCTATTTTCGATGAGAGGTACATTTGCAAAAGGCTCTTTTGCCAGAAAATGTCTGTCCATTAAAACAAGGGTTTTTTCCTATGAATAAGCAGCATTTGGAGGCAATGTTTACCAAGTCCAAGGTGCATTTTTTTTTCAGAAAGACTATATAATGGCAAATGCATATGGCTTTATTACTGTAAATTAAACAGCCATTTGGGTGAGTTATTGCAAATATGCAATCCAAAGGTAAAAGCTCATCTGGATGATTATGTATGTATGTATTTACACAACACACTTTTGGTTTTCATTTTGGCAACTGTAGACTGGACAGTTAATCTGGATATTTCCCATCCTGGCACTGGGATGTGTTCCCCCCTTGTGGCGACAGCACATATGGAATTTTATGAGTCTGCTCTGTCTCTTCACTAATGGGCTTCACCTTTTACCTCCAGGAGCTGAGGATCTTGATTTTAAATCCAGGGTTTGCAGGTTCAGACCTTGCAGGCAACCTAGCCAGAGTTGTTCTCATACGGGCCTAAAACCAGTTACAGAAAAGCCAAGTAAAGAATCATGATTTTATCCCTCTATGCTGTAAATTTTCTTCACTGGATATCAATATTTCTTTCCAGTTTTTGTGACAAATGATGAATCAAAATAATTCACAAAGAGAAATGTGCTATTTCCCAGAGACAGTGGTGCATTTAAGTGTATTTTTATGGTGGATGAGGTTTTTGGTGTGTCATCTTTGAAAATATGGGCAAATGGATGATGTCTTTGATCCAACAAAAACAGCCACAGAAAGAAAAGGATGCAAAATTCAGGGTGTTGCGAGTTCACTCTCAGAGCTAAGCTGTGGTCTCTCTACTTTACTATTGCCAAGAATGCATGCCAAGTCATTGAGGTTGACCACGTTTTATTACCTCTGTTTTTGCTATTCTACCTTATTCCTGAGACAAGTGGGAAAATTGTGTCTGAAAACTGTCTTTAAACCCTGGACTTCTAGATTGTACATCCTTAATGAATACTGGACGGGTTCCACTACTGTGCGCTGCTGTCTGGGCCTCGGCTTTTTAGATACCGTTTTGAAATCCATAATTATAACCAGGTTTGTGATGGGTCACATGTCTCTGTAGACAAAAATTTCTGTCATTCTGATCGAGCTGCTATTTCAGATGAAATCAACTAATTCAAATCTAGTATTCGAATGCTTTTACTTTTACTTGGTTTGTCCTTCCTTATCCAAGGTGCGAAAAATGGCAATTTCTATATTTCTGGGAAATTAATTTTCAAGGTTGACTTTGGGCCAGTAACCTGAAGTGCTAACATAGTCCATATGTCTGACTAGTAAAGGTTGACTGAGAAGTATGAAAGTTCTAGCGAACGTCCATTTTTCCTGCTCCTTTTGGTAAATTGCAGGATTCCATTATACTGACGATAATGCATGGTTATTCGCGTCTGAACACTGATCCCCAGTGAAGCTGGGATGAAGGTAAAATGCATGGAATTTGTTCTCTATAGGTGCTGGTTTTCACGCTGATCAAAAGCTTTGTATTTGTAACTTGCTCTCCTGCAGTATTTATCATCGATTTACCCATCTCTTAAGATTATAACTCCCTCCTGATATTTTCTTTTTAAACTACCTCTCATTTTAATAGCCGTTTTGTGTTTTCTGAAAATAAATGCTGTCACGCAGCAGTTCTGCTTCCTTTATTGAGAAAACAGTAATACTCATACCACGGTGGAAAAAATTGAGAGGGAGGGAGAGACAGCGAAAGGAAACTGAAATCATAACCAAAAAGTTCGCACTGATTATTGAAATAGTCAGTGTTCCCTTGGGCTGCGGGGAAGGGAAAGGCGCTTTTAATAGTGTCTTGGAATATTTTTCTTCTGTACCATTCTGACTTTTCACCACATATTCATGCTACAGTGAGAAAGGGGAAGAAAAGAAAAAGAACTCAGAGGTTTTACAGTAAGTTTTTTTATTATCTTTCATAGTGACATTTGATAGTAGCAAGTCCCAGGGAATACGAATGTTAAGTTTTTTAAAACTATGATTCTTGATACTCCTGTGTACAATTATTTAACAAGCACATTATTTTAGTACTAATGTTCTCTCTTCCTCTGCAAAAAATTTTAGCTTAAAACATGTGGTGCTACAGCGACAATTTTAATGTAGAGTCATTATGATATTTAGTACCGTGTTATTATAATATTTATGTATTTGTAGAAGGCTTCAGTAAGCCTCGGGTCCAGTTTTCAGTGAGATATTTAAAGGCAGAAAAGAGACAAATAAAGACAGTGAAAGACTTCGTTGAATAGCTTCTGCATGGTCAGGAGGAACTTGATGCAAGTATGGAGCATTTCCCTGTGCTAGAAACCCAAATGATAATCAGAGAAATGCAATATTTTAAGAAATTCTGCCTATCAGAGACTGCTTTTTTCTTTCTGAGCAGACTCAGGATCAAATTAAATTGAAATCAGTCTTGAGAATCTTATTCATTTCATCAGACATCTGGCAAAAAGTCCTTTCAGATTGCAGAGCACGTAAAGGAGGTGACGCTGCCATGGAGGTGAGCTGTGGAGAACTGGCTGGGCAGAATCAGGCCCAGAGGTGGAGAGGGAAAGGACAGATCAGCTTTCTCATCGACAACAAGGTATTGGGCACTGCTTGAAAAAGTGACTATTTCTTTTACAGACTAAAACATATGCCATAAAATGTTGTTCAATATTAAGGTATAAGTTGCAGTAAATTACTGAGCTCCCTTTACAAAAAAAAAAAAAAAAGGCTTCCCCCTACAACTGCCAGATGACTACCTGAATTTGCAATTGTAGCATATTTCTCCTCTAAAACTGCTACCAATCTTCCAAATACAAGCAATAACTACATATGGACATGTTTAGCAAATCAGAGAGAAAAGATTGATTGCTGGGAAATGTTTTGCTTCCAATTATTTTCTCCATAAAATCTAGAATTCCAGATAAACAGAGTAACAAAATCCCACTGGTTTATCTGTAAGTATACACTGATTTAGAAAAGCTATTAAAGCTGCTTATTTGAAAATCACCTAGCAGAGGAGACTGAAAACAATAATCTTTTCACATTGATCTGCTTTAGGGTTACATCTAAGCATTTGGGAGGGGAGTTTCACTGCGAGTAAAACATTTACTGCTGCTTCCATCACAACTCTTAATTTTAGATCAATTTCTTTTATCCTCTTTCCTATTAATTTAGTCTGATTTTTCATGCTGACAGTATACAAGATGTATTTCTCATGTCCAGTGTATGTAACGCTTGCTAAATCAGCTTCTGACACGCCAGCTAATTTTAATGGGGAAAGCGAAGAGATACACCATTACTTATTATTTTTAATGTGTTTCTTAATATGAAACTTGTCATTTTCAGCCGTGATGCTGACTCAGCAGTAGGTTTATTTCCAGAATTACTAAAACAACTTTCCTCTCAAAGTAGCAAGGGACCCATGATTCATTGGTAGAGAACAGTGAAACAGAAAGAGGCTTTTTTCCATCTTTTAATATTAAAAAATAAACTGGTAAGAGTTCATAAAACAGTCCTGGAGAACTTCTGAGTCACAAAAAAAAAAGTGGCAGCAGATCTCATATTTCAGGGATGAATTGAACACAACCATATTTAATCTGTGTTGCATCTGAAATATATAGCTTGCATTATTTTACACATTTGACCAATGCTGCAAAACAAGATTTAGAGGGATCACTTTTTATTTGCTTATACCTACTTCACATTTGTCAGAATCAATCACTTTTTCGGACAGATGTTTTCTTACTCGTGTGCTGCAGTAAAGTGACATTTTGTACATGTAAACTTTCCTTTGGTTCACAGCATTCATTACTGCTCTTTCCCACCCCAAGTTTTTGGGAACATTTAGCTGCTAAGTAAAGGATTCAGAGATTTAGATTTAAAAAAAAAACTACTAGAACACCATTTAATTCAAAAGTGGGACTTTTTACTTGGGATACTTTTTCAGGGTATTTTTTCTTCATTTCCATCATCATTGTCAATATTTTAATAAAGAGCAGAGAAAGGCATGTTACTCCTCATCTAATAAATCAGCACAAGACTTTTGCTAAAATAGTTATATATTGGTATGCTTTTATGCAGACTTGAACAGGTATATGCACATATATTATCCATATAAAAGCCTCAAATTTGTAAGCTGTGATAAAAAAATTACTTTGTGTTTTTTACCATGATGATTCTCAGTGAAGAGTAATCACAGCACCTTTTCTGAGCACCTCAAACCCTTTCTGCACCAAGGAGAAAGCTGTAAAGAGAAACTCTCTCTTACGGGGGCTAAAAATCCTGTGGAACAACATCTCCATCAGCAGCTTTTCATAGCCAGATACAAACTGCTATTCCCTGTTCCAAGCCAGAGAAAGGTCATAGAAGACAGCCTTTGCTAATGTTTTTAGATATTACCAGCATCTCTTGCAAATGATCCCCAAATTCCACTGATGGATTAGCTCTATGTCCATTTTACTGTTATTGGAGCTCTCTGACGCCTGTGGCATGGCACACTGAGGACATATACTGTTGTTGAGCTAGGGTTAGAGTGAGGGGCTCATGCTTCATGACTTCAGCCGTTCCTCTCAGATCACACACAATTAGTGCCTGTGAAGTCCCAGAGAGGTCTCTGCTCTCAGACCTGTCCCATTCAGGACAGGCATGAAGCCTCTTAATGGTGTGGATCATCAGCAAGACTCGTAGGATCCTTGTGGTGCTCACATCCATCTCTCTCACAGAGGAAGATGATCTCAGAGGAAAGAAAACCCCCTGAGGAATGCTGAGCTTCACAATACCCTCTTGTTAGCCATCCCTTCTCCCAACCTCCTCACAGAGGAGGAAGTGTGCTCCAAGTATTCCTGAACATCCAAATAGGGCGTACATTAAGTGTATTTAACACTTACAGTGAGCACCGTTTCTTCCTGGCAGATGTGGACTTACCAACAAGAATCATAACTTTGGATTCTTTTTAAGCTTTTCTCTTGATAGATGTGAAAATGCTAGATTTTGGGAGAGAAGAGAAGAAAAAGCAGTTGTTTAGGCTCGAGCATCCTCTTTATCAGTGCTATTGTCCCTTGCTACCTCTGTTCCCTGCTCTCTAGTGACTCCTGACAAATACCACCCCAATTGAAGGTCTGAAGTCCCATGCTGAAACTGTTTCAATCGATTTTCCCAGGCTACACTCTGGTTTCTCTTCACCCATTATCAGCAGGGTTTTGTCACAACTTTCCATATCACCACCCAACTGGAATATCTCCAAAATTAGTAGCTCAGGCCCTCACAATCAGAAAAGACCTTTAGCCTTCTATGAATCTCTTCACATCCAGAACAAAATGCAGCATCCAACTTGGACTTGGCCATCTCACGAAGACCACATGCTTCAGACTTTTCTCATCCTCGAAATTGCTTTATAGAATTAAGTTCAGCCCCTAACTGCTGTAGGAAAAAAGAGCAAGTCTAATGTATCTGGACTATTAAGGAGCTGTCAGAGCAAAGGGGGAGACATATATCTTCATGGATGTTTTTTTGTAGTGTTTTTCTGCATTGCTCATCCAAAGCAATGGACCATCACTAGTGCTTCTTCAATAGGGAAGGATATTTTCTGCACTTATATTAACAAACCGCTGGAAAGAAGGTTATATGTAGCCCTCATGTTTATTTAGGACAAGTTAAAAATGATGGAGTAATCAAGCAAGGGGTTTGTTCTATAATTTGTGCAAACATTTCAAACCACCTTTCTTAACTGAGACTTGGGTCTCATCGTAACTGACTTAAGATAAGGGATCATAGTGAGAAACACATGTTGCTGATGCACAGAAGACAACGGGGCTGCAGGCAGGCAGAGTATAGTAGCTCAAGAAATTATTAACCACTGACTGATGGCTTTTATTGGCCAGACACGTGGATAAAATGGCTGTTACGTTGTACACTCTTGTTTACAGCTATTTATGTCATATACAAATTGCTCAGTGCTAACCTACACTGCCCACATCAAGTAGAGAAATAGCACAAACATAATTTGGTTCATATGACTAATTTGGATTTTTAATCAGTGCTGGGTTTTTTTTCTTTTTTTTTAATGGATGACATTAGTGGCTCCTCCTCATCATTTCAGAGTAAGTGTTCAATTTTGGTTTTGCTGTGAGGATTTTATGTGATGCAGGCAAAAAATTCTGCTATAGTTTCATTTGTACAAATATGCTTTCCTACACCAAGTTTATGTTTTATTTTAAAATTGCTTGCAAGATTTTAGTGGCAGGACAGTTGTACTGTGCATACGCAGAAAAGAAAGTGTTTAGAATTGCAACAGATACTACTATAATCTGAATAAATATGCATCACCGAGTCCATTCCTTAAATGTTTATCAACTGCATTTTGCATACTGAGTTTTATATTGTACATTCACACAGTGTTCTTCTCCATCATCTTCCCATTTTGACCGTCAATTGTTTATACACTTCAACAATACATTAACGGGAGGTTCGGAAAGAAAACAGTTAGATGTTAGCTGTTATCCCAGGATATTGTGTTCATTTTCTAATAAGAGCCTCCAGTGCACTGGGGTCCCTAATCAATGTAAATATTGTTTAAGATGAACATTGCAGTGGGCATACCATGGAGCCAGACCACCAGCAGAGCATTAAACAAGGACAGATGTGAATGCCAGGATAAAAATGAAGACATTCCTGAAGTGTAAGTATGTTACTTATAATATATCTGTTTATAGGAAATGGTCATGAGAAGAAAAAAAAAAAAGGCAAAATAAAAACTTCTGGAAAAATAAGAATGCCAAATACAATCATTGTGTTGAGATACTGCAGTTGTACATTTGCTAAAATAGCTAACTTAAAGTGTGTGATATTCTGGTATCTTGAATAGTTAAGATCTTACAACCTTAATCTTGTGTGAATCTGTACAGGAGCAAAATATGTGTTTTTATTTTATACACATGATTTGCTCACAGAGGTAGTATCTTTTGTAAGATTGGAGGACCTAATTAGGATAACGGACAAATAGTCTTACACTGTCTCACAAGTCATTCAAAGAGAAGTAAAGAGGCAGATAAATCACTCCTAATAATTTATAAAGATCATCTGACATCTACTTCTTGCTTAGTGGATTCACATTGATTAATTCACTGCCAATTTCCATGAGCAACCATACAGCCCGTTTCCTAATGATATTTAAACTCCAGTTTGTTCCTTCCTGGCTTTATAGTCAGGCTGCTCTCTGCATTACCCTGATTTGGTGACATTTGCAAGGGATTTGGAGCCCTCATCACACTGATTATTTATGGTACTTGTACACATGGTGCCTGCTCCTGCAAGGGCAGGAGAGGCAATGATGCTTGATGCTCTGGAGCTGGCAATGGCACAGGCTGATATCTGTTGGGCAAGCAGAGGCAGGGATGTCCTCTGAGGTAGGTATGCAAGATGGTGATCCCTTCTGGGCAAGGTAGGCAAGGTGGGAGATCTCCTCTAGTGGAGGTCAGAACCATGGGGTAAGTTCCCCAGGGGAAGTGGAAAGGGGCAGCATATCAACTGATGGAGTGGGTTGGAAATAGGACTGCCACTATTTCTCAGGGATGCCAGGGAGGACACAGTCCTCTCTGTTTGCTATGGAGAACAGGGTTTCAGAGGTTCTCATATGACTGAGATGTATTTTCAGAGTGCTCACTTCTCAGTGACACCCAAGACTGAAAGGTCTCAGCCCCCAACTGGTCACTGAGAGCTTTAACACCTATTAAATGGGAGTCCTAAAAGTCTTTGGCCCAAAAGCTGTAGCTTTGATTGATATAACTGTGAATGTAACAGATAAATTTAAAGCAAGCCACAATGTTTGATAGCTGGGTAGATATCTTGTTGTCATTATTGCAGAGCTATTGGTAGGAGTCTGATTTAGCTTCAATATTCATTTCTCTTACTAGCAGTCTGATTTAGTGTCAATATTAATTTCTCAAACAGTGGTGGCAGAGAATCTGTTAGAACTAGCATATTGGATTACTGTTTAAGCCAACAATGATTTAGAACTGAGTTGATTAAACAGTACGGTTTGGGATAGGTCAGCAGACTTTATTGTTCATTGTTTTCCATTTTGTAGTAAAATCAATTATGATAGCAGTCTTCTAAAATGTGATTAGCACAAACACTATTGTTGTTTGACATGGTGTATCAGATATAATGATTTCCATCCCAGATCTACAGCTTTGCTTTTTTACATTCTTGATTGCATAATTGAAAGCAGCAGCTTTATCTTTCTTCTACCTTCAGTGGAAGTCATTCAATAAATAGTACCAATTACATTACAGCTTAGAAACAGTCTGATGTAAAAGGCACTGCATTTCACCAGCTCTTGCCCAATGCAAGAATCCTCTGTACAGAACCAAGGCATTACATTAACTTTTAAGAAAACAACTGGAAGTATGCAGAGCACGTGTAAATACTGAAAGCACCATGTAGGCTGCAGAAAAATCACTTAATGCCTGAGTTATCCTGTATTCTGTATCACCCTGCTGGGTGGTTACTCATGTCAAGTATAGGGTTTAATATTAAGGGCAGTCACTGTGCTAAAAGGAAAAATATGTTTACTGCTTTCAGAATTTTGCGTTTGTCCAAAAGCTTACTACTACTAATGTGGGTTGTTTGGCCAAAATTTAGGGAAAAGAGGACTGAACCCTAAAAATGACTCACTGTTAGAAAAATACACCCCTTTTTTGAAAAACACATACTTATGATTGACCATATGCATGCAGATATTTCCATGACTACAGAGGATATTGATTGGTCCCTGTGGGACTACTTGTGTACATAAATGCTTGAAGGATCAAGTTCTAATTTTGCTCAATACAAGAGCTAATTACTGCAGATAATATTGACAAAAACTGGAGGTTGGTTCCTAGTTATGGTAGCTGAGGATGTTCCATGATTTTTTTTTTCATGACATTTATTACACATTGACTTTTTTAAAACAGTCCAAATACAGTCAGTAACTATTTATACAATTAAATTTAACAACTGTGAAATATGTGTTATGCTGCCAGTTTGAAACATATTCCTAATAGCTAGTTTTATATATGATGGACCACCAGGAAGCTGTCATCAGAATAATACTGTGCCTTTTTATACATTCTCTAAATTTCTTTTTACTTAATAGACTGTTTAATAATACTGTAGTCAAAACTGAACAATAGAGATTAATGATTTGATGTAAGAATACTTCAAGGTAAAAATTAAACATGTGTAACATTCCAGCTGGTGATATACTATGGAAATCTCTCAAGCATGTGAATAAGAGTTTAAGAACTGTTTTAGAAAATCAATGCATAGAGAGAAAATGTGAAGGGTGTGTGTTGTGAAGTATATCACCAAGCAAGTTTGTTTCTTTTCATGGGAAAGGTACTATAGAGACCACACAAAAGAAAGCAAACAAAAAACAAAAGAAAGAAAGAAAGAAAAAAAAACCCACTAAAACAAAAAACCCAACAAAACCAAAAACTCTAAAAATGCTATTACAAGGGACTCTTCAGAGCTACAAAAGAGATTTAAGAGTGACCTAACCATAAAATAATAAATTATGTGAAGGAAGACACATTTTACTCATTTTTTTTCTCAGTTATTCTTGCATATGAAAATTTCTGTGTTGCAGACACTGCATGAAACAGCAATGCCATATTTTATCTTAATGCTCTTGATTTACTGGATGTAAGACCAGAAACTATTCTTAACATGGATTCATTCTACCATTTATGCATGCAGGCTGCTTTTTGTCTGAGTGTTAATGCAAGAGAACTTCACTCGGCCTATTTGTAAAACAGTAGAAATGCTGCCTGTGAAAGGGAAAAATATTTGTGTAAGAGTTTTCAGCATCGCTTCCTAGATTAATAGCGCTCAGCTTGTGCTTGTTTTTTCAGCATGACTCCTTGAAAATACATTCATAAGGAAGGAATGAGGAACCAGAGAAAGTCCATTTGAAAAGTATCCTTGTACAGGTGGGGCGACCGTTCCAGCTCCTGCTTAAGTGCCATTGCTGCTCTTTTCAGCATCAGTCAAAGCTTAATTTCTCCCCCATGGCCAGCAGCTCTGGCTTGGTGAGCATGAGTGGTGTGGGCAGCAGCTCTGCTTCCTTGGTCTCTCACAGTTGGGACACACCAGCCCAGCAACACTGCTTGTGTCCTGCACTAATCCTGGGCTCCCTCACCCAGCACTACCCAAGGATGCTCCCCACCATCTGTGGCCCCCCCAAAAATAGCCAAGTCCCTTTCTCTTGAATCAACAGCAAAAAGCTGCTGAGCTCCACAGGGATGGAAATGGCCCTTATTGTGGCTTTTGGCTTTGCAGCCACTTCCAGTAGGCAGCACAGGTCCCCTGGCAGCAGAAGCCAGCTGATACACTAAACTATGCTAAAGTAGTGTTTAGAGAAATAGTAATTACTAACATCCTCTCTCAGTCAAGCCGACACTAACCAGGCCTACTGCTAGGTGTGTGTATATACATACTCACACTCAATAGATAAATAGATACGTGTATATACCCCAGGAAAAATATCTCTCAGTAAGGTGACGAGGTCTTACTTTAAATCAAGCACTTGACGCTAATAAAAACAATGTACTCGGCCATAACATCTTGCATGCTGACTGGCTATGAGGTAAGTCAGTATTAAGCAAGCCTTTATTTTCTGCGCCCTCCACTGGTTTTTCCTGTATCACAAATATTCTTTGCATCTTTCCAGTCCTTTGAAAACAAATCATTAAAAATTAAGCTCATTATATTGTTTACTTGAAGTGAGTATATCCAAAGGAAATACAGTGGAAATTTGGCTAGAATTGTATGCATTTGTGTTGTGTGCTTTTAAAGTGACCCTAAATGCTGACAATCTTACTTAAAGACTACCTATCATTACTTCCTCTCTTCTCATAAGGAATTTTACTACACAAACTATTTTGTATGATTTTTTTTTAAAGAATTACAAGTGGGAGGTAAAATCATCAAAGGTAGCTACATGATTTGGGAGATTAGGATATCAAAATACCTTTTGCAGATAGGCAGACTCTGATATATTTAGATGTTTTGAAAATTTTATCTGATGCTTTTACTCAACAATTTTCCCTATGATTTTTGAAAAATTGTAAATCAGCAGCAAATAAATCACTATCTCCTAATAGTAGACAGATGTTAATTTTTAATAAAGATGTTAATTTATAATAACGAAATAGTGCTTGATGATTTGATGAAGTAGTTAAATAGTAATCAGGAAAAAAATTCCTACTAGACCATCTTTTTGCCCATGGCTATTTGTTGTTATTAGTAGAAAAATCAAGTACTGGCAATCAGTATAAACCAGGCATAAACAGAAGTGTTGATAGCTACCTTAAAGATACCATCACTAGAATTATGTATCTAATATTTGTTTCTGGCAGAATTTCTTATAGTATTGATATTTGTAAAGGAAAAACAGCATATGATTTTACAGAGCAAGAATTAATTTTGGAACACATCTGACCGAAAATACCTTGTTTTCTGTGAACTTGATTTTGCTTGTGCTCAATATTCAATCCTGAAAGATGCTGAACAGCCAATCTCCATTTCAGAAAAATACTTAAATACAGGCTTAACTTTAATTCTATTGATTTTTTCTGAATCCACACATTTACCAAGTTGGAGTGAAACTTCAGCAGAGTGAGAAACTCAGTATTCACATCAATTTGCTCAGAGGAGAATAAGAGCCCCTGCTTCATAATTAGCAGCTGAGTTAATTTGGTCAAAAAGAACTAAAGAGCAATATTTTCTTCCTGTCTTTCTTTGGATGTTTCTTTGGTTTCCAGAAACTTTTTTAGGGCCTATTCTTGCAAATATTTTTCTACATAAGTAATTTAACTCTTCTGATAAATACTACTGAATTCGCTAGGGCTAGATTCAAAAGCAAAGTTACTTATCTGGGCAAATGCATGCAAGACAAGGCTGTTAGGCAGCTCCCCATGACAGTAGAGAAGAGAAAAATATGCTTGTGGGACTAAGGCCTGGAGGATTGGGCCCATAGCCAGTGACATTATAATTTTTTTTTTTTAATAACGAGGAAAACCCACGCATGAGTGAAACCATATGGAAAACTGAGTTAAGGTGAGGAGGTTTTAAATAATGCTTATTTATCATTTTGAAAGAAAAAAAAATCCTGTTCCTGCCTATTGCATTTTATACTTTAAATGTAGGGACTGATTCTTTGGCCAAAATTCCTCTCCTTGTCAGGGGGAAAATTATCTGCTTAGACTGCTGCAGGATCAGGCCCTGAAAAGTCATTACAAGCTTATTGGCAAAGCTTGTTCACTTCCACCTCTCTCTTAGTTTCTGTTTTTCCTATCTCTGTGCAGGAAGAAAATGAAAAGTTAAGCTAAAATACATTAACTAATATCAGTTTATTAATTGGAGAATTCAACTTATCCTTTTTGCTGTTCATCTGAAATTAATTAAGTGTGTAGAATTACAAGGTGGGTGTACCACAGGCAGCAGTCCAGGCTCAAGTTAATCAAAAGAGCACATGTTGAATGCATACAATTTAGTTAAGGTTAATCCAGTGAAGATGATCCCTCGCTGGTCCTAATTATTCTAGGTGATAGATTGTGGAATGAGAAAATAGGAAGGAAGGGAAATTTTGTCCTGCTGGTCTACCAGGATTTTCTAATTAAGTTTAGTAGTCTATGCACGGGAGCAAATAGTTTCAATTTTAAAAGAAGACCACACTCCAAGGGAGCTTGACTGAAATGAATGTAAGGAACTCTGAACTAATATACTTAGATATCATGCCTTAAAAATAGTGAAGTTAAAGCCAGTCATTGTGCCTCTATGAGCTCTCCCACTATAGAGAGCACTACATACCTCTGAGTTCTTCAGACTTAATATAAACATTTTGTTGGAATTGTGATGCTACTACTTCACTCTTAAGTAAAGGTAATGGCATATTGCAACAGATCTAGTCTGTTACTTCATTACGTTTACCCAAGGACCAAATAGCAGTAGGACAGAGCTAATTTGCCACAGAAATATATTAGTGATATATTAGCTAAAGCTTTTGCAATTAATCTTCTTTTATTATGACAATCCCAAGAAAAATGAAGGTGTTTATACACCCTTTGATTTCATAGTCTATGTTCGCTACCTCATTAAGTTGCTTTTTCTCCATGCTTGTCATTTGTTTTAGCTTTCAAGGAATCTTATGAAAAGCTTTCCTTTTCTCTAGGCATATGCATATAAAAAGCTGTCAAATAATTTGCCCTATTTTTCAGATTGGTGATATATTTCTGCTCAAGTGGAGGTATCTGTTTCTGATTTATCAACATTTGATTCCCTGGTTTCCTGCCATTGATCAAGACTAATACTCAGCTCAGCTGATGAGTTTTATACGAAATCCGATATTGCAGGAAGAGAGAAAAGTTAGTACCATTTTTAATATTTTTCTATTTCAAGTTTTCCAGGACCAGGGCATGCACACAAAACACCTAAGAGTATTGGGCATTATTTATTTTTAACTATGTTTCCCTGGGATAAAAATTTTGGGAAGTAAAACAAGTATTCATCAATAGAACAGATGTTTGCTCGGTGTCATTCACATCCTGTAAACTGTATATACATTTACACCCTACCGCCAAAACATGGTTTCACCCTACTACTGACCGTCTGTCTGCCATTCAATCTCTAGTTAAGTCACGGTCAATAAGGTCAACTCTTTGGCAACATCTGTATTTGATCAGTTCACACAAAATAGGAGCCTTCCTAATGCTGGACTACCCTGAAGTATTTTAAGAGGCAGCGTATTACAATAGTTGATTCACCACTGCTGCAGACTCTGCACTTGGAAGATTTTGCCTCCTCTGAGAAACTGAAATGTGAAGATTAAAATCCTTTCTAGCAAAATAAATCGCTGAAATGAGCAGGTTTAGCAGTGGCGTAGTTTCTAGACTGACAAGAAGCATTTAGCAGTTTCTCTCCCCGAGTCCCTGCTCCCTCGGTTTAGGGATTTGGGTTTGTGATATTTTATATTTTACCCCATGTTCTGCACACGGATTATGTTTAAGGCATGTTTATGTTGTTGCAAAGATGAGAAAGTCAGAGGAAAAAACTATCTGCAATTTTACTTCAAAAACCAACAGCAAGGATTAACACAGCCAATCGTTTCTCATTGTTGTTTCCACACTCAGCACAGGCAGTACTTTCAGCAAGTCCATGTACTTTCCTCCAGATGGGTGAACGCAAATTCTTCCCTCAAAGAAAGCAAAATATTCTGGGTGGAATCCTGGCACCACTGAAGGTGATGGAAAACACACTGGCTAAACGGAGAGAGACAGGATTTAAGCTAATATTACCACTGTGTTATTTCAACGTTGGGAGCTATCTTAAAGTACAAGGTTAGCGACTTGATTCTAAGCACAGTCAGACTGGTGCCACTTTATTGATGTTCCTGGGTTTAGAACAAATGAGAATAAAATCTGACTTCTGGGAATGGGATGTGTTCTATTTTTTTCCTTTCTTTCTTTTTTTTTTTTCCTTTAGGAAAAAAACATTTGACTCTTGGGAAACTCAGACAATTGAAATAACAAGTGGCCTCTGATGCCCTTATGTTTTGGCATGGCAAGATTTGGAGCTGACTCCAGATGATCACTCATTGATAAATAATGCCACCAATGCTCCAATGATACTGCTGCTCTTCCTAGTTATGTTCAATGCCGAGGAAAATCTGAATACTGAAATGGTTTCTCTCTGCTGGATGATGGCAAAACTTGGGTAGGGTAACGAGAGGGCAGCAGCATCCCACTGCCAGCCACCAGGTTTAGAAGGGAACAGTCCTTAAAATGGAACTGGGCACAGCAGTGCAATGGGTAAGGGGTCACCAGGAGTTTTTAAAAAGGTTTTCATGTTAGGGGTTTGGGTCACAAAGCTGCTGCTGAGAAATTAATGGGTTGGTTTGTTCTTTTATCAAAAATAATCCCTTTTTGTTTAATTTCTGTCATGCTGAATTTTCAATGGAAACATTTGGCTGAAAAATAGAACAAGGAGCAGTTCAACTAGTTCAAATGAAAGGGGCTGGGGAATAGCTGGGATAAAATCTGAAAGCACCTTGAAGCAATGAAATCTGTGCATTACCTGAGTATATTTTCTCTGTAATTTTAGTTCTCTCAAGAGCCCTGGAAACCTCAGAGTAAGCTTGCCCTAGGTGCATGTGTTTGGTTTAGGGACTGTTCACAAACAACAAATTCAATATCAAACTAAATATTGGCTGGTGTGAGCTGCTCCACACAGAATATGTAGCAGAAAATGCAGCTGAGGTCTTAACCCTCCCTTTAGTACTGCTTGTATAACACTGGTAGACTTTTCTATCTAATACTTATTACAGTGTGTTAAATATACCTTATATTTCCTCACTCTATTGTTTTGTCCTGTAAAGCTGTCTTAATTGTTCTCTTTTAAAAAGACAATCTTACAACAGTTCTGAATTTCTTTATTAGGAACAATTGGGAAATCATTCTACCATGCCCATGAGTTTCAGTAGCATATTTTGATTGTTTAAAAGGTCGGAGAAGTAGCCTGAGACCCTTTTTTGATTAGTCAGGGAAAAAAAATCCCAAAGGCTCACAAATATTTCAAGATTGTCTTGTCAGAGTAAAGACAACATGGTTTTCTTGACTTGGATGATGGGCTGCTACTGGAACATAAATATTAAATTAAATCAGAATTGTAATGAAAACTGTGGGGGAAAATCTAACGATAAATTAACTGTAGTCAAGGCAACTACATCAAAGCCAACAGCAGTCTAGACTTTTTCTTCACAAAAACCTGTGTCCAGTTCTGGTCAGGTTCAGCCAGATCTTGTCTCTGCAACTAAGTGCTGCACCAGGCTCCAGGCCTCAGGGGGTATCATCTCTGAGACAGGAATGTGTGGAAACCAGATGACTCATCACAAAAAGATATTTCCTCTACAAAATATCCCAAAATCAGTAGTCTAAGAAAATGAGGCAGTTTTCAGTATATAAAATTAATTTAAGTATTGACAAATTGTATTCTGACATCTCATCCTTCACATACTTTCAAATTGGCCTGGGTGATTTGTTAAAAGCTGACTCTAAAAGTGAGAGATGCTAAAGAAATACTAACGGAGGCTGGGAAATGGGCAAACTGGCAGTTTGTGTCACACAGAGGGTATTTCCTGGATTCTCTTGAACACATTCAATAAATCACACAGGGAGAAAAAGGGTGCTGGACAATTTTAATAACAAAGAAAGAAGCCACAGATAATAGTACAGTCCTATTTTCAGTTTCTTTATTCCCATACATCTGAAAGAGCTGGAAGCATCAACAAAAACAGAGGTAATAAAAGTGGAAATAAAGTGATTAAAAATATAGAGCTGGAAAATAACAGTGACATTCATGGGAAAATGTAACCCAGTACACCCAGGGAACCGTAATTTGAAACACAGACATTCAAAGGGAGGGAGAATCCTAGAAAGCAACAATGCTGAAAGAGACCTCAGGGTCAAATTAGACATGAATTTGCAATATGATCTAACAGCATGACCAGTCACTGCTGTTGTGCTGTACAGAGAGAGGTGTATTGGGGAACATGAAGGTCATCCTCTTTCCTGATATGGGTCTGACTGCACCAAAAGCTGGCTCTCTGGTCACCGAGCAGGAATTGAAATGTGTGTATGGGCAGAAATGCAATAAAAACACCCACTCAGCATTTTCCTAAGGCTTCAGGTGCCACGTAAGTACCTTTGCAATGGTTCTGAAGGGTTTGTGGGTGACTGTAGTGTGTGTTCTCCCCATGCTTGGAACTATCCAATGTGAGATGCAAGGCTTCCTGAGACTTTGAAAGTCAGCAGATTTGGGTCTTGGTGCTCTTGGCTGACTGCCCATGCTAGCTGGGAGCCCATGGACCCCCATGCTGTGGGAGGGCTTGGCAGGGACCCGCAGAAGCTTACACCAACAAAGCAAAGGTGTAAATCGCATTGTGGTGGTGGTTACAGACTGATGGGAAGAGGTGCTGCTGCTCTCCTTGCAGAGGATTATCTCACAGTCTGACCAGTCACCAGGAGGATGTAGGCCATGTGCTGCTCAGCCAGAGGGAGATGAGATCTCCTACTTTGCAGGACCACCAGGTTGGGCTAAAGGCATTGGCCACCCGCACACTCCTTCTGCACTGGCATTGCCCCCACAGAGGTGGCAGGATCTGGGAGCAGGGAGGGACCATGTGGGCAGGGGGCCTGAGGCTGGGCCTGAGCACTGCGAGACATCCTTGCCCCCATGTCATGGCTGACATGCATTTCACATCAACAGTCTGATTAAACATTGTGATCATGGGGAGCAAAAAACAAAATTCAAAATTCAAGACCCCTCCTTTCCACGCTCCCCCAGTAATTGTTCCATGAATAAACTGGGCGAAAAGGGTTTAAATTCTTCAACCAGTGTGCAAACCTGTACCTCTTGGGACAACTGCATCTAAATTGGTTCATCAGTTTGTACCTATCGATAAACATTTGCAGCCATATTTTCTTGCTTGACTGAGTGACTCTTGGTGGAAGGCAGGTACACCAGGAAAGCATGCATGGAGAGCTACCAGCCTCACACCTCCCTTGCCCAGTGTCTCTCCTGTCACTGACTTGCTATCCTAGAGAAACATAAAGAAGCCCTTTGACTGCAATTGCTCTTCCTAGATTGATCCAGGAGCGGCAATGTAATGCCTTGCCACATTGCCTTTCCGCTGACAGTCTACTCTGGCCAGGGAGAGGGACACCACACATTTCCCTGGCAGCCACAAAGCTGGCTCGAAGGCTTGGTGGGGCAGTGGGGCACTGTCCCCAGGGCTGGATCATGGTTTAGAGCAGGCTGCATGGGGAAAAACACAGTTCTCAAACACATGTGGGTTTTTTATGTTACCAGTTTTTAAAAGTCTGTTTTTCAAAATTATTCTGTTGAAGAACCTTAAGTAGAATACAGCCACTTGGTATTTTTAATCTGGTTTTGCTTCTTGCTTTCCGGTGTCTTTGTCACTATGAGTAGCAGACGTTTGGCTATTATGCAGGAAAAAAAAAAATGAAATTCAACTGGGAATGTTAGTTGCTAACTAAAACCCATGTACAAAATTGCAAATGACAGTTTACAAGGTCAAAAATCTTTTACTTCAATATGACTACAGCAGTCTGAAATGTAAGTTTAAGCATGTACAATACAAAATTCTAATATTGTCTATCACAAGTTTTCCATTGAGATGAGTGGATGATATTTACATATATGGAAGCATAAATAATATCCATCAGAAACCACCGAGGTTAACAGAATTCCAAAAGAGGCTACATATTTTAGGTCACTGAGGTCTGGTGAGAGGAATTATTGTGGGTTAATGTTCGTTTTATTGCTGTTATTAAGAAAAATGTCAAGAGTTTGAAGCCAAGCTGCAGCATGAGAAGATTTTTTATGTATTGCCAAGTTATTAAGATGGTGAAGTAATATTTTGTCCAGTTGATGCCCAATTATCAGTGCAAGCTGAAAAAAGAGTTAGAAAAATCTTTTCTTTGCCTTGCCTTTTCTCCCCTCCCTCTCCCAAAAAATGTTTTGTGCCAGGGCTTCCCTCCAGGCAAATGCATTCACATACAACCCTGGGTGTGACTAACAGCAAAATTTGGCAAAAGCTCTATAACTTTCAGCTATTTCTCCCCTTTCTGTCTTTCTCCAATATTATTAATAAGTTAATTAGGTGATTGTGCATCAAGTTCAATGTTTTGAACTCTGTTTTTTTCCAATGGCAGATTATTTTTATCTAGATAATAAAATAGCTAGTAGATGGAAGATGAATGGCCAGTTATTATCAGTTTCTACACAAGTGGTATATCCTATGATTGTCTGACAAATTTAATTAGGATAATTCACCAGAAGACTAATTAAAAACCCAAAATAGTTTGCACTAGTCCATCAGTTTTAATCTCTACCTTAGAGATCACATTTCATTCTGTCAAGCAACAGTATTTAACTAAATTAAATGAAATCCCACTCCATTGCTCCTGAACTCAAGAAACCTTAGCCCAGTTTATTTTTCTGCTGTGCAGGCTCAATCGGCTTTGCAATGCCTGTTCTGGAGAGCAATGTTCAAAAACTCTCCAAATAACATTTTGCAGAGTCTGAGCAGCAGAAGGACAATGGAGAAGCAGAAAGAAACAAGACTGCAGACACCTGGTTCTTCCTAAAAGCTGTGCAAACCCAAGCTCATTGCTCCCGAGAAATGACACAAGGACATAATTGAGTACTGTTGTGAGAAATGGTGATATTTGTAGTTCTGTCTGCTTTTCCTTTCACCTAAGGCCTACATCTTCAGATTAAGTAGTTCTTTTGGCTCAGTCTCCCTTGCAGTCATAGCTCTTGCCCCACTATGATGCACTTGGATTGGCATGGGGGTGTCTGCCCCTCTTGGGGGCTGGCTTGAATTAGCAATCTGTGCTCTGGGTTTTTGGGGGTCTCTGAGCAAAGTGCCAGGGAGGCATATCTCTGGCAAGAACTGAACCTTCTTCTCCCTCTGGGCCTACTGAATTGCTTGAACTTTGAGAGGAGACTCAGTGACCCCCCTGCGGTGGCTTGGGGCTGCCCACCCTGGGGGTGGTGGGGGCAGTCAGGCTGGGCTCCTGCCACTTGCCTGGCATTGAAGACACAGAGCAGCCCAACAGAGCCCCATCAGTTTTCCAGTGGCTGATGTGGGGAATGGGGCAGCTCATTCCTCCTGCAGAAAATCCACAGGGGGAAGGTGCTTCCTAAACTAAAAATTCAGTGAGCCCATACTGAGATTGTCAAGCTTGTTAATTTTATATGCTATCCCAACTGGTGAGTCTCCTACTAATTCCTTCAATGCCATATTCTGCAAATTACCCTGTGTGAACTTCTCTGCCTGTGCCCTTTTGACTTTAGGGAGATGCTGCACAGGGAGAAAGGTCATGCCTCACAGAGCAGTCACAAGCTGGGGCACCAGGGACAGCTTATGAGTGCGATTTTTTTTCTTTCTTTAGGTATAGGGAAGGCAGGAGACTGTCACTGTGCAGGCCTTGTAATGGACTGAATGTGCTGTATCATCGTGAACCAAATGAGTGGAGGGAAAAAAAAGTAACCTCTCTCTAACAGGAGACAGAAACATAACATTAATTATTAATTAAAGACAGCATCTTTCCAATTTGTGTTCACCCTACATATATTTGGAATAAGATATCCACCGTATCATTGGTGATATAAAGTCTATTTCCCTAATGTTTGCAAAGGGTTTTCTGAACCTCATTTTAAAAGTTTTTGAGATGCTGGCATTGTCTTACTTCAACTCTGTAAGCTGGAGTCCTTTTTCTTCTTTCTGGTATCATCCTGGACACGAACAGTATGTCAAGAAAAAGAACTGCAAAGCTTTGAGCTGTTGTCAAGACTTTCAAGGCCCAAACTGCCAAATTAAGGTTTTTAATATATTCCCTTTAAGATACATATTTTTATTTTGATATACAGATGTCATTAAGACACTCCTTCTGTAACAAGGACCCCACCGTCCTTGAAGTACAACCCACGTAGACCACCATGGGAACATGGCCACACCAGCACCTCCACATCCAGCTCCCTCCAGCCCCTATTTGTGAGGGGTGAGAATGGTCCCTCCATCTCCAGCCTTGGTTTGGGCCCCTGGGTTGCTCTAGAGAGGAGTGTGGCTTCAGGCACAGGTTCAATGCCTTTTCTCCACCAGAGGACCAAACCTCAACTCCAAGCCCCTTTACAAAGTGGAGACTGTATTTTTATTTATAGTATATTGCTGGGAAATCATCTCTGAAGTAAAGGACTTTGTGAGAAACACATTGTCAGACAAGATCAGGAGCAAAAACCAGATATGCTGTGCAGTGGGGTCAAGGATCAGGGTTTGAAGGTAGATTCTCATTAGCTCCCTGAGGGATAAGATACTTGCATGTTTTTAAATTTCTGTCTCTAAATACATTACTGGTACTTCTGAATCTTTTCCATAATCTGAGACATTTTATGATAAAGAGGAATATGTAGCCTTCTTTCCTACCAGCCATGACCAAAAGGGGAGTTTGCCATGGTCTGTTAAAGCCCCAGTGGGGTGACTGCTGTTTAATGTGAATTACAGCACCGGATACCTACTTGCCAGAGGAAACTGTATAAGAGAGCCTGTCTCCACAGCCAACTTGGGAATGTAAGAACTTTAAAATTTTCTGTTGTTGTGTTTGAACCTGTATTTTGAACCCTGGTATTTCACAGTCATGTCATTTTAACTTGAGCGTGGAACTGAGTCCTTTCTCAAAATATCAGTGACAATATTAGTTGGCAGTTGATGAAATTATTAGAGATATTGTTGCAGGACCATTGACCAGATTTTATCAAATGTTAGAAAAAAATTAAGTCAAGGGTGATTCCTCTGCCTAGGTTGTTTTGTCTTCTTAACAGCCTGTTTTCCTTTGATTCACTTTTCATATTGAAGTTTCTCTTTCCTGTGCAAATCCTTCATTTGAGTTGTTTAAAGCGTTTTACTTGTTTGTTTTTTCCCTGTACATTAGTTCAGGAAACACTGTAGTTCTTGATAGACTGTTTTTTCTGTCTCCGGAGGGTTCTTTTGATAATCAGGAGGAAAATAATCTCCTGCCTTCCTGGTATATTCTGAAAGTACCGACTTTTCAGAGATTACTTAGGATATGCTTTTTATTAATGGGATCAGGAGAGGCAGCTTCCTAATGATTAGAATTTGTGGTTTTATCTGAAAGTATTTTTCTCACTAAAATCTCTCTAATAGCAAGCTAAATTATAAAAACATTAATTAGATCATTAGATAAATGGACATTAATCCTCCAGCTGTATGTAATACAGCCTTTGATGTACCCTGCTTAGGAGCTTTAGGTCTGTCCAGCATTTCTTTTTCCCCAAGTATATTATTTTTTCAATAATTAATGCAGGTATTTTGCTGTGTTTCTTCAGAGTTACTGTAGGAGAATAAGGCTCTAGTTGAGTGGAAGTCACTAAAAGAGCCAGTTTCCAGGGCACGAAACCCTTTCATTTAAAGGGTCAAAGATCAACTCAACAAGAAGTTGAGTCATGCCAAAAGCAGGACAAGTGTGTCCCCTGGGAGAGAGTGAGCGAGAGTGAGCAGGAGAATGCCACAGAGAAGAATTTTCTGTCTTGGGAAGGTGTTTTGGACTGGAATGGGTCGTGGGCGTGATGGATCACCAAAGCCTACTGAATTTTCTTAATCAATGCTAATCTTCGGCAAGTGTGGAAATAGTTGTTAAATGATCTTATAACCAGAAGCTGTTCATATCCAGCTTCTGGACTTACTAGTGTGTGTTCTCTAATTAAAACCAGAGAAATTTGTAATGCGAGTTACAACATATCATTACTCTATTTTTTTCAGACGTCTCCAGTCAATAACAATATTGAAGGTCACACAGTTTCTGGTGTGTGTATTTTGCAATCATTCTTTTAGTTGTTGTTGTTGGTTTGCAGTATTAAACATGTGCAGCACTTAGCACAGAATTATTGGATGATCTGGAGAAAAAGAGGAAGTGTGAAATCAATGGAATTTTCAATAAGAACTTTTGAGGGATTTCTGTTTGTTCACCTGGTGCTACTTTGCTTTCAACCTGTCAGCATCACCTGAAAGAAAGTGCATAAGTGTGCACAAATATATGTGTCTGTACATATATATGTGATCAGCAGAACAGGAGCAAGAAGATAACAGTACTTCATCGGGCTGCATCCTCCAGAGTGCATGCATTAAAAAAGAAACACTATTTCAGAGATTTCATCCACTTTTTTTTCTAATGAATACAGCACTGTAAGTATATTATGAATTGAGGAAGCACAAAACTATATAGTACTACATATTATTTTTATGACCTTTGCACTGCATTTGCACTTAATATGGGTTAATTTACTTGCATATGCAAAGCTGAACAATAAAAACCTCCACGCAGCGTAGGCTGTGGCAATATAGTTCTTACAAAGGTGTTAGGAAGGTTTTAAGAAGTGCTGACTGCAGATTGCAGATGTGATTGATGGTTGTGGGAGCAAGACGTGTATTCACAGATAACATGAGTAGCTGATTACATGCTCTTATTTCCTACTGAGTGCAGGCTGCTTCCCTGCAACGTACTCCTTTTCGCTGGTTGAGAGGTTTCTCTCGAGGAAAGATCTCTACAATAGCCCAGAAAACTGGATCGGCACTTGGTGATAGGAAAATGCTGATAGATAATCCTACATCATGACTTTGAGATTTTACAGTACCTTGAGACATTTTACATCGCAAACAAGTGTTTGGACGTTTACTTTATTTTCGTTAATCACCCAAAAGTATGAATGTTCATTCTGCAGTTTACACAAGGCCTGTACAGCCTTGGTCTGGATGTTGGTCCTAAAACACCATAGACATGGGACTTTTTCATGAGATTTTTTTGTTATAACCCATTCTTGCTCAAGTTTTCTCATCTCACAGTCAGCCATTAACCAGCCAGTCAGCTGTTATTAAAACAAAAAACCTCCTCTTTTAGTCCAAACACCAACAATATGGCCTGGTAACATTCAGCAGGCTTTGAGCGGTAACCTGCCAGTGCATTCCCGTTGTGTAATGCATTTACACATTCCCAGCAGATTTTAATTTACTCTAGCAATGTCTAGACTAATTCACACACAGCACATTGTAATGCAAATGGAATGGTTAAAATAGATCACACGTCTCTCTTCCATCTCAATTTCGGTCTAATGTATCATTGCAGCTTATTCTGTAAACTGTTGAAGCCATCTTCATTCAACTGTAAACTAAAGAGACTAGATGTCTATCAGACGAAACCAAAACAGTTCTTGATTAATCACAACCTCTTGACCTAATGAGTGATAGCTGTGTTAAAAATGTTGTCATTATCTAAATGGAGTACCCAAATGTCCTGCAGATCCTAAGCAAATTGACTCTCTTCTATTTATAAACAACACTGGAAGATGAACTCCTGGGTTTATACTGGAAAAGGGACATCATTCATTTTTATCCAACATACCTGCTTTTAGTGATATTACCCACACACGTGGGTTTTAGAAAATCTTAACAACTGAAGTGGTTTATATGCTTTTAAGACTAATTTTGAGGTTTATGTGTACATTCATCACACTGCAGTTGGGCGCTCAATATCTACCTAAAATGCATAGTATTAATAGTACATGTTAAAGCTCCTTCTTGGGCTTTCTGTTAGATGCTAAACATCATTAGCACTAGATGTGGAATTTTGCATTTCCAGGGTTTGTATAAATGTTATTTGCTGCGCCGAGGGCATTTTTCCAACATGTAAAATGCACATCTCTTTGTGTGCATGACAAAGTGATGAATCTTTGAAAAGCCAGTTTTATAGTTATGTATTGCCAGTTTTTTGATTAATAATCTGGTCACATGCAAGTAAAGATGCTGTTATAGAAAAAAAAATCAAATTATGTACAGATTTTTTTTTCCTGTTGCTTTTTATGTATTGGTTGTTTCTTTCTACATGTTGTTCCAATGAAACCTTGAGAGAGAAGAGGCCTGGATTGCACATGTTTCAAATGATTTACAATTCTTCTGTTCCAACAGATGCCTATTTGTTATGTTATGATATTACTTTTAATTCCTAGCAGGTATGGTAGTTCTTATTCCTATTTTAAAAAAAAAAAAAAAAAAAGTATAACTAGTTCTGGTGCTGAGAATAAACACGAGGTCAATCACAAATTCTCTTTTGGAATGTAATTGCAGTTTAATGTAACTAAAAGATCCCTGTCAGTAAAATGAACAGCAAAATCCATTCTACATTTATAAATTATTTGTTGTGCGGTGAATGAAAAGCATTTAATAGCAAAGGCAGGAAGCTTTTCTCAGCTTGCATGGACCACATGGGTAGATCTGCCAGTACACACGGTGCCCCAGAACAGCACAGGCAGATGTGTTGTGTCCCCCCTGTGGCTACCATGGCTTGTTGTACCAGCCCTACGGGCAATTCCACTGTACAGCCTTGGCTTTTGAGGGGAAGATGCTCTGAAGTGTGAGCTACAGCATCCTCCCTCCTACCAGCACAAGTGTGCAGCCCAAAGCCAGCAGGAGCACCAAGATTTAAAGAATCTCTCTCACTTGGCAGTGGAGTTAGAAATTAACACCTCACCAGGAGCCTGTCCACAGATTGCAGAAGACTTTCCTAGTTCTCCCTGGTACTTTTTTCTTTTAGATGCCTGCAAGTTGCATTAGCTTTTTTTTGCCAAGGATTGCCCTGAGGCCACCTGTTGAGTCAATTATTCATGATGGCCCCATAATCCTCATTTGAGTTGTTGCTTTGCAGAATAAAATCTCTCATCCTTTAAGAAGAGACTGTATTCCTCACTCTCCCTTTTAATACCTGGCATTTAGATGCATGAAAATGCACTGTCAGACCATGACCATGTAATCAAATGATCCATGTCACCCTGCAACAGTATTTTTTTCTTCTCAGTACTTTTTACCCCACAGATCTCTAAATCCTGTGCTGATTTCACAAACACAGAATTTATAACACTGTTCAGATCTTTCATATAAACACCAAATAATGCTGAACCAAAAGTCGGTCCTGGTGGAGTCTCACTGAGAACGTTGTCTGACATTTCCTTATTTTCAGCCACACCTAGAGATATCCACAATCCTGCTTTTATTTAATGTAAACTGTGCTTTTTAATCCCAATGTCATGTGACACTAAATCAAATGCCTTGGAGAAGTCAAAGTATACTATAACAATGTTGCTGTCTTTTGTAAGTAGTAGTAATTTTATGAAGAAATGAAAAAGACATAACTTCATCTGATAAGGCCAAATTTCCATGAGACTATGGTAAATAACATTAGTCTTATTTTCGTCCTTAATTCTTTATTGAACCACAGCAGACCATTCCACTCTTTTATTCATGATAACTCATCTACAGTTCCTCAGGCCTGAAAGCATCTGTCTGTAGTTGCTCTAATATTTAAATTGTTCTAATATTGAATATTTCCAGTTTACTGGACTCCTGAAATACTTGCTGCTTCCAAGTTCTTTAGGTGGTTACAAAGAATTTAGTTAGTGCTTCCTGGCTGGTGGTATACCAGGAAGTTTGACTGAATGATCTGAAAGCCCCTTCCGACCATAATTTCTATGAAATCTTTGAAGCTGACTTTGGCAATATTACAAAGGAAATCTGTAAGGAATGATGAACTGTTCTTGACCAATGCTTTTCACTGCGGTTGTGTCTGCAGCATGAGGAAGCAAAACTTTGTTCCTTGGGATTTCACTTTCACCATAGAAGTTTCTTCTGGCCAAATCTATTCTTTATAACCTTCCACAGCATCACTAGAACCACAAAGCAAGAGTAGATGTTATGTGATTTGCTATACTGGCCTCCACAGACAAAATTACATTTCATAGAAAATTAGTTTCTCGAGCTCTTTGTTTTATGCTGTCAGCATAATAACATGCTCAGATTGCTCATACTCTGACAGTGTTAGTTTCACAGCATCACAGCATCACAGAATATCAGGGATTGGATTTCGTACTACAGTATTGTTCCCTTATGCCTACTGCTGCAATAAAAAAGAGAAAGAGAATAAAAAAGGGAAAGAGTTAACTGCTTGTTCAGAAATGGCATGAATTGATTTTACTAATTCTTATTTATATCATATTTTATGTATATATATGTTATATATATACTATCAACTTAATAATATATATATTATATGCAACAGAATCACAGAATCACAGAATATCAGGGAAGTATGACTTATGGTTTTATATATGCAAAT
Organism: Jacana jacana; assembly: GCA_013400555.1. NCBI lineage: Eukaryota > Metazoa > Chordata > Aves > Charadriiformes > Jacanidae > Jacana > Jacana jacana. The sequence continues at coordinate 120,554 of VZTM01006237.1, read as the reverse complement.
ATATAGAATACATATATTATGCACATATAACACAAAATATATTAGATCTACTAGCTCCTCCAAGGATATATTGATGTTGCTGTCTGTAATGTGTCTGAAGCCTGAAGAAATTTTCCTGACGAAGCTTTGACCAGTTAGGTAAGGCAGGGGCAGAAGGTTGTGCATGGACTTTGCAAGGCTACTGAGCTCTCTGCAGAACCCTTCAGTTACTGACATACATACTGATATGAATGCAGTAGTGCTGAACTTATGCTCTTCTGTATGCTTGCAGTATAGAATCATAGAATGGTAGGAGTTGGATGGGACCTTAAAGATCATCTAGTTCCAACGCCCCAGCCATGGGCAGGGACACCTACCACTAAAGCAGGTTGCTCAAAGCCACATCCAGCCTGGCCTTAAACATTTTATATATAGAATCATATCTTAATGATACTAGCTTTCTTGCTCTAACTACACAGATATAGGATACCCACTTAAGAGCTACAATAAGCATAAATATGACAAAAGATAACAAGCCCTTCATATTCCTCCAATTAAAAAAAAAAGAAAACCAACCAACAAACCCTGATTTCAGAGCTTTGATGTCTGAGATGCTCAAGCTTACATTCAAACCTATAAATTCAAACTACAAAAACATGGCTAAAGGCAGGTGTATTTTCCACTGGTGATCTCTCAACTCATTCTTGTTCCTTTTTCAGTTCCTTTTACTTGAAGACCTCCTATTTAGCTCCAGGTTTCTCGGGAATGTAAATCAGATTTCAGAGTTAAGGTCTGGAAAGTATGTTATATAATAATTTCAAGAACAAATAAAATTTCAGTGCTACATCGGAATTTCACTGGGGTGTGTTTTTAAACATAATCAATGTGTCAACTATGAGGAAACCATTATTCTACACTATTCAGACATGGACTGAAAGTATGATTTTATACACATACTAAATGTATGGTTTGAGTGGTTTTGGTTTTTGTTGCAGTTACGAGATTACAGAATAAGCAATGATTTGGGATAGAATCACAGAATTTTATATATATATATATAATCATAGAATCTTTCAGGTTTGAAAAGACCCTTGGGATCATTGAGTCCAACCATCAGCCCTACTCTACAAAGTTCTCCTCTACACCATATCCCCCAACACCACATCTAAACAGCTCTTAAACATATTCAGGGATGGTGACTCAACCACCTCCCTGGGCAGCCAATTCCAATGTTTGATCACTCTTTCTGTGAAAAATTCTTTCATAATGTTCAGCCTAAACCTACCCTGTTGCAGCTTGAAGCCGTTCCCTCTTGTTCTATCGCTAATTACCTGTGAGAAGAGACCAGCACCAACCTCTCTGCAATGTCCTTTCAAGTAGTTGTAGAGAGTGATGAGGTCTTTCCTCAGCCGCCTCCACACTTACAGGGAAGGGTGAGGCTGTTTCACCAGAGTCCATTGTCAGTCGCAGAGGACTCCTTATCTGCACTGGCTTCACCAACCCTTAGGGCCTGATGCTTTCATGCTTGCCCCCAGGGAAGGTCCTTCTGAAACTCAGCTCAAGTTCTAATGTTTCAGGCTAATAGATGGGCTGACATCTGGTCCCCATTTTTACATTCTGCTATTAACTAAGTCAACAGAATGCTCCCTGGATCAGTAAATTTCATGTTAAATCAGTAGTAGTTAATTTCTATAGGTACCATGGGCGTGTTTAGATGATCACACCTCACATGGCATAACGTGTCTAGTATTGATTATACCTGTCACAATGCACTGAAAAATATGTTGGTTTGCATTGATATGCTGAATCCACATGTACACTGAGTTAACTAGTCCAAGACGAAGGAGTATTAATATTGTGTTGCAGAAAAAGAAAAATTTCCCAGATAATGTAAAAACTTGACTTACTGGGAGCACACAGAGTATATGACTGAGAGAGCTGTTAAGCAACTCCCACTGCGTCCCAAAGCACTGATCTCTTCGAAGCTACTCAGGCCCTGTCTCTGGTAGTACAGATGGGACAGCAGCTCAAAGCAGGCTCCATGGCGTCCCTCATTGCTAAGTAATAGTGCAGAGTCACCCTAAAATTCAGCAGAGCCCAGTGCTGAGCTACTCCAGCACTCTATGTGACTCCTATGGGCTAGGTAAATGCAAGTGACCATAGCCTTCTTGCTCACTCTCCTCAGGAAGAAGTTGCCTGGCTTGTCTTGAAGCCATGCCTCTCAATTCTCCCACTCCCTGCCATGCCAGTCATTTTTCCAGAAAAACACCTTTCACCAGATCACTCCCCTATACCAAGCTTGGGCATTGCCTGGGCACTGGCCCAAGAAGCCTGAACCAATTCTGTGCTATAGAACATGCTAATAATCAAACACATAGACAATTTTGGGAACGTGGTTGAGCCCTAAACCTAAAAGATGAGATCTCACCAGGCTTATTGATCCTTTCTCACAGTTTGCCACATTGAGTTTGCGGTGATTTTAAAGTTAATCTGTTTTCTGCACCATCCTCCTTGAGTCTCCAGGCCCTGGTTATCTTAGGTGTTGCACCAGACCTAAGTTAGCTCTTTGAAAAGCCCTTTTAGGATATGAAGTGCTTGGAAACGTCTGAATCTGAACGGATTTTCAGGCGCTATCTTTGACTCAGAGATGGGCTAAAGTAGCATCGTCACATGATATGTTCGGAAATGTAGAAAGCATAGTGTTCTCCAGGCCTCTGGGACTGGGACTCCAGGCCCACGGGAGTCTTTTGTCAGAAGGCTTGATGGCTTCTGCCCAAAGTTGCCTTGTAACTCCATGATTTAACAGTTCACTATTCAGTCTATGAGAAAGAGGCTACATCGCTGGGGTATCTGTGCCAGCCTGTGCCCCCTCTGGACGGCTTTCCCAGAAAATTAGCTCCATGTAGAGCCATCTCTGGAGCCTCTCCACATTTGATGTAGTTAATCTGCAGCCTAGATAAATCTCTGAAAAATAATCGAGACGATCGTGCTCTGATTCTTTGTAGCTGGTGTTTAATCAGTGTAAGAATATAAGACAATATTGCTCCCACTTGTCTATGTATAAATCTGGAGGAAATCCACTTCTTCAAGTGGTATTAGAAGGCAGCTTACATTCTCTTCACAGAAGCAGATTTGGAAGAATAGATTCTCTAGATATTTACTTTAGTTCCATGATTTGTCTGATGGAAATAACAGTTTAGGTGCAGACAATGGGGGTGGAGGGAAATCATGTTCTCTATTACCTACACTTCTCTAATTTCAAACTCCAATTTTTGGAAGTAAAATAATTTGCCCCCCACATGGTATCTGTTTCTGGAACTTATTATCTGCTTTGTTAAGTTCAGATGGCATTCAGATAAGGATAATTTAATTAGACATTCGAGTAATCATACATGCATACTTACTGCCGCAGCAGGGGGTGGCGTCTTCAAAACAAACCGCTTCACATATTACTTCAGACAGCATGTTTTCCCTGAAAGTTTGCACATTGTGTGCATGTATGTGTGTATCACCTCCTTTTTTCTCAAGACTTCATATCACATGGTGTTTCCCCTTTGAAGATTTTCAAGCTGTTTGGGAATATCCCTACCTAGAAAAACTTCCTGTGGTTAGGAGGTGTTCCTTTGAGAAAATGCTCATTTTACACTGATGCTCCACTTTGAAGACAGTGATAACATCGCAGAGGGGAGCGCCTCCACACTGAATTTTCTCAAGCCTGGGAGGACATATCCCCGAGCTTGTGAGGCATACATGCAGATGATATTTCTTTGGTTATCTGCCCATTGCAGAGGTGTTCTCACTACTCCGCATTGCTTTGCAGTTTACAGTGTCATCATATTTTCCATCTGAAAATCCAGTGAGAAGAGCATGTTTACAATAGTTCCATTAGGAATAATCTGAGGAAGTGTTTAGTGGGAGTGGTCCAAAAGTAGGTGAGAAATGGTCTTTTGGCTTGTGCTGCTGCTTAGTATTTTGCCTGTTCATATTTCCAGATCTGCTTCAAGCTCTGTCTGAGAATTAGAATCTAGCTGATGTCCAATACATGAACTAATTAAAATAAATGAAAATTTGCATTCCTTAGTTCTACTAGATCTCAGAGAGATTAAAAATTTTAAATTGAAAGTGAAATCCAGCTTCTGAAAATAGCCCATACTTTGTAAAATAACCAAAATAAAAACTTTCTGTAACCATTCCTTACATTTTGAGTGTTTAAAATCTGTTTGAATTTGAGGCTGCAGCCAATATCTGGGTGAAAGAGCAAACGTGTTGCACCGTAAACATCATAAAAGTGGTTGTATAAACTTGAAACAACTTATTCAGGAGAAAACAGCTTGCAAAAGAAGCACAAGTGAAAATATTTAGGTTTGGCTGAAGTAGCTATGGACTTGGTCTTTATATGCATGCCATGCAAGTAAATAGCTTGTGGGTGGGTCTAAAGCCAATGTGAACCTTTATGTGGAAAATACTGCCTATGTGGGTATGGAAAATAGCCCACTTAAACTATAATTATACTGAATATGTGAAAATAAAACCTGAATAAAACAGCCATGTAGAAAGGATATTTCTTTTATATTTCTCTGGGTATGTTCTATGCTATACTCGGGGTCTCGGGACAGACAGGACTATACTGTATTCATATTAATTGGAAGTAAACAGTATACAAAGTAAAACATCTTCTTTAAATACATACAAAATCAAAGTAGAAACAAAAAGATATGCAACTGAAGTTAGATCAGATCTAACAGACTGTTACAACTTGTTGATTCAGTTTGCTGAGTAGGAAGCTTAGCTGTAGTTACTGGCTCCTTTTTTAAAAAACTCAGCAAGATACTGATTGAAAGAGAGACACTGGTGCATTGGGAAATCTGTTCACTTACGATGGCTTTGGGGATGGTGTTACAACCTGTTGATTAAGTTTCCCCTCAGTAGCCAGTTGGAGTGACAAGGCTGAACTCAAGAAATGCTGGTACTGGCGAGGTTTCATCTTTGATTCTGGCTTCCCACTTCCCTCCTGCTCTAGACCTCCCATAATAGGATGAGAAAACGCCTGGTGTAGTACTTTCTGTACTGACTCTGCTTTGGTTTTAGCATCTCTTGTGCTGTGGGAATCTGCATCCATGATCTCGCAACAATTTCTGGCTGTGACAGACAGTGACGTGAATACACAGAGCAAACTTGTTCTGTTTGGTAACACAGGATCAGGCCTTTACCTGAGTTTCAATGGTGTTTCAATGCTGACTCTGATTTGTGCTAAGATTTACATGAACTTTATGGAGAACAGCAAAGTCATGTAATGAATTTGGTGCAAACTGTTTGGGTATAGATCAGACCTCTCAGCTGTACTGCTGAGCTGTGCTTGTCCAAGTGATGCAAATCTTCTCCATGGCATGAACACTGTTAACTAGCTGCCACTATATGGCAAGCAGAGAAATGAGAAAGTTCCCTGAGGTAACTAGTTTTACACCACTGCTTCCATTTTACTTTTGGTGTTTCACTAAATTCTGAAGGGACAGCTGTTAAGCATGCAGATGTTGGTACTTGCAGGACACAGCCTATATGACTTTAAAGAAACAATATTCTCACATCCACCACAGTGCAGTGCTGTCCATCCCCAGTTTCATCCTTGTTCTGCAACAAAACAAAGGTGTATGTATACAAAATCAAAGTAGAAACATGCATGTAAATGATAAAAAGATATGCACAGTGTATCTAAGCAATTATAATAGTGTCAAATACTAGATGAGCAAGCAAGACGCAAGCTGTGAATGAGTATCCTATGGAAATGCACTACTTGTCTGACTAATAAAGAGACCCTAGAGCCATTAGCATGCATAATGGCATTGGTTTTATGATACTCGAGCTATTGAAGAAATAGCCCTCTATGTATGCTATTCCTTTCTTAGAAAACTAGAGTCGTTTTTTCAATGATTAGTTCCCTTTTTCCATCAGTGGAATATTCCTTCTCACCTTTCTCAGATTTTGTGGAGAGTGTTGACATCTCATACACAGAGTCCTTTAATCATTGCCTGTTCTCTGCTCTCCGTGAGGACATCTTTACTGGAATCATGTTTTGTTTTTATTGCTTCCAGAATTTTCTATTTCTTGTCTTCATCTGCAACTTTTAAAAACACTAAGCACCACATAGTACCTGGGGACTGATGGTACAGGCATTTCACACTAATATCTATTTGTTGCATTTACTTTTTGCACCAGTCCTGAGAAGTTTTGTTTCACAGATTCAAGAGGATTCAGATTCTTGTCTACTGCCTAATGTAATAACCATATTTGCTTATTGAACATAGTAAGCTTTTCTGCACACTCAATGCTAAGGAAATGGTAGTTTACAGGGCGAGTACCAGTGGGCAGAGGTGTTTTCATCAGGGCCCCATGTCACTCACACTATTTCACTGGATAAAGTTAAAAATCTTCCTTTTTGAAAAAGATGCCATGTGTCATTCTGGTTTACAAAAAAACCCAAACAAACAAACCACCCACCTTGAATAGTTAACCTAGAGTGATTTCCACATTGATATCTTCTAAGTCTAGGTATCTTCTTTGAACATGCATGTGGTATGTAACTTTTGACTGAACTGACAAAGGCGTGACTGAGGCAAATATTCTGGCCTGTCCTATTCAGTAGGCAAAGCTAAGTCATCCTAATGTTCATTTCTGACTTTAAAGTTTGCTGATGAGCTTATATTTATTGTAAAGCAAGATGTGGGATCAGTTGGAAGCTTAAAGGGGAAGAATTTAAAGGTGAATTCAGGAAATCAGTACCTCATAGGAAGAATGAAAAAAACTTGTAGTGAGCGTGACTGTGGCAAAAGAGAAACCAGCAAGATATGTGAGAAGATTGGAAGTGTGATGCAGACAGATTTTATATTGGGTTTGTAAATGGAGAATGGAAATGTAAGTCTCGCCCAGAGGAGATAGAATGTTCCTTTTTCCCTTTACAATCCATTTTCTCTTGGAACACAGGAAGCAAGTGCTTAGGAGAAAGAATTGTGGTTGTAAAGAAGGTGATTAGGCAAGCACAGGGCACTGAATTCAGCATGGAAGTCTCGACTCAACTCTTTGAAGTTATATTGACATAGAGTAACAGTGGTGAATCAAACCCAAGCTGAGGCAGTCTTGTCAATATTGCAGTTTAACATTCACGTGTGGTCGCTACTCATTCCAGATGGCAATTAGATATTGGAGCAGAGTAACAGGGCATCTGCTTGTCCAGCAGAAACCAACTGAAGGATTTTAATGAGAACTTGTATTTCTACTGAAGTATGAATTCTGGCAGTTAGAGCAACAGACCTATATTCTTTGCTAGTGTAAATTGGCAACACTCTGATGGATCTACAGCAATTCACACCAGCTGAGATTCTGACATGTTATGGTAGATTTATGCAATAACCACCTCTTTGTGCCAAAGATTTGAGTACTTCAGGGGTGATAATATTGTTGGTTGATCCATGGACAGGAAAAATGAGGAAGAGAAACTGCGACCTTCAAGAAAAAATAATGTCCCAAAGGTCAGCTCCTGGAAGAAAAGTAAACTTGCTTTCAAAAGAAAATCGAAGTCATGAGTGAAAAAAGGGCCTCTTCATTTGGACTTTCTGACTTGCTTTTGTTTTTTCTTCAAAGGCAAAAAAAGTTAATGTAAAAGCTGCTATCTTTTTTTCTGGTTTGTTCTGGCTCTTGTGCCACACCCTTCATCAGCAGGATCAGATTGCCATCCAGCAGCACATTAAAGCAGTGTGTCATATGTGGGGATTTCCCTCTTTCTCTCCCTAGGAAGACATTGTGCACACGTTTTTGTTAAAAACTTTTTTGATGTTTTATTATGTGTTTAGCAGAGAAGTAAGGTTGTGGAAGTTTCTTTTGCACTTGGAAGAGAAGTTAAAGAGGTATGTGGGATTTTCTGGTGTAACAAACATTCCTTCCAGTCTTAGACTGGTTTCCGAAAGTTCTGTCCACCATAGGTTAATTCTTCTGTACCTTCTTTTTGATACTGTCAAAAACCTTAAAAAAAAAAAAAAAGACAAAGGTCCAAATGGACTAAACCATTCAAGATGCATGAGCTCAGAAGAAAACCACCAGGAAAATGCTTGGCTTTACAATTGCCCTAGAAGCTGGGTCCTGCCAGGTTCATTTGCAGAAAAGCGGTAGTTCCATAGAGAGTATCTACACTGAAACTGGTGGAAGCAGTTGCATAGGTAATAAATCCACAAAATAACCTGTGGTCCTTCTTGCTGTTGTTCATACATAAGCTCTCAACACCCATGAATCTGCAGATAGCTATATTTCCAAAATGAAACTTCCCCTAGCACAGAAAGTCTAACCAGAATGATCAAAGTCATGATGGCACTAAGCACTTTGACACCCATCTCACCTTTAAACCTCATCGGTATTTACAATAGGTTGCTATTCTCACCTGAGGGATGCTTTCAAATAGGCTTCTGAACACATTCATACTGAACTATATAATAATTTTACCCATGAAATAGCAGATTGAGAATTCAAATAATTTCTCATGTACTTTGAACCCCTGAGTTGCAGAGAGATTCCCAAATAGCAGTCAAGAAGGCAGATTCAAGATCTCCTTACAACAGACATTTTAACTTTGCCACCATAAACATTAATTAATCCATATATGGAGGCAGAGAAAAGGTACCTGTCACTTATTGGACAGGTTACTTTCCAGTGTGGGAAGAGTATCTTAACTAGAGCAGCAGCTCTGATCCAGGTCTCCTTACCTTCCTCAACAAGGGACTCAGCTACCAGACTATAGAGTCATGTCCTCTCTCTTCCTCAATCATTGATATTTAATATTTTAAACAAATTGGAGGAGCCTTCTTCAGAAGAAATGGCAGTTTTCCCACCTACAGATACCTTACAGATCATGTCAAGGGCTCTCTACTGGGAGTGAGGATCATTTTAGGCAGGTAGGTAAAAATCTATATATCCTGTACCTCAGGAAACCATTTAAGGCTTCTTTTGAGAAGGAGATAGAGGTATTGCTGTCACTTACCCAGCCACATTCTGGGAGTGTGTGCTGTTATGTTCATGTCCCACCAGGGGAGGTTCAGGACCAAGCATCCTTACCTGAGGTAGAAGCCTGGGTCTCACGCATGACCTTGGCAAAGATTTCAGCTGACCACCAGGCCATTCCCTACTCAGGATGGTAGCATTTGTGAAGCCTGGTATAAGCACCTGACTACGCAGGTACTGTTGGGGAGTGTCAGCCCTTAGTGTATTTTCCTAGATAGCAACATTCCTAAATAAATGACCATATCAAGCTGGGAAAAAGTTGCAAGATATCTTTTCTGAGTGACAGCATTATCTAATAGATTCTTTTGCACAAACAACAAAAGAAATTTTCAAACAAGCAAAAACAATCTTATGCTACTGAGGTGCACTCCCACTTCCAGTCTTTCAGCATCCTGTGGCAACAAGTTCCACAGGTTAACTGTTTGCTGTGCGTTTATTTTTTAAATATAATGAAAATATTTGTGTTTTCCCACTTCTTTTCTTCCCAGGATGGGAAGAAAGACCTTGAATTTAGTCCTCACACAGACTATCCCCACAATGTCTTCCTAGAGAGAGAAAGAGGGAAAAACCACATATGACACACCACTTTAATGTGCAACTGGATGGCAATCTGATTCTGCTAATGAAGGGTGCGACACTGCTCCCCACTACCCCTAGCAAAGCATAGTATTCAGGATTCAATACTTAAGCCTTTTTACAGCTTTGTATACAGCATTTTCTACTTTGTTTTCTATTCCCTTCTTAATGAGTACTAACATTCTACTTGTTTCCCTGTCGATCCTTAGCAATGAGCTGACATTTTCATTGAACTACCCACAACTACCAGATCTCTGTTGGAGTAGGAATAGCTAATCTAGAGCTCATAAATGAGTGTGTGCAATTAGGGCTCCTTACCCCATGAATATTACTTTTTATTTGTCTTTCATAAGCACTGCTATTACACCACGGTCATCTATCAACCTTACAAAGTCTCTGGCAGAATTTCTGCATCTAAGGCTAACACATTTGAAAAAAAGATTTTATTACTACATTTTTATGCCTTTAGTGTGTTATTCCTTACAATCTTTTTGGCCAGCTTTATTATGAGTTACCAATTGACTTGCTAAAGTTTATGTTCTTTTCTATTTTCTTCATTGCTCCACATGAGCTCCACTGTTCGAAGGATTTCTTTTTACCCCAATTAGCTGCCCTTACTATATTATATAGTCGAGTTGCATTTTTTGTGTGGTCCTCTAAGGTTGGTTTCTGAGGGTTTTTTTGGATACGTAATGTGCGATTATCCTGAGACTTTAATGGTGTACATAAACATGGGATCTGCAAATTTTTATTCTTTTGGTTGCTCCCTTTAAATTCCATTTTAACAAGATTTCTCATTTTTATGTACTTCCCCTTCTGAAATTACAATTTTGGCCGTTTGCTCCTGTAGGAATGTTGATTTCAAGCGGTTTATAGTCATTCTTAAAGTGAACTTTTGTTTTGAAGGAGGCCCCATGTACTGTTTAGGCCTAAATAGAAAATTGTTTCTCCCTCCAAAAATTATCCTGCTGGTTGCTGCAGGAAGAAGTCGTTCATGGTAACTAAAACTTCAGCCTTCTGCTGCAGACCTAGCTGAATATTTATCCTATAGGGATGCCTGAAGTGTTTCTACAGGGCTCTCTGAAGTAGTGGTGTGCAGTAATGCTCTCTGAAGCCATAGGGAGACTCCTGCAGGCTTTCCTTTGTGTATTTCCCACTCCTTCATAAGGCTGATGAAGTGGCAAATATCTCTCCCCTAGGGTATGGGTGGTCACCTCCCTTCTCCCTTGATTTCACCAAAATCGACAATAGTTGAATCAACAACCCTGTTCGTTTAATGAGTCTCTGAAACCAGAGGATAGCCCAAGTGCTTTGGTTTCAAGTTGTCTGGTTAATGCTGTCTGAATCTCTAGTTCTGCACTGGGACCTTCAGTTTTGATGGATGAACGGATGTACAACACGCAGCATGTTTCACCAAAAGTGAGTAGTTTCTGCGCCACACTGAACCCTACCTATGAATTAATCCAGACTATTTTCAGATCTCCAGGACTTCACAGGAAATCCTGCGAAGTTCTTGAGGTAAAGAACAGTGTTTCTTTACTACCTTAAACAGATTGATTTTTTCCTGAAAAACATTTTAATCAAAATCAAAAGAATAGTGTGTTGTTTTTTTCTCTTATACCATTTTCACCCCAGATTTGTGACTGCAATATTGGGAGGGGAAGAATGTTTGTATTGCATAAGGTGGAGCAGATCACACAAATTAGTCTAAGCAAGAGTACACTGATGACATATTACTTCTTTTATTTATTTGTGCAGTTATTAATTTTAGACCTAAGCAGACAATATGCATATTATTGGAGTTTGCTTTACTGTAGGCAGTTTATTTGATACACAGAACTATTAAGTTTTCATTTGCTCAGAAACTACTGCCAAATAGCGATCAAGCAGTTGAAAGGACATGGCACGGCCAACTGGGCATCTACAGCAAAAAGGATGAAAGTTTTCTCTGTCTGGTTATATACTTGAACTGTTAGGATACCAGCTCTGTGCAAACTCTCCTGTATCCCATTTGCAAAAGGGCTTGGCAAATGAGTCTTGAAGTTTGGTGCCCAGGGACTGTAAATAGTTGGCCTGGCTGATCCAACGGCTCTCCATACCAGCCTTTGATCTTTCAATATGTAAACTCTGCTACTGCCAGAGTCCTGTGGAAATATTCCTTGTAGCATAAGAATTATTGAGGGACAGGGATGAGGAAGAATGAGGGAAAATGCAGTTCCTCTGAAGGGGTGAGTGCTACCACCTCTTTGGTTTTCTGCCATAGGGGCAGATAACTGACCTTTACCTTCTCTCAACCAGCAGAGCAAGAAGGCATGGACTGAAATCCAAGTGTGTGAGCGCTGGTCCCAAAATCACAGGGATTTCTGAAAAGTGCATACATACTTAACATCCGTGGTAGGACTGCAGCTGATGTGTGCTTCTTCTGCCAGTTGTCACTAACGCATTTCAAGCGCTGGCTGAAACATGGGAAAATTAGCTGGGCACAAGCTGTGGTAATGAAATATTGAAGAGGAGGATTTATGTGTCCTGATGGCTTGTGTTTTGTACAGTTGTCTGGTACTGTCCTCTAGATTTAAAGATAGTCACCAGAATATTATTTTTCACTCTGTAGCAATAATTTCAAACCTCTGACAACTTTCAGAGATAAAACAGGTCAGTGTGATACATCAGGACACAGGTTTGATTCTGGCTTGGTGTAAGCAGACTCTTCCAGGCTGCTCATGGAGCTTCTTGACTTTCTGTCTAAATTAATATGCAGTATCTGTTCTCCTCAGTTTATTCTGATGGTACCATCTGAGAGGCAGGTATCACTGTAAGGGTGAGGGGAGGAGTGGGATTGAAAGTGGAAAAGAAAAGGTGCTAATGAAGACCAGGAGACTGACCTCCCTTACTGTACCCCAATATCATCAGTGGTTTAGAACTGTGAGTTCATGGTTGGAGACTGAATTATTAGCAGTGACCTCTGGCTCTTGGGCTGAAATAGTTATGCTGCCTTGAAGCAAGCTGTGAAGATATTTTTTTTTAGGATTGGGATTGGATCTTATCAATAGTACTGTTGATACCAAGGGGTGCGAAAGAGTTGTGGCTTCCAGCATAGGCATCATTTGTAAACTGGTGGATGAGCTCATTTTGGATTAATGGACTCATTTCTCTTGATCTGCCTGTACGTGTACACCAAAATGTCTTGAGAAGTTCAGAGGCCTGAACTGTGTTGAAGATACAGAGAACTATCTAAAAACTATTTAAAAAGTAACATATAATAAGTAGAGAAATATTTTCTACTATGCCATGTTATTTGGAACTAGCCATGATAATAAAACAGAAAATTCTGTAGCTTGCAGCTTTAAATGTATTTATTATTTGCAATTAATACTATCCTGTCCTATTAAATGGCTAAATCAAGGCATGTCATGGTTAAAATTAATCAAGGAAGGACTGATTTAACAGCTAGATGAGTCATAACGATCAAATTTTTTTATTATGTCATTTTAAAACACAAATTTGGATTATTATAATTAAAATACTAATAACTTTCTGTAGGTATATGCCCACGTATGCATATTAATTAAATATTAATTATTTCCTTCTGAGTTAGGATTTTATTAAGTGTGATACTTAGGTCTGATGCCTGCACTCATTTTTCAGTCATGGTCTTCAGGGTTCAAAAGGAAATCAGCACAGATAGAAAAACTGAATAGTGAAGTGACTTGCCTGTGACCTTACTGCAGGTCCGTGCTGACTCTCAGGTTGGCATCCAACTCCCAGATTCTCCTTGCTACTTTTGTGTATGGTTTAAAAAGAAACCAATCATTGGGCCCAGAGGTTCAGTTTCATGGGTCCCAGTAAGGAGGTCTGAACAATAAAGGGGGTTTTGTTACACAGGAAGCCAGTGGCAGCCGTCAGAAGACAGCCTGAGCACCCTGAAATGCTGAGGCCATGCTGGGAGAGTAATACATGACCAAATCACTAGCACAGACATGTGATTATAGCTCTTGCACTTTCTTAATAAAAATAGAGCACACTTCCCAGCAACTCTTACACATCCCTCAGTGGGAAATTCAAGGACTCTGAGGACGGAATGAGCTCAGCAGCCACAGTGGAGACACCTACTAAAGTGGGCAGAAGAACAGGCTTGGGGCCATATAACTGTCATTCTCCACATCAACTTAAGATCTGCGGCACCTCGAGCCCAGTGTGGGAGTGTAGCAGTTAAAGCCCTTGCTGAGCCAAGAGTTGCGTGGGTTGCACCAGAAGACCAAACTCTCCTCTGCCAGTGGTGCAGCATCTCTGGCGTAGCCACACTCAGTTGCAAAAATTAGCGACATTAAAGCTATTTTACTTTGGAATCGTATTAATAAAGAAAGAGATGCCAATAATGTCCCACAGCTGTAGAGAGCAGAGGTAGTAGAATGGAGATTTAGGTCAATAAAATAAACTGTTACCATGACAGACTAATCTCATCCAAGAAACTCTTTGCTCATTTTTTTCCTGGCTTTTTGTAACCATAAGGAAACTTAACAAAAGTTCTGTCTCACAGAGTCTGAAAACAACCTCCCTCTGAACTCCCTCAACAGGGGAAAGAGGACATCCCCTCAACTCATTTGAGTAGCATGTTTTTTTCTGGCAATAATCTTCTTTTCTTCAGTGGAAACGAGTATGGGATCATGTGCTTCTCTGAAGGTTCCTAGGGAGTCTGGAACAAGAAGCAGTCACAACTCCATGGAGAGCATGAGCATCAGAAGAGCAGAGCTGGGTCGTTAGAGATCTCAGCTTCTGATTCACCCTTTGCAGGATTAGTCTTATAATATTTTTAATGGGTATCCATTCTATTGCAATGTATAGGAGTGCAGTGACCCTTAAATGTCAGCATCTAACATTACATTAATTCACTCTTTAATGAAACTAAAGAGGGCTCAGAGAGTTTTGTGACCAAAGGCTGTTTACGAGAATTGCACCTTTCATTAACTGACTTTGGAGAGATGAAATAAAATTAACTTTCTGAAATATTTTGATACTGGATACACTGATTTTGTGAACAGCAAATCCCTCTGGTTCAGACCCCAAATAAGGGCTTCTGACAATTAGGATATAAAATGAACTGTGAAATCCTATATGCCTAATATCCCTTCCTAATGCAAATCAAATTTGCTGCCCTGCCAAGCAGTTTGATCCCACACAGCACAGAAGCAAGGTAGTCTGCAAGTAAAAGCTCACATAAGCTCACATTTAAAAGATGAAACATTAGTGATTATACAGAATGGCCTTTCAATGCTGGAAAGACATGTATAAAGGTGAATAGATATAAAATTAATTAAAACTTAGAATTGTCTCATTGTTTTCAAAGGGCAAAAGAAAAATATATCAATGACCACGATGTGCCAGAAAATAGGACTGACATGCACCTTTCCTTTTCAAACTGACTTAGAGATGCAAACCCTGGCTAAACTGGGTTTGAAAGTCCAAGTCTTGGGACCCATCATGAAAATTTACCACCACATTGTGCCAGGTGGTCTGTAACCTGAATGAACTCCTAGATTTTAAAATATCTCTTTGTTTCTAGAGATATTTCAAGTGCTGCCTGTGACATTTGAACACTTAGGATCAGTGGGCAGTAGCTTGGACAATTCTTGTTCACCCTGTGTACATTTCGGAAGGGGAGCCAACATCCTTGCGGTTCTGCTTTACTCCTCAATTACCTGCAGGAAAAAAAAAAACACAGAATCATGTGAAAACTACATTGAATGTGCTTGTTAGCAAATAAAAAGTAGCTAACTAAAATAAAAACTCTCTTGACCACTTTCTAAGACATGGACATAAACTGTTAGAAAGCACACAATATCTTAAACCCATAACCACAATAC
Source organism: Jacana jacana (assembly GCA_013400555.1). Taxonomy (NCBI): domain Eukaryota; kingdom Metazoa; phylum Chordata; class Aves; order Charadriiformes; family Jacanidae; genus Jacana; species Jacana jacana. The sequence continues at coordinate 105,096 of VZTM01006237.1, read as the reverse complement.
CCTTGCTGAAGGTCAGGTCGAATCAGAGATCACTTTTGTGCCTAATATTGAAGGAGAGACTGTTCATGTTTGTGGACTGGTGAAACTGTACAAGAACAGTTTATCCATGTAAAAGTATAGCACACAGATCACTGCCAAGGACAGCAAGACCTATTTTGATCTGGTACGTAAGTCCTGGTAACATATGCGAAGAGTAGCTTGGGGAAGGTGTAAGTTACATATCAAATTTTTCATAATTGAAAACTGCCTGAAGTTTGATGCAAAGTACAGCATAATTTAACCATGAAAACATTGTATGAGTGACTAGTTATGATAACTAGAGAGGAACTGCTAAGGAAATGGGCAAAGAGAACAAACACTAGCAACACATGCCATTTTAAAACTTTTACAAAATAAACTGTACATTAATAGGAAATAATAATCTAAAGTATTGGGGAAAAAATCACCATGTGACATTAGCTTTTGTCAATAGCCTCACTTGATACCATGGCACGGACTTGATACCAAGCAATGGGTGTCCCATTTCCACTGTGCTCCTTTGGGGGCAAATGTTTTCTTTCTTCAGAAGTTCAAACACTTCCAGAACAAGTGTTTGCTACATCAGTAGGAAGCTGTAGTAATAAGAGCAAAATGAATATACAAAACACATTGTTATTTCTGAGTAGCATTTGGAATAGATGCCATAAGAATGCCCTCATAAGTGGGCATTCGTTTGTTGCTTTTACAAGCAGGAAGTTATTTGAGTGACTCCTTGCTTCATCTCTGTGCTTAACTCTAAATTATATTTGCTTATGTTCATTATCCTTGTCTTTGTTGATTTGTTTGGGTTGGGGATTTTTTGTAAAAGGGAAGTATGAGAGAAAATGTATGCATGGGCTGCATATCTCAGCCTATATACATCTACACAACTCCATTGCTGTGAGCTGCATTGATGCTTTGGCACAAAGGGCATACCCTCATGGACTCACCATTTGCCTATTTAGTGCATCATCAGTTAACTCCCAGTTTCCACGATCACTTTCCAGTGTGAGATCAAAGAAAAAAAGAAAGCAGGTGTAGGACACAACAAGGGATTCCATGTACCCTCACTATGCTCAGAGCACTCACCTGACCTCTCTTTCACATCAGGAGAAAGAACTGTGCAAGGCATTCGCAGGACTTATTGAAAATTGGTTGGTTGTATTTTCATGAATAAATTATGGTCTTTTTCCTAAGTTAGTGACATTTAGAACAAAAAGCCATGGACCTGAGGCTATAGCATGTACCACCTTTAACCTTGCTGAGCAGTAGGAATAAGAAAATAGTTGTCTGTAAATATATTTATTCTCCTTTTTTGTGAGTTGTTTATAAACCTGACATATTATCTTAAGTACTTCTGTGAAATTATCAGACAAATAATTTTTAGTCTGAAGGTTGTCAGTAAGCAGTAATCAAAATTTAAAATTGACCGGATAAGTATTATTCTTAGAATTGTCTTTCTGGTAACAATGCTTAAAACTTAGAATTTAGGAATTAATCTCTGGTAAAAGCTTTTAAAATTTGCTTAACATAAGTACTGTCTGTTATATTTCTTGTCCAAGAGGACAAACGGTTTGAACCGAACCATAGCAGATGTGTTTAAAAATGTGAAGAAATATTCACAGTCTTTTTTTCTTTTTTTTAATCTGAAGCAATTACCATCTCCTGCTTTCCTATATGATGGTTAATTCTCCTTCCTCACAGAGAAACAACCCTGGGAACCTGCTGATTCTCTTTTCACAGTTCTTGGATATGTAATTTCACACATAGAGGAGAAAAATTGTGTGAAATGTTGTAACTGACATTGTCAGTCAGCAGGAAACCTGAAAAGAGATATTGAGATGGAGCTGTGAAAAGTGACAATTGTGGAGCGGTACATTTCCATGTGATAGATAGAGCTGTAGGGCGCAGGTCACTGCAGCTCGCAAGGGGCAATCTTTGTGTTACTGATATCCCCAGGGCTGCAAAGGCTGAGTGCCACGCTCGGAGAACTGTCGGGCAATTTGCTAATGCAGCAACCTGAAAACAAGAAGGGGCAGCATAAACGTGAGGGCCGAAAGACAGCACCGGTATATGTATATATCTATTCTACAGGTATACTGACCATCATTGGTTTTCTTAGTAGCTTAAAGTGGACTTTTCTCAAAATCCGGGTTTTTTTTCTGCATAGATGTAAAAAGCCACAAAGAGGTACTAAATTAGAAAGTTTTACTACTGAAAACTAACACCGTCATATGTTAAGCTACCGCATTTTATCAATAGTACTGCACAAATATTAAATCTGGGTGCTTTCTCAGGTTTCTTATGAGCACTGGAAACTAATAGTTAAAAACTGAAAGGAGTAAATAGTTCCTTCTCCAAAAGTACCTTCTGCTTTCAAGAGCAACCCTCTGAGGCCTTCCTTTTTTCCCTTGCTGTGCTGCAACTTTACAGTCTCAAAATGGAAGGTGCCTTTCCTAAATCTTCCCTGTCAAACAGGTGACTCTCAAAGTTAGATTAAAAAAATATAAAATAATAAAATAAAATAAAATAAAATAAAATAAAATAAAATAAAATAAAATAAATAATGCATTCAATTTTAAAATAATATTCTACTGAAATTTTAAATTATTTTACAATATAATGCTGATTTGTTTTTATTTCTTCCTAAACCTTCATTCCATATTTGAGGATATTGTTGACAATTTCCATTTTGTCACCTTTAGGATAAAGTGCTTTGATTTTTTCTTTCCAAATGACTTTTCAGCTAGAACATTTTAATTATAGCATGCAATAGAAAATAATTCTATTTTAAACACATTTGGTCAAAGTGACTGTTTTCTTAGTGTTTTTTCCTTACAGAGAATGTAGCCATTTTCTGATTTGACATGAAGCTCAATTTGGAAAGCCCAGAAGCATTTGGGGAATTAAATCAATTGTCCTCCAGCCAGTTTTACCGTCCAGGCTAGTCTGGGGTATTTCCACAGATGGTGATGCCAAGAGGTTCTTTGGCCTTTTGCTCTGAAAGTAGTGTTTCTACATGACACTTCAGCCTGTAACCTACGTTGTTCCTGGCATTGCCCACTTCAGTCTCTTCTGTACTCAATCAGTATATTAGTATAGAATTAAGATAATAAGAATAATTGCTCCTTTTTTAATAACACTTCATGTGTTTATGAACAGCCATACACATAAGGGTTATTTTCCAAATCATTTCTCATTTTTCTTGTTCTCTTCTGAGTTCTCCAATTAGTATGTATTTCTTTTTTTTAATGTGCTGTTCACAACAGCATGCGACGCTCCAACTGAGGCTTATCAAGTGAAGTAGAGCAGAATAATTACCTCATTTCTTCTACGCGTGACATTCTTGTTAATGTGACTCAAAGCAGAGCATTTGCCTTGTTTTGCCACAGTGTTGCATTGTTGATTCATATTCAAATAATTAGTCACTGTAAATCCACATGCTGCTCTGTAAATCCATGCGCTAGCTTGGGCTACCCCTCAGCTGCCAACAGCAGCAGACAGGAGCTGTGACCAGGGTGGCAGGCACTATATAAAAAAAAGGGACACAATTCTTCTTCCTGACCGGACTACCGACTTCTGTACTTGTATGTGAACTGCTGGTTTCTCAGAAGATTTACAGCATCTTAAGTAGATCCCAATAGTGAGTGATTTCAGACTGGTGTCTCTGGAGTATAATAACTCACCACTTGTCACATCCCTCCTCCAAAAATGAGTACTCGCCCTTCCCTTCCACATACATAGTGTCCAGAAGACGTAAGAAGAAGCACTAGAATAATGGAAACTGTCCTTGTCCAGAGATTACTCCACAATTACTGAAGCCATTGTAATAATAATAATTAAAAAATAATAATTTCTATTGTCGTTCCAGTAGTGCCCCAGAGCTCTAATCAATGCCATGAGCTGTGTCAATGCAAAATGACATGAATGCAAGGACTGTGGTAGTATTGAACATTTGAGAGATGTCTCAAGAGAAAGCTCTTTCATGAAGACTTGTAAGGTCATTGGCATCATTGCCATACCTCTGTTCAGGCCCCATTCTTCATGCCTGCATCTTGGCATTATCTCCCGGAACTGGAAATAGGTGTTTTTCTGTTCATAATGAGGTTAACAGAACATTATTTTCTTCAACCACAGGCACAGAAGACTCCAAGGAAAGTCTTTAAATGGTAGCAGAGAGCTCATGACTCTCACTCTGTTGTGCTCACCCAGAGAAAGAACGTTCGCCTGTGTAAGAAGCTGCAAAGCTTTTGCTTTCCAAGAATATACATCCCACTTGTGAGAAGAATAGTCCCACAGGTAAGTTGATCAATGCAATTTTCTTCCAAAGCAAGCCCAGGGCTTGAGTTCAAAGAATAAAAAGTCTGTGTCTGTGTGGCTTTTGGCAGGTGGCATTAAATCCACATGGTTGCCCTACCAGGATCCTTGGTGAGGTGACTCTGCTGCTCAGCCATATAAACATGCTTTTCATTTTTGCCCTAAAGGCTCAGGTTTAATTTCATTGCTTTAAAAGGATACATACACACAGAAATTGGGATTGTGCTTTGTTCACTCTCCCAGGAAAGGTGCTGTTTTCCTGGAAGTGGTGACAGAAGAGGGACACTAAGGTCTGTCATGCAGACTAACCTCCAAAAACCAGATGAGTCAAAATAATTGGTCTCCATGTTGCCCAGCTTCTCACCTCTTTCCTGGGTGGTTTTATCCATAAGAGACAGGGGTTGTGGTCACTCCAGTCACTGTACTCTCACCTGAAAAGAGGAGGTTTGATGTAATGACTTGAACCTGGGTCTCCTGCACCCAAGATGAGTGCTCTGAAAAGAAGGCAAGTTGTCCGTCTCCCACTTGTCTGCTTATCTATCTCTATCAAAGTGAAGCAGCTCCAAAAAAAAACACCAGAAACTAGAGACCTAGGATGTGGAAACCCAGAAAGGGAGCCTTCTCATAAACAGGCATCACAGGAACATGGTCTAACACACCTCCAAGAAAAACTGTATAGCCAGCAAGACATTTTTATTCTGTTTAAAATCCTTTTCTCTGTGGTTCTTATGCAAAAATAAACATATTTTTTTTCCAAGCAGAATTACTTATTTTTCCAATAATCTTTCTGAGAACCTCAGTGAGACATCTACTTAAAGATTTGGTGTGGCTAAACAAAGATATTCAAAGCTAGTTCAAATTCTTCCCTTAAATAAGGGATTGCCTTAAAAATGGAATCTGGGAGCAGCTTATTAGATTTTGTTGTTGATTTTGTTATTTAGGAAATCCTAAAGGATTTCCATTTCTCTCTGCCTTTTCCTTTAAAAATGCAAGGAGAAGTTTTTACAGTATTGTGCGATCCCAAGAAGTAAGGCTTGGAGAAAAAAGCAAATCATCATGCCATTATGCCTTCATTTGGCAAATAACATAATCTAGGATCTTCAAAGACAAGTGAAGAAATACAGGAGGCAATGTCAATTGAGTCATATTTGAAAATACTAAATACTTCAGATTCATTTCAAAATCCTGGACATGAAGTATTTTATATCTCCAAAGTTAACTGATTTACTGAGAACTATATCAATTATACTATCTGCTAAGATTCTTAAACTCTCTGAATACAGGGTGCAATATTGAGAAAAAAGCCACAGATCCATATCAAAAGAATTTGAGTTGTGACAAATTTTAGTCAGTAGCCACAATGTGTTTTATGATAGGAAATAAAAATGGCAGACACTAGTTAAATACATTAGAAAGTGGGTTTATACTCCTCTGAGATTGTGAATCCCAATGGGAGCACTGTTGATCTAAAGATCACAGAAAGATAGGACCAGGTCACGTGCTGATGCAAATGAGCATAGTTTTCTTGACATCGGTGGACCTACAGTGATTGATTCCAGATGAAGTGATGAGATGATTCGGGTGTGCTCTGCCCTCCTGAAAAGCCGTTGAGAGATGCATTGAGAGCAGTACAGGGATAGCCTCACCAGAGGCAAACACAACGCAACAGTGTTCCCTTTAAACAGACATGGAAAGGAAAAAAGCAGCATCTCTCCCTGAGCTGGTGGAGTGACTGGCTTTGGTGAAAGGACAAAAAGCAGTGGTGTACTCAGTGCTCAGGAGTTGGGAAGGGAGGCACTAAAGGCAATATGTGTTAAGTAACAGGGACAGAAAGAGCACCAGCAAATTGTCTCACCATCTTCAGAAAAAAAAAATGGTGTGTACTTGCCTCTACATGGATTTAGATGGTCATTGAGGTTTGACTCAACAAGGGCTCAAATGTGTTTGCCTGGGAAGAGGAAGGAGGAAAGATGAGGCTTGCTCTAAAGGCAATCTGGCTACAGAAGCACAACCAAGTAACTAGCTAAAGCCAGCACTGCCTACAGCTTAGCAACAGTCTCCTGGCATCCAAGTGTGGGTTGCAACACTGGGTCTAGACACTGGGTAAAAATTCAGGCAGCTGGTTTGACCTGGGCATCATGATGTTGTGGCTGATGAGGTACTTAAGCTAATTTACTGACTCTCTCTCAAGTGTTTTTTACCTTGGCACAATACATAGAACTAAGCATGACTACAGATACTCATCAATAGTCCAGGCACTATCTAAAATATTTAAAAGTTTGGTAATGTGGTCCCTCTGGAAATAAAAGTAAAAGGTACTTATTGGTTCTTAAAGCCTCAAAACACTGCAGTGAATTAAATCTCATCTTATTTGAAATGGTGGTATCAAAATGCTGAAAATAAAATAAATCCTGAAATCTTCTTCATGGGCTCAATAAAACCTGAACATACATTTTTTCCTAAGTTTGGTGTTTTTTTTCTTAGACCATTATTTACAGTATTTAAAGGTATTTCAGAGTTTTCACAGTTGAATTTCCTACTTTACAGGGAACTGTAAACCCTCTGCAATTACTGTTATGGCATTATCCCACATTTGCCCATCAAAAGAAAACATGGAAAGCAGTTTGCAGAGTAACTCATTTTGTTAATACTGAAACAATTGTCTATTAAACTACCCAATTAAAGCTATATTAAGTAGAATATTTTATCTCACTCTTATTTTCAGGAGTCAACAACCCAAGTACAAGGAGACTAATGACTTAAAATTCAGCCTTCTCTGTACAACTGATGGAGTTTTGTTCCTGGGCTACCTCCTCCTTGACTCATTCAGCGTGAATGGCAGATTCCTACATCGTGTCAAGTTTCAGATCACCATAGAAACAAACTAGGAGGCAGTTTCATTAATCATTTAGAGCACAAGAAGTCTAGGTCAGTCTGATTGCAGCATATAGAGTATCATCCTAGCGCCACATGGGACTCAGTTGATTTGAATTAAAAAAGATTAAGCTGCCCCTAGGACGCTCAGCATCATCAGTTTAAGTTCTCATGTAACAGTGGTCTCTGGAGCCACATGGATTAGGAGACTGAAGCTATGCATTTATTTTTCAGGGCTCAGTGAAACATTAGATGAGTGCAGGTGTCTGAGGGGAAAAAAGGACAAAGATCACATATAGTTTTTTAGACTTGTTGCTGTTCTTTTGAAACTGGAAACAATAACTCAGTTTTATTTCTCCAGTGACAGTTACCACTCTTTTTTGGCCATGCAATGGTACATCTGTTACCCAATGTTTACAATTTAGATTTATAAAAATTTCATACCACGAACCGTAATTTTAACACAGAGCTGCAAGTTGGGCATAGTACAGTTTACATGAATGCTGACATTTTTTTTCCTGGTGGGTTAAAAAATGCATGAAATGAATACTGGTGACATTTTAGTTTTGCTTGAATTAAGATTTATTGCTCCCAGGAAACTAACTTACAGGCAGCCACAAATCAACTTGACTACGAAATAGTTGTATATGTACACCACAAAATGAACCCCCCCTTCCAAAGTACTCACCTTATTTATGGGTCTTCCAGTACTTCAAAGACCTTCAGTAACTTAGTCCAGACTGGTTTATTGCTTCATAGAACTAAGACATTTCGAGGGGAAAGTCGTAGGTTACAGTATATTAGGACTCTTTCTCTTGGGCGGCTGAGAATCCCGTGATGCTATATGAACTGTTGATCTAAAGCTTATTATAGCATGACTGCCTAAAGTATAATTCTTAAATCTTTTAAGTCATACAGTACTGTCTTTAATCCCAAGTGCTAAACCTTAAAGCAGAACTACCTTTCCAAAATTCAGAATACCATCTGTGAGTAGATGTGATCACGCTTTGTTAAAATACAGTTCACTTATTCGCACAGGCTGTCTAAGAACTATTTCAAGTTAGTTATTTGAATTTTCAACAAATATTCTACACAGAAAAATCAGGGAGCAAAATCCAACATCACGATATTCCTCATGGAGAGAAAAGAAGTCCTGTCAACCAAGGTACTCCACTTTATTCAAGAACCCCCAAAACCACCACCCTGTGTATTTTACCTATTTGCCCTTGCCATGCCAGTTACCTGAGCTGTGATAGTACCATCAATGGTGAACCCTCCTATTACAGCACATCTAGGGGCATACAGACCAAGTCAGTGCTGTTTTGCTGATGTGCTGTCATTTTTTAATTTATCATTCTGGGGATTTCCAGGGAAGAAGTGTCATTATGCTCAGAAAGCATTTTTAGATTTTCCTAGCACAGTGCAAAGAGATGGCTATTCCCCCTAGGAAGGGGCAAGTGAGTATTATACACACTTTGCAGAAGCAGAAGTTGATACAGTGACACTGAGTGAGTTGCTTTGGGCTATGATATGTAGCCCAAATGTATGGACCACTGTGGCAGCACTCCTGTTCTCCTACCCAGTGCCCACCACAGACCCTCCTACTTACAGCTTTCTGTCAGTTGCTCTTAAAAAAGATGGAGAAAGCCAAAATTAAAGTATACACAAAAAGCCCTGATGGGAGATCAAAACAGATTGTGCTAGCTAATATTTATTGAGTGAAAGCAATGTGCTGGCTGCTACGCAAGCAGAAGAGAAAACATGGTCGGTCCCTATACCATGACATTTATATGGTCTGCTTTGAGGATTACCACCCACCCATTTCCAGCCAGGCTGAAGAGCTTAGCCATTTCTTGGTTGCCCAAGGGAACAGTTGAATTTGCCAGTGCAAGGAGGTGTAGCTGTGGCACCCCGCCAGCAGCAGTCATGGTGGCCAGGCTATATATTTGCTGAGCTCCAGCAAGCCCCCAGGTGAGTGGTGGTCACCATACCTGCATATCGCTGCTCTACTGCTCTGAATCCACCAGATGTCTTCAATCAGCCTGGATATCTGCCTGGCAGCAGTAGTCCCTAGCCTTGTGATCCTTGTTCACAGCCACTGAGCCCGAAAAGGCACAAAAACATGCCACGACAAAAAGCAGCAACTGAGCTAGCAGTATGGGGCTGACCACCATCTCCTCTACCTCAACAGGTGCTGCTTTTTCTCAGCTCCTCATTAGAGGATTGCAGCTTTTGTGAAGGTCCCCCAGCCTGGGGGCAGAGGGCTGTGGTTGCACTGCTGCAATAGCCACACATACCTCTCCATGCTCAGAAATGGGGAGCCATCTTGGGCATATCAGGGGCTGTCTCCACAGGGAGCCTAGCTGCTGCTGCAGGTTGTTATAAGTAATGTCTTAGATGTGTAATTGTATTGCTATCCTTTTTTTACTCTTCATCTTGGTGGTCAATGGTGATTTTTTAAGGCCAAAACCTATCTTCTCAGGTCTATGAACAGTTTCTAAAAAGTGCCATGGGGCTGAAAAGGAGAGAAATTTCTTTTTCTGTTGAATGCGTGTCCTCCCTGCCAAGGGCCTGGGCAGATCAGTGAAGCCGCAGTTTCACTCCTGAGCTCCTGCCAGCTGGAGGGGGCCATGGCAGGTTTGTGGTAACACAGAAGCCCATGTGAGGTCCCTGACTTCTGCTGTTGCCTAAAGCCACCAGAGAGAAGGGCTTCTGTGTAACCCTTTCTTGCCAAGTAGTTGTGGCAGTATTGCTTTTTAATAACCATGTAGCAAAATCAATTGCCCTGGCATGCACTGCCTACAGTTAGTCTCCAAAACATTTTTTGACACAAAACATTAAAAAAAGTGTGTATAAGACTGTGTATAAGACACTGTGTATAAGACATTTCTGACTCATTACATTGGCTGACTTTTATCTTACTTTCCTGCTTTAACTTTAGAGATAAAAAAAAAAAAATGTGTTCCGTTTTCACTGCATGTGGAGCAGAGCAGAGCTACCAGAAGGTTATCTGAATTCTTGCACACACATCATTGTCTCAACCATGTGCTTTCCCAACCTTTCACTGACAGGCATAACCAATGCCTGACGTAAGCAACAATTCAAAGATGCTGAGGCGTCAAAAAGGATCTGAATCATTCTGTCAATCCTTTTCTCATTCAGCTATTGACCCATAGCTTTGTTAGAATTTGGGAAGACTCAGGTCTGAATCAAAAATATTACTTTTCTTGTAAGCCAAACATACTTGACTGAGAAAAAGTGAGCTAATAAAGACAGGGAGGTCATTTTTAATGTCACTTTTTAGAGCGCAGTGTCTGATCTCATTGCCTTGGAATATGATTACATGTAATACATTCACATTGAGCAGGAGAGAATACAGTGGGAGAGAAATGATATGTTTCTCTTCCATGCTCAACATATGGAAATATGTATAAAATAGGAAGATCTAAACTCTACCAGTGCTCATACTTGTTAGTGGGGAGAATAACTGAATTGTTTGGAAATTTCTGGTGACAAATGTACTAATTTGAACTTAGGTGAATATAGTTCACTTGATTTAATAATTGCAGGTTACAAAAAACATAGGTATGAAACAAATCTCTCTGTCCATACACTAATTGCTGCAAAATTCTTAGCTGCTTTTCTGTAACCCTCTGGTAGTTGCTGGTAGCAAGCGGAGATTTACTGGAGGAATTAAAGAAGCTTCATTCCTCCCACCCCCAGCAGCTGTTTAGTCCCGCAGTCTTCCTGGGTAGGGCAGAACTGCATCGATCCTTGGTATGCATGACTCATAGGAAAGTAATAAAAACCCGGGGCTAGAAAAGCCATCAGGAAGGTGATCAACTGATAGTGGAAGTAACTTGTGTTAGATAAAAACATAAGTAGCTGGAAGGCACAAACTGGGGAAGGGGCTGGGCAAGTCTTCTTGGATTGTGTAAAGTACTGGGACTCCTGTCTGCACAGCTATCTCCACAGGCAGTGTAATGTGTGGAGCGCTGTGTAATGCCCGTGAACAGGCCTCTTTCCAAACTGAGTTGTGCAGGTGATACATAAAAGCCATACACAAGGAATGCCCACCTCTAGACTTATCAGGCAACTACAAGCGGATCGAACTGGTCAGGAAACCTATGGGCTCCTCAGCTCTTCCAGTGACTAATTTTGTCACTACTGTTTCCCAAGAGCTAACCAAAACTAAAATACAGACGTCCCCTTTCACTCTGAATATTTCACAAATCTGAATTAATCCATTCTGGGATTAGGTCCATACCTTGGTTCCAAGTTGTAAGTATCATATGCATGTTTCTGTTTCATTAAGACCAAGTGTATTTGGGTAGCTGTCATGTAGTGCCTGGAATGTGATGAAAACAAGAGGTCCTGGCTGCCTGCTTCTGAGGAACTCCCAAGGCACTTCTCACAGGAGCAGGGGTGTTAACCCTGATATCCTGGTCAGATTCCAACATGGCTAATTATATCCCACTCACCTAAAACTCTGCCATACTTTCTCTACTTGCTGCAAGGACAAGCAGGCTTTCTTCTGGACCTCTTAAAGCTTATTGCCTTCCACATCACAGGCAGCTGTATTTAGGGAATAGATGCAGTCAGTTACTAATGTGTAAAATTTCCTGACCAGCAAAGGACAGTTGAAGGAAAATTGCAGTTATTACCACATAGAGTTTAAGGGGAAAGAGGCCAAAAACACCTGTGAAAGGAAGAGTAAATATACCATGAGGCTGCAAATGCGGTTATGGGCAGTCACTTACGAGCAACGGTAATGATCACAGTAACAGTATCCATCATGTTCCCTTATTCGGCATTTTGCCTGAGGGAGATGAAAAGGATAAATGTGGGTGGGAGCAGAGCACTGGACAAAAGTGTGGGAGAACAGCAGCACAGGTGAATATCCCCTGAAGATAACACCAAGGAGCCCAAAGGAGAGCGGAGGAGGATCCTGCTTTCTGAGTCCTAGACTGGATAACCTCATGTGAACTACCATCTGCGGATGTTGCTTGTGACAATATAATAATTTAAGACTTCTATATAGTGATTTAATCTTCCTCAGTCTCTCAAACCTATTTCTTTCCTATACTTATTAAATGGTATTAAGAGATTATTTATCTGTGTAAAACTACAGTGAGATTAACAGTAGGAAAAAACACGTGTTTGAAATTTTGACTAAGGAATAAAATATCAAGGGTAACTATAAAGTTCCAATATTGCATCTTATTGGGTTTTTTGAAAGACAGTGCATGTGTGGTGCATAATACTATGGAAACAGCTGCATGACAATCCCAATAAGGCTATTTGCATTTTATTTAGAAATACTTCTTTCCAGAAGGAAAGCAAATTATGTGAATACATCTCTGCCACTTTTTCTACCAGAACCTCATCTATCTTTTCAGAACCAACAAGCAAAATATCATTGAAATGAGCAGATAGGACAGGTTCACCATGAAGTGTCCAAACGGAGGAGTAGATTTCCACACCGTAGACCGGCAACACTGTTGCTGTTTTCCTGTTCTCTTTCCATGAAAATCAAAGCCGTTTATATGTCTGGAAAGTATCCCGCTATTTTGAGACTCCACAGAGCAACCTCCCTACAGCTCAACTTGTATGGCAGAGTACTGCATTCAAGGCATGCGTCTCTCTGTTACACATATATAGAGAGACACACACACATATATGTATGTATGTACGCACTCGTACACACTCACGTGGCCATTGGTTAGATGACTGGCAGCACAGTGGTTCTGTTATCCAGTAGAACTTTTTAGTTTGCCTGTAATATTTAGCTGAGGAGGTGACAGTAGGATGTGCATTTGACAAATTAAATGTGTGGGTGTGGACTCAAGGGAACGCACATAAAGAGCTATTCTCATTCCTCTTTTTAGCAGACAGGTGTTTCTATCACAGCTAGCAACCTTCAAAAATGAAAAAAAGGGCACAGAGTCTTAAATGCCTCTTCCTGTCACCTGTGTCTCCCCAAACAGGATGAGGCCATGTTAATGGAGTAGCACAAAGTGAACAAGATGACCTGGCAGATGCTACCAGGATGTACTGTACTTTTCCTAAGATAAATAAAGCTGTCATCTTCAGCAGGATCAACAAAGCCCACATATTCTTTAAAGCATAATAAGATACAGTATTACAGAGTTCCAAACTGCTGTGTAATTCCATATTCTCTCCCATGCCATTAGCTCCCCCTATTTATGTACATTTAATGTACATAAGTATTAACTATGTGAATATGTGATAAAATACCCATTTATCCAGCTGATTTTCTTTATCATAAATTGGAAACTAGAGTAAAAAAAACAGTATGAAAAGTAAACACTGAACTGTTGCAATGGTTGCAATGCAGGACTTCATGTTTCAGACTTTTAAACTGCTTTTATCCCACAGCAGAATTTCACTGAATGACTCAGAGTTCCCATAAAAAGCAATAACAGCAATGAATCATTCATTTTATGCAAGGATTCTTGGATTTCTCATCCAGAACTGTAAGAGAACTGGAAAAAGGAGACTCCCTCTTCATTGAAGATGACAGTAGTGCTTCATTGTTATTGTAGATGCATTTAAACATTGTATAAATGAATCCCACAGTTTGTCTGAGAAAGGAAAGCCCTCCCTCGGGTTAATAAGCACTGATGTTCTCTTCAGTTTCTTAGATACAGACAGCACACAAATTTAGGGCTAAGTCTGTGATATTGTCTTGTCCCAGCAAAGCCAGTTTACCAGTTTACATCTTATCAGCCCTGCTGGCAAAGCAGAACTTTGCCAATCCCTGGAAATTCCAGTTTGAACATAATGGTTTCTGTAATGTAAGATGACTTTGCAGAGAGCAAACCTGAAGAGGCTGGCTCCCCTGGCCCTACCTAGCTTCTCCTGTCCTTGAAATCTTGTCCTTTCCTCAGAACTGCAGTTAGCTGGGCAAGCTTACAGATTATCTCCTCCTCCCCACACACAGGAAAGCCAGTAATTTGTTGCTTCTTGTTACAAACTGTTGCCTTCATCATTGCTAATTTTTATTCAAGACCTGGTGTGGTGGCTGCCTCCACCACCCTGTTTTTGAGGGTGACAAGATGTTGTAGGCCCAAGAAATGTGCATAAGGGATGGTTACAGAAAAAAAAACATTCTGGACAGGATGTTCTTTTCAGACCAAAGTTTCAGCCCTTCAGTGTGTCCTGCATGGCCTGACCCATACAGTGGTGCTTGGAACACCAAGAAGCCGCTGAGCCTAAGAGAAATTGCCGGTCAAAACAGTTCACAAGTTTATACATAACTGCTCCTATATCTGTTTTTTTCTTCTGATCTGCTATAATTTGTGTTATTATCCTTATACATTTCTAATCCTTTTTAAATCCTGCTATGCTCTTGATCATTCCTGAACTCGCCTGGAAAATTGGTAATTGTCACAGTTGGACTTTCTAGCAAGACATTTATCTAGGTTTTTCCAATTATCACCCAGTAGTCCCCTTGTGTAATGGAAAAAGTGAACGCATCTGATATTAAGGCTGTCTCATATGAAAATTGTCATAAATGTTATTAGTGGCAAAGTCAAGATGTGTAGAAATCATACTGTATGATATATTGCTGAGAGTTTAAAACAGTGATTCTGAAGAAGCCTTCTACATCCAAAAATCTGGATCAAGAATCAGAGGTCTGTATGTGCATTTTTAACCAAGAACTTCCACTGCGCATTTCCATTCTTCCATCCTGAAGGAAAACAAGTCCAGTCTTTATATAAGCTGAAAAAAAGAATGGAGCTACAGATGTATAAAAGCAGGCATCTAAATGGCATAGAAAAAAGCAATATGGAAGATGGATTATTTTACAGTTTAATCATGTTTTTCTAAAATACTTCACGAGTTACTCCCATAATCAGAATTGTATTACCTCAGCAGATTGCTTAAAAATTTACGCACGTGACATGCTACAATGAACTTCAAGAGGTCACTTGTGAAGAAGGAAAGATGGAAAGTTTGGGCTTTGCATTTAAAATAATTTCATTGCAATAAACTCTGCTGCTCTCTGGAGTCTTCTCCCAAGTGGAACTGGTGAGGTTCACCCTCGACAGCACAGTCAGAGTAAGACTGCTCACAACACTTGAAAATATCTCCTGCTTATGTCTTGTTTACAGAGATTGAGTGAGTGACAGTCAGCCTTCCGTCACACCGGTCTTCCACGAGTCTCACATTTACTATTCTCAGTTGACAGAACCTCAGAGTCACAGAATGGTAGGGGTTGGAAGGGACCTTTGGATATCATCTGCCCAAACCCCTGCCAAAGTAGGTTCCCCTAAAGCAGGCTGGACAGGAACATGTCCAGGAAGGTTTTTAATATTTCCGGAGAAGAAGAATCCACACCCTGTGGAACAGGGCAACCTGTTGCAGTGCTCTGGCACCCTCAAAGTAAAGAATTTTTTCCTTATGTTCAGACGCAATTTACTGTATTTGTTTATGCCCATTGCCTCATGCTCTGTTGCTGGGCACCACTGAACAGCCTGGCCACATCCTCTTGACACCTGTTCTTTAGATATTTATAAGCGTTGATGAGATTCCCTCTCAGTCTTCTCTTCTCCAGGCTAAACAGACCCAAGTGTCTCAGCATTTCCTCATAAGAGATATGTTTCAGCTCCCTGACCATCTCCATAGCCCTCTGCCAGACTCTCTCCTGCAGTTTCTTGTCTTTCTTGAACTGGGGAGCCCAGCACTGGACATAGTACTCCACATGTGACCTCACCAGGGCAGAGTAGAGGGGCAGGATGACCTGCCTTGACCTGCTGGCCATGCTCTATTTAATGCACCCCAGGAGGCTATTAGCCTTCCTGGCCACAAGGGCACATTGCTGGCTCATGATAAACTTATTATCCACCAGGATTCCCAGGTCCTCCTCTGCAGAGCTTCTTTCCAGCAGGTCAATCCACCTGTACTGGTGCATGGAGTCACTCCTCCCTAGGGGCAGGATCCTAACCTTTAAGAAGTGTCCTTTCTTGAAGCAGTACCAGTTGGTCTCACAGCGTAGCTCAAGAAGGCTTGGTGAACTTTAAACTAGTCAGCTTTTGCTTCCTTGCATTTAAGACATTGTCTTCATCAGACACTGGAATGTGGTGCATCTTTTCCATAGGGTAGGTGTTTGATGTGCAAAATAATTTAATGCAGCACATAACATCTATTGCATCACAACAATACTCTGCCAGCACTTTAACAAGATTCCCTTTTCTGTATGCAGCTCCAAGACAGAACTTTCACTGAGCTGTGTTGCTTTAAGATGCAGAACATTGTTTCAGCCTTTCACAAGAAGCCTTCTGCAAAGTTAGCAAATTCCCCAAAACCTTGAATTGGATGTTGGATTTTGGATTGGTATGGTATTATTTACAGTGTTTTGCTGTTTGTGATTAGGTTTACAACAAGGCTGACTGCAAAGTTCTGATCTGGATTTCTCCAAAGTGTTTGGTTCAGTTCTGGGCTGGAGCACGCTGTAGTCAGCAGTTGTTCCTATCAACATCTGTAAAGCATTTGGCATTACTTGAAAATATTCGTCACGATTGTAAAACTAATAAAAGCTCTTCTGTCATATTTTAACTTTAAGGTGGTCATATATGCTGGGCACTCATCATTGATCTAGATGTTATCTGTCTGCAAGTAATATTTTTGCTGTGCTTGCTCCAAACCTGGATTTTTGATCTAGGAGCAATTCTCAGCTGAGAAAACTAGTCTGACCAGGTCTGTGCCAGAACTTGGAGGATTTGCAGTTGATTTACATCCAACTGCTCTGTACCAATTTGTACCAATTCTCAAGCTTCTCAGATAAATTTTGTAGTAGTTTTCTGGTGTGTCATAATTAGCAGAATTTTCCTATGCAAAAGGAGGTTTCTCAATTGATAGTTGAGTCTAAAATAAAGATGAGGGGTTTGTATAAATATTTTAAACACTCTAACTGAAAAATATTATCAAAGTGTTGGGAAATAAGAACTTCATAATATGAGCTGGTTACCTATGAAAGATAATATTAGTATGGGATAGAAATGGGCTACATTGTGATGCTGCTTTCCCTGCGGAAGTGTGCATGAAATTGTGTCAAAATGCAATACTGGCTGAGCAAAGTCCTAATTTCATGTTTTTCATGTGCTGTAAGGACTCCAACCCCTGCATTTGGAATTATGACCAATTTCAGAAGGATTTTTGATGGGATCATATAAAATAATTGTCAAATAGAGCTACGTATCTACTGCTTGAGAGGCTTTCTGCGTCAAAAAACCCTCAGTAAATGTGTGTGTGTCACCTTTCTCTATGGACTAGATTAAGACAAAACATCTCAGAAAAGGTTCAGTAATTGTCTCTCTGTGTCATCTTTCAGTATGCACCAAATAAAACCAAACCACCTCTTATTAGCTGTGGCTTGAAACAAGTGGATATTATTATTCAGTGACTTGTCAGTCTAAAACAACACAGTCATATGGCTGGGATCTGAGGCTGGGTGTCTCCTAAGCCAAAATCTACAAAAACTGTCTAGTTATGAGGACATCCCAATTGCTTCAGGCTTAAAAATCTAACTGTTAATTTGTGTATCACAATCCATTCCTGCATTGCACTACTGTGTTTTCCACAATATCTTGGCTTCCATGTTGCAGGATTTGCCCTGCTGGCAGTTTTCACTGGGTAAAGCCAGAATGACTCTTTGAGTACGTGTGAAGTCTTCTAAAAATTGATTGGCATTGGTCTATTTCTACTCCAGCAGAAGTCAGTCAGCAGGAATTGCACTAAGGAACCGGAGCCAAGCTAGTGCTGAGCATCCTTGAAAATCCACCGTCCACACCCATTAGCAATAGTGTGTGACTATGCTGAGAGTTTTGGTGATGGACCTTTTCCTGCGTACGCATACGATGTCCTAGCTCACCAAATATTTTTCTAAATGAGGTCCAACATCATGACTACAAAATTAGTAACCACATTTTTGACAAGTAGTGGGTCAAATTATCTGCAGATTGCTCATAGCTGGTTTAGGTCTAAATTAAATTTACTCTTCGTTCTGGAGATTAGTTTTTACCTCTTGCTTTGGTAGAGCTTTGATTTACACATTTATCTGCCAGATGTCACTGCATTGAATGTTACCTCCCTTCTAAAAGAAGAAGCTCCTTCAAAGTTTCTTTTCTTGATCTTCATAAAATAACATCCAAATCTGCCTTAGCTAGTGACCATGAAGGATACTTCCAAGACAGCAGGCATATTATTAGCATCAACCTTAGCAATCTTTAACTACTGTTTTATCATGAAGAGTTATTAATGCCTCCGAGAAGATTCTAGACACACCTTCTCTTCTGGTGGCTTTTGGTGTCTGATCTGACATTAGTAGACACTCTGTCAGGCTACACTAGCCTTGTCTGTGCTCTTTATTCCATCTGGCCATTGTTAATTATTCCTATTCATCAATGGACATGTACAAGCAGAACCACAGACTGGTTGCCACTTGCTCCTTTTCTGCACACAGAGGAGAAAAGACACAAGTGCAGGGGAACACAGTGAGGGGGCGATGCTTCCTGGCCTTCCTGCTGATGGGGGTGGAAGAGTGAAGCAAGGATGTGGATGGGGACCAGTTGGCACATGTTAATTATGACAGTGGTTTGAACATCAAAGGATGGAGATACAAGAGGCAAAGATGTGAGCAGAGAGAAAAAGAGAAAGAGGAAAGAATAGGTGTGATGTTACAAGAGGAGGTGTTTGCTAGATCTAAGGGCTTAAATTCCATGAGGTAATTATAAATGTATAAATAATAAATCAGCCTTTATCTGGCAAACCTTTGACCATAAGTAAAAGAAAGATACATCAATGGGATTATAGGATCTAGCTCTGTAGGGTATAGAGTAAAGCTGTGACAGTTTTGGGCCCAAGTTTCTCTTTGAACAGCTTGATAGCAAGGCATGCATCAAAACTATTACTGAGAACGTGCTGTGGGTTTCTTGCATCTTCAACTGAAGGAGAAAGCTGTTACTGATTACTGACTACATTGGTTGTATTTCAAGTCTGTGCTCATGTGGCAGTTTTCTTTTTAGGTATGAAGCCAACTAACAATGATAACCTCACTCTTTCCCTCCAGGGAAGACCTCCAAGAGTCCACTCCTATAACTAGTATATGCAGAGAGAGTCCTGAAGTGGGAAGGAAGGCTCTTCTGCCCTTTTCCCCACCCTAATCCCCTTCTCCTTTGCTTCTGCAGCAGCAGAACGAAAACCAGGCTCCCTCTCCCCTTCAAGCTTACAGTGATCTTTGTGTCACCATTGTCCGATTAATAAAATGATTTGTAAAGACTTCGTTTTACCTTTGATCTTGCAAAACAAGGGTAGCTTTAAACAAAGCCAGATACTTTAAATATCACCACATGGTTTTAATAGTATTTTCTAGTTTGTGTCATAACTTGAACGAACAAGATATGAACAGTATTCCTATTGTCACCACATTTCACTGTGTTATCGCATTTGCTAATATTTCCTAGTTAAAAAAATATTGGCAGCTATTATGAAGCCAATGTTGTAACTAAATATCTTCTGCTAGTTCCATCATCAGAGCCTGTTCCAAAGCCTACTGAAGCTGCTAGAAACTCGCTGTCTGACTTCAGTCAGCGCTGGATCTGAAGCACAAAAAGGGAAATGGTATGCTCGGGAGGTTTCCCACCTTTCAGATCCCATTCCTCTGCTCCCTCCAGCTATGCAAAAGCTCTCACCACGTTGCAGAGCAGAGTGCGGTTTGGATGCTGTACGCACATATGCGAACATGATGCGTTTATGGGCGCATTTTTGCTGACAAACTGAAATTATGGGAGGAAGAGAGGGGAAGTACTTTGTTTGAGATTTGAAGTTACATTTTTTAATTGATCTTGCAAATAGAGTGCTTGAGAAACAAAACAAAAATAAAAATGCTTTCATTTTTCTACAGCTGAAAAACATAGACTGAAAATTGAGGGGAGGAGGGGGGAAAGGATAAAGAGTCATGGATACTTTAGCTTCCCTTTCCCTCCATTAGTGCCTTGCTCTCTCACTTGCATAATGCATAAAGAGGCTGAGCTAGTGCACAAATAGGTCTTCCACTTCATAGCCATGCAGCTGCATCCTGCCCCGATAACTAATCTCATTTATGTCCTTTCCAGAAGACAGCCTGCCCTGGGTGGCAATTACAGTTGGTTAATTTTGGCACAATGTGATTAAAAGCAGACTGATATAAATCACTGAACAGTGTAGCTTATGAAAATGCCAGTTGAGGTAGCACCCCAACCACAGCACTATCATGAGAGAGGCTGAGAACCAGATGTTGGTCTAATGATAGAAATAATTTTATAACGGACTTTATGCATCCTCATGAGCTTAAAAGCCCTGCTTAATTTTTTTTTTGTCAGCCCAATATCTCCATGTTGCAATACACCTTGAACATTTTAGAGGTTCACAAATTGGCTTAATGGGTTGTCTTGGCTTATAGATAAATATCCTTAGGAGAAAATGTGGGAGCAAGATACTCTGGAGACCTGGCAGGAAGACCCCTAATGGGGGATATCCTAGGAGGGATATTCTGGTTACCTGGATCCAGGTGTCTTAGGCACTCTGAATCTTACCTTATGTTAAAGTCTAAAGTAGCCAGTGTGAGTAGGTGGTATCACATATGGACACAAACAAGTGAGGAGTGTTCCTGAAATCAGGACGGATGGCTGTATATGTGGAAACCTAGTGTAAGTAAAATTATAATCAGACTCTTCCTGCATCTCCTTGCATTTGTCAGAGAAAAGAGACTATGTCTACTGAAATTAGGGACTGTAAGACAAAGTTTTTGGTTTTTTTTCCATTACCTGAGATGTGATAGGACAGACTACCTTTAAATGTGAGTGCCCTGAATACTACCTCCCTTTCAGACTCTGTGTAGCTTAAAATGTGAGACTGTCCTGGCTAGTGTGCACCTATTGATAACCTCTGCTGGCAGAGGATGACCACAGTGGCTCCTAAGCCAATCTCCTGCCTGTCACCTACCCTGAACATGCTGTCACCTCCTCAGATACATCCCACCCAATACAGGCATGACATAAAGTGCAACTAGGGATGGATGAAGCTCTGGGCCACAGTGTCAGAGTACACTTTAGTGGCTGCCCATACAATACTGCTACAGATTTTTATAGCAGATTAGTCACTGGTCTTGGCAGTAAGAAAAAAATGACAGAAATAAGAAACTGACAGCAAAGCCATTAAATTACCTGGAGACTTGATTGAATAAGAGAGCCTAGTAAAGACAGTCATCTGCTTCTATCAAATGGGCAGAGTAAAAGCACAAGGCTCAAGGAGAATTTATGCCCAGAAAGGATGTCTTTTTTCTTGAGACAAACCCAGTTCTGTCAGAGTTACTTTGCACCTTTTATGTGTGGACCAACTTTGCTAAATGTTTTTAACACAAAAGGAGAGGGGACTATTTCTGTACTTTTCTTGCAATATGGGCCAGATCAATCACTAGCAAACTGACAGTGTCCTGATCAGAGAGAAATTGATTATGGTGAACATTTTTATTTCTTTATTAATCTGCAAGCCACAGATTCCAAAGTAATGGCTTGAATGTGAAGAAATCCATTAACAGAAAGAGGAAAGAAGGAGTGAAAGAGAGAAAGAGAGAGCAAAACAGAAGGGGAACAGGAACTGATGAGAACCCAACTCCTTGGTGAGGTACTCTGCAAAGTGCAAACAGACTGAAGTGTCTGTACCTGAAAATTCAGTCGTTGTACTCTATGACATGGCTTTTCTTCATCAGTATAGTAACACTGTTCTTAATTTCCTTTCTCTTTTCCTACCAAAAAGTATGTTTGGACAATCTGTGCTGACTTCACTACACTGTCTTGCAGAAAAGATGGCAAAGCTTGTGGGAAGGAGGAAAATTAATTGAAAATAAAACAACTTGAGGGTTTTTACCTTAAAATAAGGTTTCATTTTGCAAAATATATTTTGTACATTTTTGAGAAAACTTCAAAAAGATGTCAGGAAAACTATTTTTCCCCAGTTAACCAAAAAACCACAATATTTGGTATCACTTTTCCCAATCAGATCATGTTGTGCTTTAACCGTGGATTTGTTTAAGTAAGGAATTATGGTGGGACCTGTTCAGTAGGACTCAAGCAGAGCCTCATTGGTTCCTCAGAGCAACCTTTACTTGCATTGAAGTACACACCATGTACCATTTAAGACCCAAGACACACACACTTGTAGAGTCAAGGCATTACAAAGTCTGGATTCTTTCTTTCTTTGATTAATAGCATACAGTGCCAAGATTTGCCAGATCCTGCCTGTGCAAAACAAAGGGTTAGAATTAACATTGTACATGTTTAATGACAAAATAAAAGCTGGTGTGATCTTTTGGTGGGAAACAGTCTTATGCATGACAGTATCTCTAGGTTATATTCATCACCTTTACAGATGTAATGAATTTTCCATGCACCTCCTGCTGCTAAAATACCATTAAAAGAACCAGAGAGGTATCAAATTCTCAGGGTATGTGACAACCTTGTTCAAACAAAGCAAGAAATTTCAGACTATTTCAGAAGTTATACCCTAGGCTGAGACATGGAAAAATAGAGTGAGAAAAGCTAAGTCTAAATGATTAACTGTTCTCAAATCTAGAATATCTAACCCGTAATTAAATGTATAATGCCCTTGTGTTTGTCTTTGTTGCACAACCATCAGTGAAAGGACTGCAAATTCCCTGAAAGTCAACAACTGGCTTGTTGCTGGTGTAACACTGTGGCTGCAATGCAGGACGTTTCCAACAGTGCCAGCCACATGTTGTGCGTCTGTTCAATACAAGCACCTGTGGGACAGCAAAATAGTTGCTAGATAATGCCAGTTGCTTTTGTCCCTTAAAAGCTTGCCAGTGCTGTGGAAAAGTTGCTCCAATTGCCTGAGTGTAGTTGCTTCAAAAAAAGTATGCATCTGCAATCTCACATATGCAATAATGATTCTGAAAAAGCAGCGATTGCTGCAACCAAAGCACTCGCATCTGTTAAAAGCACAGCTTGCTCTTTCACTTGTGTCAAAGCTGTTGGCACAGAATTCAAAGCACTGGATTGGCAACTCTATCAGGAAGCAAGTGCAGCATAAAGCTGTAATGGCTGTCTTCATTAGCTTTTGTTATCTAAAATATTCCAAGTGCTTTGGATAACATAACGTGCCACATAACTATGGAAGTTGTTGGGCAGCAGCTTGACAGCCATATGCTTACATCTATAATGTCTGCTTACCCTCACCTTTACTAAATGTTTTCCTTTAGCAGCTGTGGCAACAGTAGTGAGCCCAAACAATTCCCACCCAACTGAAACACAGCTGAAGGCATTGGGTTCTCTTCTGAGGAGTCTGAGGCCACAAGTGTTCTGGTCTCTCAAAGAGTTTTGGAGGGGCCAAACCTCCTTAAATACCTACTGCAAAAGGTATACCTGTCTGGACAGCAAGGGCTGTGTTGCACAGATTCCTGCCCTAACACTAACCCCGTGTGCTGTGGAGTCATGCACAGTTGCTGGTGCAGTCAGAGAGGGATATTGCCAGGCCAGCTCAGCATGGCGCTGGAGCAACAATCCTGCTTCTGGTCCCAGTGCTGAGACACAATGGCTATCTATGCACTGCCACTGGGGCTAAGTTGGCTTGTGTTTCTCTACACCTGTGGCATGGATCTTTCCTGAATTCTTCTGAAGTGTCATTTTTTTGCCTCTTCAGACAGCAAACATGGACAAACTGGGAGATCACTGGAGCAGCTGGAAAGAGAATGCAAGTAGAACTAGAAGGAGGCATGCATGGCTGGCTATGAAGATGCAAGGAATCCAGAAGGAACTAGACAGGCTCGAGAGGTGGGCTCTAGTGCAAATCACATTAAGTTCAACCAAGCCAAGTGCAGGGTCCTGCACCTGGGACATGGCAATTCCAGGCACAAATACAGGGTGGGCAGAGAATGGCAGCCCTGAGGAGAAGGACTTGGGAGTGACAGTAGATGAGAAGCAAAACACAATCCAGCATTGTGCACTGGCACCCCAGAAAGCCAACTGCATCCTGGGCTACATCAAAAGAAGCATGATCAGCAGGGTGCATGAGATGATTCTACCCTCTACTCTGCACACATGAGACATCACCTGAGTACTGTGTCCAGCTCTGGAGTCCTCAACATAGAAAGGACATGGACCGGTTGGAATGGGTCCAATGGAGGCCCACAAAGATGATCAGAGGGATGGAGCACCTCTCCTAGGAAGACACACTGAGAGAGTTGGGATTGTTCAGCCTGGAGAAGAGAAGGCTCTGGGGAGACCTTATAGCAGCCTTCCAGTATCTGAAGGGAGCCTACAGGAGAGCTGGAGAGGGACTCTTTGTTAGGAAGTGTAGTGACAGGACAAGGGGTAATGGCTTTAAACTGGAAGAGGGGAGATTCAGATTAGACACCAGAAAGAAATGCTTTACTCTGAGGGTGGTGAGGCACTGGAATAAATTGCTCAGAGAAGTTGTGGATGCTCCATCCCTAAAAGTGTTTAATGCCAGGCTGGATGAGGCTTTGAGAAACCTGCTCTACTGAGAGGTGTCCCTGCCCATGGCAGAGGGGTTGGAACTTGATGATTTTTAAGGTCCCTTCCAATTCTAACCATTCTACGATTCTATGCAGGAATCCAGGCGACATTTTTTTTTGTTTTAAAGGACAAGCAAAATCTCTCTGTACTAGAATGTTTGAGGTTTGTTTTATATGCTGCCTTACTGTGTTCCATGTAATATAGAAAGAAAAACCGAAACTCATACAGGAGCAAATCCTGCACTCATCACTTCCTCATAACTCCTATTTAAAATCTGACTAACTACTAGATGCTGCTCTAACAAAGAGAAAATCTTTGTGTTCCAGTCTTTCTCAATGGAAATCCAAAGCCTTTCATTCAAACAAACCTCTCCTCTCCGGTAGCGGAAACATGTTGAACATAAAAAGACTGCCCATCCTTTCCGCTGCGCTCCTATAGCAAGGACAGCACATGGTGGCAGTAAACTTGCTGAAGATTTCCATGGTAAAACTGAAACATTTCTTCCTAGGAAACAATTATTGCTTCATTTCTCATTTTCTACAGATGACACTTATGAGTTTGGAACTGAGGGAAAGATAAAGTTTATTGTACCTAATGGAGTTATCTTTCTTCTCTAACACTTGCTGTGGGCTGACTGTTGCCTTGTAGTGGTACAGAAGAGTGTTATACCAGCGTACAGCATAAAAGTTACTGCCGTTTATGTGATCTGCAGGGGCTTGCAGGGTGCAAGGCTGCATTCCCCAGTTCTCCCTCCCCTCCTCACCTGAAACATTTCATAGCACATTTGGAATACAAGTTTGTGCTTTTAAACTTTGCCCTTTTACAAATGAAATAGATGAGGTGAATCTGTCCAGACAGTTTTTATTGCAGCAGCTCTAGTACTGCTTCATTATTAATCTCTCTCCAGATGTGTCAATTATTGCTCCCTTTCTAGATAAGACCGTGGCCCTGCACATGGTGGGATAAGGAAGTGAATGGTGCACAGTTCCAGCTGCCTCTCCCAGCTTTCCATAGTGCCAACAGCTGGAGTGACTATTCCTGACAATGAGAAAAATCACTTTATTGCTCTTCCAGTATTGCTTGAGGAGAGTTTGGCCTGGGCACATTTTAGAGCTGTGAACCTTGAGGAGAGAAAGGCAGATCTCTGCATCTTGGCATAAAGCTTTTAAGTTCCTAGAAGATTCTGATTTAGACATGTCCCTAATTTCAACATGGCTACTTTAGGCATTATGATCTCCCGTAAACAATTTTGGGGATCCCTTTCCATCCAGTGGGCCAATTCATGTGCATCTTTCCTTAGATGCCAATTTGTCCCTGGGATTTCTGTATGATTCTTATAGAAACTATTTCAGTTTAACTTAATTGCTTACATCATAGGTATGATTGTTTTTAACACACTGCACAAGAAGAGATCTCACACAAAAACAGAACACCTGAAAATTAATATCTTAATATACTGGTCTGCAAAAACAAAACAAACAAAAAAATCCCCTCCCCCCCCCAAAAAAAACCCAAACCAACAACCACAACAACAAAACCCCACCAAAAACAACAACAAAAACCAAACACACACACACCCCCAAAAAAAAACAAAACCAAAACAAAACAAAAAACAAACAAACGAAAAAACCCCAAATGCTGTAAGTCTATCTAGAAGAAATTCACAGTATTAATGCCATTTTTGCCATTTCATTCTTTTTCAACTATTTGGAGGTTAAATCGGGCTTTTGGCAGTCTGATAACTTGAGCAAACAACTCCAGTCTTAGCCTCCCCCCTTCTTTAAATAAAGCTCAACTTTTAATATGGAATGTGAATTGTTTTGAGTGTTAAACCATTCCAAACTCAAAACCCACTCATCGTAAATGTGTTGAAAGGAGAATATATTTCAATAGCGCGGCAGACTCTTTGAGTACAGTAGAGCAGCAGTCTTCAATCAACTAGACTTTCTTTCCAGAAACAGAAAAGGAAAGCATAAGTGCCATACACATTTTTAAATGATTTATCTAAATTCAAAGAACTAACTTTTTTGTTACTGATTATAACTGCATATATGAATGGCTATGGATAACAGGTTTCTTTCACTTTTCAAAATGATATATAACAATGTTCCATGCAGAGACCTTCTATTTACACATCTGTTCAGCACCTGCCCATAATTACTTAGTTAGTTTTTATTATTGGGCTTGTCACCATATTAATGTAGCTGTACATTCAAATTGATTGTAATTGCAAATTTCCTGAAAAAGCTAGGTTTCTGCAAGTATTTAATTAAACTGATATCCTAAATTAAAAATAATTATGTAACTGTACTCCACTACAATAACACAGGCATGTCTCTCTCTGCATAGAAAATGGGTATTTCCCATAATTCATACAATATGTGGATTAATATTGTACTATTAAAGGTCAGTCTCCACTAGAAAAGGAGGAATAATTAACTTCAGTATTTAGAAACCTAACACATTTCAATTAAGCAAGCAATTTGTCACAAACTTCATAAATCAAGTTATTGAGGAACAAGTTAGCAATCATTATAATAAATAGAGATGGTGAAAAGTAAGCCCATTCCTTCTTGTGGCATAATTTTTCTTTAGTAAATGGCATATATAGAAAGCTTTCCATTTCCAGGTCATGAGGTCATATCTAGTATGTCTCATGAACTACCAGTGTTTATTTCTATTTAATGCCTGGAGGTCTGTGACACAGTCAGTAGCCCCTGATGAGCAGTTCTCTCTGGTATACAAAAAAAAATTCCCAGGACACCACCCCTGAGTCATCTTTGGTCCTGAAGGCTCTTTGGTCTTAGGATTAATCAGGAGAGGACTTGGTCCTGATTCAAGCACCTGAACAGCCCCATCCCCAGCAGTGTGTTGTGGGAAGTCCATGCTGAGCTCACCTTCTCTCGTGAGTCTGATCCTGGTGATACAGTCACTCTCATTACTGACCTGGAAACTGAGCTTTGACATCACTGAGTGACTGGTGGATTGGCACGATGACCCACAGATACATATATCAGGAATTAATTTTTTCTCATGGGAGTACAGAGATATTTTGAGAGGAAACTTCCGTGCATGTTGTTGAAAATGCATCCAAAATTCTATGAGGGACAGGCAAGCATTGTCAATGTGAAAGTTTCTGGAGCTGTAGTCCAAAATTTGCTCCCCAGAAACACAAAACTGACTGCTTTTTCCCAGTCCTTCCATGGAGCCCTCTGAGGCCATGGAGGCTGGTAGACCCTAGGAGGGAAAAGAAAGGTAGGTGAACTGGCTGAAAAATCGTCAGGTTTTGGTCAGATGCCTGCTGGATTTCTTTCAATAAAATCATCAAATTCACAGCTTTTCTACAGAACACTTAGTTTCCATGAGTGAGCCTTCTCTGTTGGAAAACTTCCAAAATGTTTGCTCTGACACTGCTCATGCTTATCTTGAAGTAAACTGCAGGATCTGTATTCCACAATGTCTGAGTTAATCCATTCAGAAACATTAATGCCAGTGAATATATCTCCACTGAACAGCAAAGTTATTATCTGGATTTTGAACTCTCATAATTCAGAGAAAATGGGAAACATGCTTTTGATTTGATTCACTATGACTGTAAGAACTGAGTATGAAACAGTGCTCCAAGCTCTGCTCCATTGGAATTCAAAGTAGAGTGGTTGCTCTAAGAATTTGATTTGAACTCTTACCTACAATTTTGTCAGTAATAGCTGTGTTCAGATTTTTTTTATGTGAGGTTGGGATATATAGCATACCCTGAATCTCAGCTCTGATCTCATTCCTGCCTTCTGAGGATGCTACTGATACTGCAACCAGCAGACAAACAGATTTAACTTGTTTGAATGATTGCTGATCAATCTGAAAGGAAATGGCAGTAATTTCTATTTCGTGTTATTGCTTACATCAATTTCTTGTGTGCATCCATAGAAAAGCTTCACTGAAATTGAAGGACATCTATATATGATAATATGTTCATGGCTAAAACGTTCAGGCATATACCTAAAGCTTTACTAATGGGTATGTAAAATTACAGTGAGAGAAAGGAGAAAAGTGAGAAGAGAGTTGGCTTTCCAGCCTGAAAGATCACCACTTTCCTTTCCCTCATCAGCATTCTTCAGTATTTCTCCACATGCAACATCAAGTTGAAAAGAAGGAGAAGAAATAAATATTTCTTTGCCTTGTCTGAGGTTGCCTGTCTTCCCTAACTCTGTTATATGCTTAGTACAAGTATAGGTTTGAACATTTATTTTGGGATCCGAATCCTACGACAAGATCCTATGGTCTCAAAAGTACTCTGTGTCTCCAGCTTTCCTTACTTACTCTTCTGAACATACAGCTTTCCATTTCCCATCAAGGTTCCTGTTGGGCAAACCTGGCCCTGCTGGAGGAAGCGGGTTGCTGGGGGGAGGAAAGAAAGAAAGAAAAGGTGTAATTTACTTTTCAAGTAAAACTATTTTCTGATAAATGTTCTCAACATATTTAGTTATGAAACAGCCAACTTGAATTAGAAACTGACATTTTCTTCATTTGTTTGGGAGGTGTCCTGCAATGAAAGGAAATGAGAATTGTTGCGTGTTCAGGGATGATATTTGTTCTGGCATTCTCTGTTGTCCACATATTCACATTAGGCTAATTTTTTTTATTTCTGCGTTGCCATATACTTGGCAGGTACAGCAAAATAAACAGTAGCATAGTTAATCAATCCAATCTTGTTGGAAAGAGACTGAAGGGAGACCTTTGTTGTGTGGAAACCTAGCAGTGACAGAACCCTGTGTCTCTCTTTGCCAATAAGTATTGGTTGGAAATTGAGTGAATTGGGAAATAATAGCTACAAATACGCTTATGAATTACTACCTTGATCCTACAAAGCATTTTTATTACCATCCAAAATTAAAAAGTGATAAAAGTTCAAGCACAAGCTTAAAATGAAGCATGTGATTAAATTGCATATTCTCTTTGGGAAGTGTTAATAAAAGCTTGCTTTTTCACTATTATGCCTGTTACACTGCCTGGGGAGCTTATGCTCAGAACCAAGGAGACAGAGTGCTTTCTGTAAAGCAAGGTGTTTACTTCACCTTTATCTACAGTAAAGATCATAGAGATTTAAGATGGCTACCTTCTGCAGATGGAAATAATGGAACTGCTTCTTATCTGCCATTCCAAGTTCATGCAATTGAGGACTATAGATCATTTCTCTTACAGCTTTTTCCTTCCACTCAGTGCTGCCAGAAAAGTGTGATAACTCATTGTAACCTATACTTCAGGCAGCTATCAGATCAACCGCACAGTGATCAGGCTATTACTAACACTGGAACGTAATGCAATGTCTTGCAGAATGTGTATCTCTGCATCTCTTGGAAGTAAATATTTGTGTGAGTAGAAGTGATCTTGTAGCACACCCTGACTGGGACCATGGCTCAGTCTCTCTTTTTCATGATCCCACATAATCTGAATCCCATTCAAGGACTTTTGAGTAGGGAGCAATTGTGTAAGTTTGCATTTCTATACAATAAACTTCTCTCTAAGGTCTACCTAAAAGGTAGGGAGAGAATCTGTGAGAATTTGGAAAGCTCTCAGCACCCAAGGCAAGGGCACATGTTACTTATATAGTATTAAAAACAACTTCACCCAAGGGAGATATCATCCCCATATAGCAGCCTGTACAGCAAGCAGTTTTGTCCCACTGTCCAAGTCAGCTCTGCAGCCACATTTCTCCTTACTCTGAACCTCAGGATGCTGTCAAGGAGCAAGGCTGTGACTGGTTCCCCTTCTCCCTCATCCAGGCAGTAGGAAAAGAGGAGGATGCACACATGGCAGGCTTTTTGCCTCCTCTCTGTCTTCCTTGGCCATGCGTTACAGAAAAACAAATAGGGAGGGAAATGCCCTGTTGCTCACCCCTAACCAGAAAAGAGGGAGGAAGTGCTCTAAGTGGGATTTCCATCGCAGAAAGAGTGTGGATGGGTAGCTGAGGCAATGAGAAGGGGGCTGTCATACAAGAGATGGATAAGGGGCGGGTATACAGCCAGGAGGAGTCCCCTCGCTGTAATCCCTACCACACACACAGCCCTCGGGGCTGCACTGAAACAGAGCAGCCCAGACACTGTCCTGTTGAGCCTTGTGAACGTGGCATTTTGCCCATTTCCCATAGCTTCAGGCAGGCACAGGGCTCCTTAGCCCATTAAAGTGACAGTCAAACATGGCCTTGAATTGAGCTGCAGCAAACGATACCTCCTTCCAATATTCTATGCAGAAGAATGTATTGTTACTAATTAGAACAAACATATAATTTTAAGGATCCACTCACATTCCATATCTCTGATAGAACCAGTATCTCTCTTAAAAGTGTCTCATGAATTTTCCATTTGGACATGACCAGTGGTTTATCTAGCTATGGTGAGAACAGCAAATGAATGAAGGGATCATCCATGGTGATCAGCATGACCCTTCTTAGTCCAAAGCCAAATTCATGGAGCACAGATAATACACCACCTTCACTCTTGCCAAGCGCTGAGACCAGCCAGAAGTCAATTTGATCACAAAGTTAGAAGAGATACCTCAGATCTTCCCTGGCTGACCAGGATGTCTATGGCCTTAGGAAGTCACTTAGGCTTGCAAGGTTGTTTTCATCTGTTCAGGAGGCACTGCTCCCTAAGCCAGCTGTTGCCAAGGGCCAACAACACTGATTTAGTGCTTCTTTGTGTCACCCTCCTGGTGCTAAGAACCTGACACAAAGAGTGATTTTTAAATGGCACCATGCAATGTATTAAGAGCCAAGGGGAAACCTGGGTGACTTGCTGTTTGATAAGTCACTGTCTTATTAATATAAGAAATTGCCAGCACACTACAGATTTCATGGTCTCCGTGTGTGTGTATGTATGAAAATATAACTTTTAGACATGAAAGGTGGAAGGATGTGGGACTACGTATTTCTGTGGCATCTTCATCGGCCTGATCAAGAATTTTTTCCCATTTCTGTACTTTAACTGTACTTGAAATCCAGTGAGAGCCTAATTAAAATTAATGGAAAAATAAAATGTTGGGGAAAAGCAGGGCAGCATAAAAATAGAAATGCTAACATTAGAAAATATTTTATCTCCATGAACTTTCTTAGAATGCATTTTGTTCAAGCGAACAAATCAAAATATTGCTCTGGGACTTACAAAAGTCTTCAGAGTGCAATATATTCAAAAGACTATGATAGTGTAATAAAATAATGAGTTTTACTTGACTTTTACCTCTCTGCAGTGCCAGACTTAGTAGCCAATGCATAATCAGCTTTCCCCATTCATCTCTTACCCCAACAGCCTCTGAAACAGGAACCTGCTGGCCAATGTTCAGAGGAAATAACGGTGGAGCAGAGGTCCTAAGCACTTCGATGCCAGCTGACATCCCTTCCCACAGCTGTCCCACTTGGTGTGTTCATTCAGTTCAATGTGGAGAGGGTAGCAGGAGCACAGAGAGTTTTTTCCATTAGCTTGTGGGATGTACCACACCCTGTGACAAATATGCTTAAAACCTGATTGTGTGATATGGCTCTAGTTGTGTTTTAATTCCACCCTGAGTCATGACACTATTAAGGGGAAAAGAAAGAAAAACAAAAGCTAAGGAGCTTTAAAAAAAAAAAAAAAGGAAAAAAGGCTTCAAACTCTGCTATGCACTTGTCATAAATTTACCATTATGCAATGGAGTCACTGTTGGACAAGGTAAACTGGAGTGCCTCAGTCGTGTTTTTCTACGGCTTAGCTTGTGTCATTTTTTTGCAATGCTTATTTTGAGGATAATTGCAATGCTCTGACACATTTGTACCCTTCAGTTATTGATACATATTCTTAAGCCATACGAAGAGAGTTCAAATCAGGGAGAAAATAGCAAAATTGCCTATCAGGAAAAAAAATAAGCAAAATCCTCATAGCAACTTTGTTGCTTCATACAGGTGTACAGTCTTTACAGAAATAGATTTTTAATTAATGAAATCTATACAACCCATGGCCAAGTAATTAATGAACTGTCAATAAATTATCCTAAGCAGATGGAAGGAAAAAAAGTTCTGCTGTGTTCTTGCAAGGGTGCATTAAGGATGCCAAAAAGAACATAAGAAGCTAATATTTCCTATCCCAGTACACCTCTTGAGTCCACTGAATGAAATTCCTCTGCATTGCACTCTTGAGTCATCTGAGGAGCCTGGTGCCCTCATGCACTCTTATATGCTATAGGTGCAACCCAGACCAAGGGTGGGTGGCACTGGAACATCGCTATGCTTGCTGGAAGTGTGCTGTTCCACAAATTCCACCACAGATAGATTTTTTTTCTCTTCATGATAGGATAAGGACACAGTTGCAAAGAGTGCAGTAGAAGGCTTGTGTCTCCTGCCCATAAATTTCAACTACCAGTTGCAAAAAAAGCATCAATTGATCTTATTTTGCATGATTAAATGAAGATTAACACTAGATCAAATGATTTGCTGAGTTTGTGATTTCATGTAGCCAACCATGGTTTTGAAGCTGTCTGCAATGCACCTGTAAATTACTAAGAAACACTTCTGCATTTACATGAAGTAATCTCTGAAAAGCTACAAGCTATTAGCTACATTTATGAACTTCGATTCCATCATATGCCCAATTATTTTAATCTTTTAAGTCACTGAGGCATAGGCAAATATTGGAATGGGTTATTTATTTATTTCTTAATCCAGAGAAATTTCAGAGATCATTCAAGGTATTGCCTAAAGTTTTTGGAGATGAATCATGTACAAATGTAAAGACAGATAGACAGACAGCTACTCCATGCCTGGTGCCAGGAAAGCTCCCTCTCATGTCCCAGCCGGCTTATCCCAGACTTAAACCCGAAGAGTGTCTTTAATGGTGAGAACAGTCTATGGTCACTTTGGGCCAGAGAGCATGCTCTGGCAACCTGGGGGTCTGAAGCATGTTCTTCAACAGGTGCAGGATCAGGCCTTAGACCTGCTGCCAACAAATTGGGACACAGACCAATAGACCTCAGATGCCTCTTATCTGAACTTAGAATTCACCTAGAAGTGGTTTATTTACCACTGATGCTCTCAAAATATGTATGAAAGGATCTGTGAGTGAGAAAGTCTTGTAACCTAAACAGAGGCTTAAAACATCCAGGTAGTTGGAAAGATAGTTTGGAACTGAAAATCTGTGATCGGTGTTTGAGTGTTGTTAACCTAGTGTGAAGCTGATGCAAGAAAAAAGGGTCCTCCAGCACTATGTCCAGAATTCCAGCAAAGGAGTTTTGCTACTGTTGTGTTTCTGTACAAGCAGTACTCCTAACATGGTTTGCAGTGCAGCTCACAAGCCTTGCTAGTACTTTGAAACATTACTTGTATGAGAAATGCCAGACCTGGCAATGTGGTGATATAATACACTAATAAAGCAAATTCTGTGCAATGTTCAATAGGGAAGTTTTTCTTTTATTTTATGAAGAATTTTATTTAGCGTATATTTTCTTAAAAGCAGTGACACTGTATCACCCATAATAAATCATTCTTGGCACTCGTTAATGACTTTGTTATCCATTTCCACCCTCTCTGTTTCTAAATTATGGAAACAACTTTTGGAGTGCAGTGGGAGGCAGCTGAAAGCTCCAGCTTTCTGCTGTGAATCCAGAGGATTTTGTTAAACCTCATGCACCGTTTCCAAAAAAGCTAGAAATACTTTCATGGCAACAGACTACAAGGGGCTGTCTTTTCCTATAAAATTCTAAACACACACATTTTCCTTCCTGATTTTCTCTGCATGTGTCAAAGTTAGGCAGGAATTCTGTAGCACTTAGTACTTGCTGATGCAGAAATGGCTGCCAAATGAATGGTTTATACTGGAATATCTCATTATTTATACAAGTATGCTGCAGTATGGACATTTAATTTAGTTCTCATTCCAAACGCATGACAAGTCACTTTGACACCTTTAAGAAACCTTTCACATATGGTAAGATGTAGCATTCAAAACTGTAAAAGGAAAAAAAATAGATGACTCAAATTAAAACAGAGATTTTAAAACAATCAAAGGAAATACTTCAAGTTTGTAATAATACATCTCAGCCATTTACTGTTTAATAATTTTAAAGATAAATTAACATTTCTGTGGACCAAGGATGGTACGGTGGGTTTGGAAGCTGGCTGTTTTCACTCCTAGAAGACCTAGGGCAAAATTTTGTATGCATTAATGGAAATGTCTTTTTTGATACAAGGAGTGAAAGCTTTTGTGGGAGATTCTGATATGCTGTGGTGCTGCTGTGGATCTGAACATGAGGGAATACAGGCACCAACACCAGGTACTGAGACAACCAGGTAGGGATTTGGTACTGCGCCTGCAGCTCCCTGTGCCTGTCTCTTGCTGTCTTGTAGACTTTCACTTCATCAATAAAATAGTCCTGCTTATCCCCCACTCCAAGTAAAAATATCATTTTAGCTAAAATACATCTCTGCCATAAAACTAAATCAGACTACTTGTGTAATGGAGCTGCCTGGAAAGTAGCACCAAAGCTTGATTTACCATGTAGGCTAGGTGTGGAAGTGTTTGGTTTCAAAGCTGACAATTTATATGGAGCAATTACTCTATGAAGTGTGAGTATGAGTCATGAAGTCTGGTTTTGAAACAGCAACTGTCTGGGTACTACCAAGACTTGGGGTGCTCCTGCTCAGCTTGCAGGAAGGAGCCCACACTAGTGCTCCAATATATGAAAGCCCATGAGGGCTAATAAGGCTAAGTATAAGACTAGTAACACTGGGTTTATACTGGGCGAAAACTTGCCATGAACTCTTTCCATGCCTCCTTGCTTAGCTTCAAGAGACCTAAGGTGTGAGGCTTGAAAGTTAGCACAACCTCAACATGCAAGTGAAGCACTTAATGACCTGCTGTGCCCTTGTACCATGTAATTGCACAAAAGTACTAATGTTTTGCTACTTAGAGGGCAGCAAGCAGGCAAGAACATGTGGAGAAAGATGGTTCTCTGAAGGGACCCATCTTGGGACTCCATTGCAAATTCAGGCAAGTGTTTTTCAGCATTTGCCACTGAGATTAAAAGGTACAGAGGTGCATTAGTTGTGTAGTTTTTGCTTGGACTTGCAATGGCCTGCTCTTGCTATGTAGAATGAATGTGGGCTCCAGTGTCCACTGGATTCCATACGTATATGTAAATGCAGACACAGAGAAATATATGGATATCATATAGGTATCAATTAGAGAACAGAAGTATTTCTGTCTAGAAATGCTTAGTGTATATTAATAAGACAGCAAGAAATTACCACTAAGACAAAGACTTTAAAGACACAAAACATGAGGTATTGAGAGAGTATTTTGTTTATCATTTTTATAAAATGTATCTTTGACAAACTCTTTGGAAGAGCAATAACTTTTATCCAACACAAATAACATTATCCAGTGTTACCAAAATAAAGATGAAGCACTATCAGCTGTAACTTCTGAAGCTTTTTTTTTCTTCTTTTATCTGTTAAATCTTGTGTGCTCACATACCTCCACTATCCAGCTTGATCTTCTCCCGTCCATTATCACCACAAGCTGCTGCCTTGACACTAAGCCCAAGAACCAAGATGGTCTTCCAAGAGTATCGAAGAGGGAAGAGGGCAATGACAACAGCTGAACAGTCTTCTAGGGATTTTTCTGTTTCCCCCTTTAGAATATACCCAGCATCCTTTCAAGAGGTGCATGCACCCCCTCTTCATCCCAAGCTCTCCCCTTTGGAGAAGCAGACACCAGCAGCAACCTGGGAAGATTCTTGCAGCGCATAAGAGGACTTCACAGCCATGAGACCTACTGGAGTACACAGGAGTCTCTCCATGAAGGCTGCTGGGGTTACCTAGCCTAGACCTCAAATTTTAAGGTAATCTGGAATCTGTAAGAAGAGGAGCTGTATTTTTTCCAAAGAGACAAATGTATATATGGATCCAGCTATTTTGTTATAAGGCTGATTTTGTAATGGAGTCCATGAATGTTCATACTAAAAGGAAAATGAAAGGGGACTACCTCACATTTAATGAAACAGAACACAAGCGAGTCAGTCTTTAAATCTTTCACCAGATAATTTCTCTCTCATAATGTGCTCTTTCTATCCAATAATTTGACAGTATGTTC
The DNA here is from genome assembly GCA_013400555.1 of Jacana jacana. Lineage (NCBI taxonomy): Eukaryota > Metazoa > Chordata > Aves > Charadriiformes > Jacanidae > Jacana > Jacana jacana. The sequence continues at coordinate 68,216 of VZTM01006237.1, read as the reverse complement.
TTTTAAATGTAGGTATCTGTGATCGATATCTCAGGGTAAATTCATCTGGCTGATGAAACAAAACAGCAATATCTAACGACAACGTCTGGCACGGGTACAAACACAATCAGTCTCTCCCATTTATCTTGAGATTGCATGCAAAGTACTCTGAAATGCAAACACACTACATCTCTTCCAATTTTTTATGCTGAAAGATTTAAAAAGTGTAATCCACATTAAGCTTCTACATTTCACCAGCCAAGACTGACTGAAAAGTGTGTGCTTTTAGATGCTAACTGCAGTATTCATTGTTGCTACTAACTCTGTGCAACTGTGTGGGGTTTAGTTTTTTTTTTTAATCTTCCTTATGGAATTCCTGAAGGTATTTTGGCAAATCATATGTAATGCTAATTCATATATCTTTCCTTTTCTGCTATTTCTTAAGTGAAGCTATTAACTTAAAACTTGAAATGGAATCTCATACCTCTTCCTTGAATGATGAAGAATAAACCACAAAACAGAGACCTGAGCAAAGTTAAAATTGCACATTTGAGAAATGTTTGGTTTATTCTTCATGTTTCTAAGTCAGGCACAGGGTTCCTGGTATTTACAACTGAATCTATGTCCTGCTTTTAGAGAGCATTTAAGGGTTAATGATACATGTATTTAGTCAATCACAAAAAGTTGTATATTTATACCTTTGAACTTTGTTCCTATTGGTTCCATCTAATGGATAAAACCAGCAGTGATGCCTATGTCTGGAAGAATGCTGGGCAAGATTTTGAACTGTCTGCTTGCAAAATACAGAATATGTTGATATTTTTACCTAGTTACTCTATTTTCAACACAAACACTAGCAGTTACTGAGGCAAGTTGTTTAATTTCTAGTCCCTACTGTCCAACAACCCACATCATCTACTTCTAGTTTCCCTGCTATGGTCCCTTTCTCTACTGCCCAGCTAAGAGGAAAAAAGAATCTGGTGAACTACTTCTTCTTTGTGTACCTTTAGAACCAGTCAAGTGTGAAAGAGAGGTAAAAACATCCATATGTTTGTTTTTTGGTTTACATCAGCAGAGGCTCTATTGCTATTAAGGAGTGTCTCACACTGAGGGTAGTTTTTTCTTGCTTTGCTATATGAGAGAACAAGATTGTGCTCCTGTGTAAATGTGCTAGGGAATGTGGAAACACTGAATTAGACACATGTTCCACTTCCTCCGTGTGCTGAATCACCCTTGTCAAGAGCTTCTTTAGAGACCTAATAGAGCAATCTGTCATTCACAGAAAGGAGCACGTGGAGTGTAAAATGCCATTACTGGAATTTATCAAGAGCAGCTTCCATAACCTGCTACACTGTAAAAATGTTCACATTTTAGCATGCCAACGGAGCTTCAGCATCAATACCTTCAACAAATAGGAAGCACATGGCATATTAAGCTTGTTTCCTCTCAAGTCCGTGGTTCAGTTTTAGAGGATACATATGAAGAGAAAATCCAGGCATCAACTGCCCAGGTTAAAGAGGGAAGGCCTTTTCTTGTGTGACTGAAGTGAGGAGTCACATAAAGCAAGTGGTTTTGGCAGCTTTCCCTTGCTCCTTTTTGTTTCTGAGGTTGAACAGCCGTCAGAAGATACCCAGAAAGTAATGTGATCAGTCAATGACCATCTGTCCATGAAAAACACACTGTGTTGGAGTGAGGCAAGAAAAGAGGAATTTCATGAGTAAAGTTGTTCAGTCTTTCTCAAACAAGACACCAGTTCAGGTAATCATGTTGGATCTCTGAACTGGAGACAGATAGAAAGCACCAACAGCATGTTGAATGGCCACATCATTAGAATGAAATTAATCTGCCCTTAAGCTCCATAGTTTAGAACTGGATTTGATCTCCTGTAGCTTTGCTTGGTTTTGACCCTCGTGTCTCAGATCAGACTAATCTATATTTTGACATGTCCGAAAGGGTGCATCTTCTTAATATGAAGTTAATATCTAACCCGGGCCCATTTCTGCAAGGAACTCAAACTCAGTACAAAGGAATAGAGAAAATCAGTTCCCACTGACTCTCATGGGATTTGGTGGTGGTCCTCCCATTTGTTGGGGCATACTATTTCTACAAGAAAAAAGAGACTTATCTTTGTGTTGTAGGTGAATATGAATGCTTAATATTTTGCATTTGGGAAGACATCACTCCTCTCCCCTATATATGCTGCCAAAGATATTAACTAATGAGAAGCTACTCACTTAGTATCTCTACTAAGCAGACACTAGATTAGCGTGGCAGTGGGAAGTATTAAGAGAAGTAGAAAAGACTCCTATGTTGTATATCCACTTCTGTGAAAACGGATATTGCAACACGTGGTATTTCTTGCTGACTTTCCCTCTTCTTCACTGGCCTTCCTCATTCAAATTGGTTTTACATCAATTGTGTAAAAACTTGAGAAACATCAGTGAGGGTATTACAGGAAGTCTACTTAGTACTTACCTTTCTACCAAACTTTTCAACAAACCAGGTGGTAATGAAAGAATTTGACTTAATCATCAATAAACAGCATATTCTGTTTGCTGGCTGCAAATGTTAAGTAGCTCCACCACAGAAGAGTGTGCTTGTCCACTCTACTGCATGTTTCACCATTTGTCAAAGAAATAGATACAGCAAGACACAGGACTCTTTATTTCAACAAAATTTCCTTTGATTTAATGAGATGTAATGAAATTTCAGACCATAGTTGTAAAATATTAAGCCCATATATATATGTATGTGAATATGTGCCTGTGTGCAGGCATACCAATATGTAACATCTACAATATGCGCTGGCACACAAAGAGAAATCTTTCCTTTTCTTCCCTAGCTGAAAAGTGATTGACTTGGAAGTTTTGGGAGGAATGAAGGATTAAACTCCTGCGAGTATTTACCCTGATTTTCAGCTCTGTGTTTTAATCTGATCTTGACGTCCTGTGGCTCCCTGATTTTAAAAAAGCTCCTCCTAATTTACTGAGGATATATGGTGTATCAAGATGAAAAAGATACAGGTCTCCTCAGATATAGGTATTTTCTCATTTGAAAAAGAAAATTCAAATCTGTATTTGTATTCCTTCCTGTCACTGTTATAAATCTAACCTGTCAAACTAAATGATCAAATCCAGTACTGCTGTGTTTTTAGCATAGCAAGTGTTGGACAGTCTTACTCAAAAAATTCTACCCAACATGCAAACTTACTTTGTATTATTATTGTTAAATTGCATGGGTTTATTGTAGAGTTTATCATTAAAAGATAGGATTACTCAAGTGCTAACTTCTAATGGGAGTTTTAAGGGCGAGAGTTGGCCCTTGGAAGTAAAGACATGTGGTTCTTTTGGTTTGTTGTATATGAAATATAAAGATTCTGCTGATTATTATAGAAATCTGCATTCTCCCTTTTGTACACTAATGAAATTTTTTTAGACAGGAATATTGAGAGTTCTGTACCTAATACAGATTTCATAAAACTATAAATTCTTGGCACACTAGTTAGATATATTTAACTTATGTGTGCCTAATCTGTATTTTTACAGGATTTCTCTATCCAAGAATTCTGCTAGCTATAGATTACTTCCACACTGAAACACATACATCTGGGTGCTAGCATCTGTGCAAGATTTGATTAGTTGCATATTTGCCTGTGAATTTTCAGATGTGGGCAAAAAAAATCTCATTTCTTGAGGACTATATAAGGAAATAGTTCAAGTCTTGACATGATATCATATTATTCAGCAGCAGATTATCAGCTTGCATCACCACATACTACACAGTAACTAGTTGTTTATTTAACGTATGGCAGGAAAAGTGCCTGCTTCATCAAGCTCTACATATAATAATAATTTAAACTCTGCTGCTTCTATAGTACCTTGGAAAAGTTCCCTTTATGCTCAAAATGATTGAACGAGGATCACTTTATGGGTCTCTAGAGATCAAATAAGACTTCTCAAAAGAAGAAGAATGATATACATCTGCTTCAATGTTGAAGGTTACATAATATCAACCATATCTCAACACCTTTGGAGTCTTGAAAGAGTAGCCCAAAGGAAATGTACACCAGAAACAAGATCTTGCATTTCTTTGGTGCTTTTAGATTAGTCTAAGAGACATAAACAGGGAGATAAATGTTCATCTTCTTGTCCCTAAGGAACAGAATAAATTTTAAAAAATCATAATTAATAATCATGTGACTTGTCTTCCTAAAACGCCTGCCTGACATTGAAGAAAAGAAGATTTTTGCATTGTTTAAAAACAGTTCTTCTTTGTGAAAATATTAGTCCTGTAATACTGCCAAGATTTGTGACGTCCTGGATGATTTGCCACTCTTTGTGCCAGATGCCTAATTGAAGATGCCTGTGGGAATCACAGAATGATATGGGGCTGGAAGGGACCTCTGGAGATCATCTAGTCCAAACCCCCTGCCAAAGTAGGTCCTCCTAGAGCAGGTTGCACAGGAACTTGTCCAGGTGGGTTTTGAATATCTCCAGAGACGGAAACTCCACCGCCACTCTGGGCAGCCTTTTGCAGTGCTCTGCCACCCTCAAAGTAAAGGAGTTTCTCCTCATGTTTAGATGGAACTTCTTATGTTCAAGTTCGTGCCCATTTCCTCTTGTCCTCTCACTGGGCACCACTGAAAAAAAGACTGGCTCCTTCCTCTTGACACCCACCTGCCGCGGCCAGGAGCAGTCGAGCCCGACGCAATCAATCAGGAAGCCATCAATCCGGAAGCCCCGAATCAGGAAGCGCACCCAGGAAGCACCTCTCTCAGGAAGCACCCAGGAAGCACCAGGGAGCACTCCCAGGAAGCACTCACAGTCGGGAAGCACATAATCGTTCTACAGTTACAGGTCCTCATTCGCTAAGCACTACATTTCGGATAGGGAGAGGGGTATTGTCCACGAGCTTTCCACACGCTTTCCACAGGCTTAAAGTTGCCCCATGATTGGCTACAACATTTGTGTCATTTGCTGTTTCCCACACTTTGTTTCGCCTTCACTATACTTCGTTTCGCTTACTTCCACTTACTTTGCATATGTGCCCTTTCAGTAACTCCCTCTTAAAGGGCCTGCTCTCAATACCCACCCTTTAAGTATTTATAGGTGTTGATCAGATCCCTCCTCAGTCTTCTCTTCTCCAGACTCAAAAGACCTAAGTCCCTCAGCCTTTCCTCATAAGAGATATGTTCTAGTCCCCCAAATCATCCTTTTGGTCTTCTGCTGTACCCTCTCCAGCAGTTCAAACTTTTACTTTCATAAGCCTCCTACTTCTTATTTAATGCTTAATCCTCTTTTCTCCCTACTCTTTCAACTTCTTCAGAACCACAGTGCAGAGCTCACAGACCTGTTGGGATTCTCTCTAACTTCTATTTACTCAGGGTATTACTACAGAATAAGGGTAGGGGGCCAACAAAAGTCTTTTCTACTCTCTGGACACAAGTTATAAGGCTAAATATATTGCATAATTAATGACAGTAAATGCAAAGCGTCTTTGACAGGATGGGTTGGGGTCCACAGATGTTCTCAAAATTCTGTCAGAGGTGCATCACTCATCATCATAAAGGTTTTTGTCATGTGAGATTGAAACACTCAACTAAATTACTCCCTGATGTGAGGCAAAATACCAGCCCTCTAATTACCGGAATGTAGATTTACATAGCACACTTCTATCTTGGAGTTGGCCACAGCTTGTTTTTCCAATAGGGATTTTCTGAATCTTCTTCAGTTGGAGATAAAAAAATGCAGCCTTTGAAATGAGGGTGTGAAAATGAAAAGAGCTCCTCACTCTTTACTCCCTGTTTGTGGCCCCAGGCCAGAGAGGATTTTGAGGTAACCACAGGCACTCTCTGTCTCCTTGAACTCTCCCTAGCTGAATCCTTTCCCCATGATGTCCTTATACATTCTGGAGCTGAGGAGAAAATAGATGTCTTATCAACGAAATTCATACTCTCCCATCCCTCCAGAAGTCGCTGATGTAGCTGAAGACTTAGTCTTACTTAAGAACAAAACCATGACCTGCAGTCATCTTGGTCTAGCCTCCAGCAATCCCAGGATCATACATGATATCTGTATCATTCCCCTGTACCTCTTGGATGTTGCTGGGACTATGCTATGCTTGGTTCTTTTGCTTTGCCGTCTTTGTTTGTTCTTTTTCCCCTAATCCTTGAAACTAATGGCCCCACCTCTGTCTTCTGTATTCAAATGTCTCAAACAACAGTTTGATGGATTAAGAGAACCATCTTCAGGCATGGTCCCCTCTTAGCTGCATTCATACCACTCACTCACCTCTGCCAGCCACAGGTCTGGCATCCAATTTGGCACTGAGTACTTTTCCTTCCCTTATGTGCATTAAACATGCTCATTACGTTACAGCTTCCACTTCATAACTCATGTAACTCACCCAATTATACCTCAACTTTCTTCTCTTCTTGGAAGCTGAAGCTCACTTCTTTATGATGACTGTAAGGCCCAGTTCCCAGACTTCTTCATTGCATGCCAAATGCTGCTGCAAACCTCCTTCCAGTTGAAAATAAACATGAACATATCAACCTCACCCACAACTTTATTTGCTTCAGAATATTGATCAAGGGGAAGAAAAAAAAAAAAAAGAAAAAGTCCTTTTCTTCTGTAAAATTGTTCCTGGGCTTTGTCCAGTTTATCTCATGTTGTATTCCTTTCTCCAACTGCCTCTTCCATGTGACTGAAGTGAAGACCTGATAATTAAGGAAAGGTTTATCAGGCTGTATGATTCCAATGTGGTTACCCTACAGTTTAAGAAAGGGTTTGGATTTAAAGAAACTACAATCTGTTTTTCCATGAAATAAAATTATGCAAATGTTAATTAAAACAGCTAGACACATAGAAATACATGTAAATATATGCATGTGTTTGTATGGGCATGCATACACACCTTAACAAGTAATATACTGATTGCTTTCTGGCTGTAGCAGATAGCAGATACAGAAAAACTGAGAGGTAGTTACCCAAAAATCCCATCCTTTGCAGCTCACTGTCACTCAGTGCAATCTCCAGCCCTGTGTCTAATGTCTGGGCTTCCTCTGCAACTTATGGACAGAATGAAAAAAAAAAAAATACCTAGGGACTGATCAAACTCTGTTAGAAGATGGATGAAGTAGCAAGTCTGAAGGATGTGTGAAGCAAAGTTGTTTTTTGCAAAGATGTTTGAACTATGTCCCTGCTGCTAAGTAAAACAGGGCCAGGAACACTTCTCTGGCCCTGAGGCTAAGTGGCGTTTTTCACTAGGTCTTTGAGTCCCAAGTGGTGCCTCTGTAGTTCAGAAAAAGTATTATTTCCTGTGGGATTTTAGTCCTGAGTATCAGAGATAATAGAAGGGATGCATTGTAAATGGTTCAAGTGATATTTTCATAGTACGAAGCCAAAGGAAGGTGTGGACTGGGAGCCTGGAAGGGTTCCTGGGACTGCAAAAGCTTCTGGGAAAGCTTTGGAGGGCTGCAATAGTGCAGGACAGAGTGAGACAAAACAGGTGCCATCTAGTGCAGACCACACTTTGGGAGTGATGCTTGGTGTGGGTGGCACTTCCAAGCACTGTCTCAGAGAGATCACTGGCAAAGCTGTGCCTGGGAGCTTGCTAGCAGCCAACAGGGCATCTCAGCCCATGCTCCTTCCTTGCACTATGCAGCAGCCGTGTTTGCTGCCATTAGCATCTACTTCCAGTGAAGATGATGTGACCTTACACACTTTTTCATGCACATAGGACTAGGCTGTTGGAGGAAAGAGCATGTGATATGGTACCCCAGTAACAGATTGTTTCTTAACCAGGAAGGCAGAGAGCCTTAGTCTTCCCTGCTGAAGAAGAGAGAATTAACCCAGGAAAAAGGAGTTTGTAACAATCCACAGAAGAAAATACAGAACACTGTCACAAGTGCAGAAGTAGTATTTTTTTCCCATTGAGAAGTCAGTCAGCTTTAAACTGATGTTAAATTATCTAGCTTTCTGCAGAATTTGTCCTACAGTTTTGATCTGTATGCAAAGCCTCAGAGAAATGCAAGACATGAGAAGCAAACTAAATTGCACGTCCTAATTTCTGCAAATAAGGCAATTTATTTATTTATTAGAAAAATTATTGGGAGCTAAACCGAACTGAATGTATATTGAAATCTTATGAGGTTTCCCTTACAACTAATAATTGGTTTGTTTTTAATTGACACTGTCTCGTTAGGTTTTATTTATTTCCACCAGCAAATTATAGCAATAATTTAAAAGGGAAAAAAAATCTCAAACCAGAATGAATTCCAGTTAAATCAGTCAGTGTTGTGTGACACTAATATCTCTGTGTCTGTTATTTGCTAACACTGCATTACATTTCAGGTTGCCTGAGTCCTGCAGAATTTAAATGATGGATGTGTTTATGGACATACTACACTCCATAGACCATGGAAGAATTTACACAAGCTCTTTCTATACTGAAAGGAAAAAAAAAAGAAAAAAGAAAAGAAAAAAAAAAAAGGAAACAAGAAGGGGGGGAGGAATAAAAAGAAGAAGAAAAAAAAAAACAGACATTTCTACATGTCCTTAAATAGTGCTTGCTCCCCGATTCTTGACGAGGATACCTGTGTCTGAAGGGAGCTTCAGTTGTTTTAGGGACTGTGCTTCCTTCCCTTGCCATGGGACGGATATAGAAGAGGGTGGGACTCCCCAAACGCCTCTAGTACCATTCCGCACCAGGAAGGGGACATCAGCTCTGCTCACCTGCAGGTAGGGCAGGGTAAGAGGTTGCTATTCTTAAGAACACAAAGGATTTCTTGTCATGGTGACGACCTACGTGAGCCACCTGTGGCAGCACTGGGGGAGGCTTTTCCAGGCTGAATCTATCTGGAAGACTAGGGGGTATTAAGGACGACGCCTTGTTTTGTCTCAGCGGCGATCGGAGCTGAGTATTAGAGCCCTCTAGTGAGAATTCTCGGAGTGGATCTTCCTTCGGCCCCGTGGCATTTGCCTCCCTTTAGGCACTGCGCTCCGCGGGGCCGAGACCCCACGCTCCCGCGGATGGACACGGTCCCCACGGGAGCGTGGGGGTCTCGGCGCTGCGAGGAGGGCAGGGCTCACCAGCTATCTGGGCAGGGAGAGCAAGAGGGGAGGGAGGACAGCCTGTTCCTAAAAATACTCCCCGGTCAAAGCCAGGGATGGAGACGGTAACAAAAATGCCTTGAACCGGTAGGAACAGTGAACAATCTTCGTGCTTTCCTCATCATCTTGGAATAATCAGCGGAATTAACTGAGGTCGAGGAAACAGGCTCTTGGGTTAGTTGTGGGAGGCTGTGAGAATAGGGGGCAGCCATTAAAAGAAACCTGATCGCTATTCATCAACTCGGAAGAGGGGAAAGGAGGAGGAAAAAGAAAAAAAAAAAAAAAAAAAAAAAAAAGAACTTTGTGGCTCAAGCTCATACCAACCTGGTCTATCTCTGATCAAGAAGATCCCTGGAAACAAGAAGTTTACAAATATTGTCAAATTGATGCTTGTAGTGTGATTTAAGTTGTCAATCCCGCAGAAGCCCACCAGAACTTTAGATTCAATGCCTTGCATTTCTGGCTAGTTATTGCCAATCCCCTAAGGCAGAAAGCTCTCTCTCTCCTTATTTTAACCATATGTGCCTTTTGTTGTTGTTGTTGTCTTGTCTGTAAGCTGTACGCTGTCGGCTGAGAGACTCCTCTTGTGCCGCGGAGCAACTGAGGCGGTCCCCGCAGCCGGCAGCGGCCCTGGGGCTGGGTGGGCACCAGCCTGGGACCCCCTCGCACCCGCATGTGGCTGCTCCCCAGTCGGCTGTCCCCTCCGCTCGGCTGTGGGCCGTGGAGGGGCGGCACCCCAAATAAATATCGATGCCGGGAGTAACGGCCGGGAGGGTGCTGATAGTAAGAGTGAGTGAGTGAAAACTCTGAACCCCGCGCCCGAGATTGAGAAGGGATAATATAAAGGTAATCAGGACCGGCCGCGTTAGTCGGTTGGGGGGCTATCGGGTTTCGTGGGGAGCGCGGGAGGTTACAGCGTCTTGAGTTGGGCACACAGTGCCGCCCCCGGAGTCCCATTTCACCGAGGGGCGGCCGAGACGGAGGGGAGGGTGAAAAGGTTGACCGAGGCCAGCTCAGATACTCATGTCTCATCAGGCCCCAAACTCCTAATTAATACACCTCTTTCGGAAATGCTAATCGAGCATCTCAGGTCCAGCCGGCTGGGAAACAGCTCCGGGCCGGAGGGGACCGGCGGAGCTGCAGGAGCGGGGACCGGAGCTGCTGCCTGGGGCTTGGGCTCGGCTCTCGCCGGGGCCCCGGCTCGGCCCCCTGTCGGCCCAGAGCACCCCGCTTCCCCACCCCCTAGCCCAACAACGTTCTCTTTCAAGCGAGTGTGTTAGCATAATTGAGTTACCCGCTACATATCTGAAATCCTTGGCCAGTCCCCTTGAGGAACAGCTCATTGCGCGCAGCAAAAGCTTTGAATTATCCCTTTCGCCCCAAATCGTGGAACAACAAGCTATTGTTGTTTGCCTTAATTTAGTTACGCGCAGTGATCTTCCGTCGAGTCTTCTTTTTCAGTCGGAGCAGGATCGTAGTGCCATCTGTGATGGGCAAGAGACAGGTTTATAAAAAAACCGCAAAATTAAATATAAGCGTGAATAAATAGGGGGGGCGGGGACGACGACAACCCGCAGTTTTGGGTTGCAAACTGCCTCCGTGACTCCCGGGCGAGCTTCGACGCCCTGAAGGGGCCGTATCCCCCCAGAGAGAAAAGTGTGCACTTGGGATGCCCTGGGAAACCCTCTGAGGTGCCCCCGTGTTGAACGCTGGTGGGTAGGTAAGCTTGGGATCCCAGCAAAGGTCGCTATGATTAATAAAAAAAGCTATCGGGAGTAGCAGGTTAATTGTGGCAGATTTTCGCCCACTTTTAAGAACACTGGTTTTAAGGAGAAAGCGCATTGCCCTCCCGCCAAGAAGAAAGGAAAAGGAAAAAAAAAAAAAGAAAAGAAAAGAAAAGAAAAAACAAGGAAATAAAGAAACGAAAACTTGGAGTTCCTTGTCAATTGCATTTTTCTCCCTGCAGTCCTTGCCACAGCAGTGGACATCTGCGGGGAAGATGTGTTTCTATCTGGCGTGTGAAGTTTGCGGTAGTTATCCTTTCTCCGCTGCTCCCTGCCCTTCCCACGAGGGGACCCGAGGCCGGCTGGCAGGAGCGTGCGTTCTCTCCCACCCGTCCTTGTGGGGGTGGGTGAAGGGCGCTGGGCAGCCATCCTTCTGCCTCCCGGCTCTCCGGCGGAGGGGTTGTCCCGAGCCCAGAGAGGGGCATTGGCGCGCCGGTACAACGGGTGCGGGGGGCCGCAGAGGCAGTGGTCGCAGGGGCTTGCGGAAAGATGCAAGGCAGGACTTCGGATGAATCGGTTCCTGTCTTGATTGGGATCGGTGCGGGCCGTGCAGCCTCCCACACAAGCTGCCGTCTGCGAGGAGACGGTCGGAACACAGCCGAGAGGGAGATTTGCAGATAACTGCAGCGCTGTCTTGGCACTCACTTGTGGACACCAATCATTACGTGCAATAAAAAGCGCCTAGAAAGCGACACGGCCGCCCCACCTCCCCCCGTCCTTCCCTCAGATTGTCTGAGCCCCGGTTAATAAAAAGAGCGTTACGACAAAAACGAGTTTTTATTTCACTCCTATTTCATAATTACTGTGTTGACACTGACGGTCTCTCACGCTGCTTCATGCGCGGCAATGACTGCGCGGGGGAGTGAGGCGCTTCCCGAGTGGGCAAAGTCACACCCGGGACAGGGACCGGGGACAGGCCCGGGATGAAAGCCCGGGCTTCTCCGCCGGGCGGCAGCGGGACCAGGCACAAATTTCGGTCAGCCCAAATGCCTTCCACGGCGGCCGAGCGGAGAAAGCCGGCAGCGGCCAGGCAAAATGTCCCTGTCGGACTGGGGGCAAATGTTAGCAAGCGGATTCGCGCCGGCTGCTCTGAAATTGCAACGAAGGAGCATTTTTGCAAATGCTGAAAAAAAAAAAGCTCCTCTGCCGACCGTCTGATTCCATCGCCACTCACTGCGACTTGACTCGCCCCATGCCGTGGCTTCGCAGCCAGAATCTGCTCTGCCTTCTAGAGCATATAAGAAGATTTTATTTTTTTTTTCCGAAAGTTAAAAGCAGTTACATAGAATTTGGATCCAGATGTCACTAATTTGCAATTGCTCTGGGACGCAAACTGATATAGGGTGCTCGGGAAGGGGCTAGCCCTGCCTCTGCCCAGCGCTTTGGGAAGTGCAGTAGCATTACGTGCAGGCTGCAGCCTGGCTAAGGCAGCCTAAAGTGAAAGCGCCTACGGAGGCGTTGGTGTGTAGATTCTGTACTCACATTTTAGGGTGCTAAGAAGAGAGTTTCTCAGATCTAAATCCATGCAACAGGTTTTGACACTTCCTTTCCGGCTAGGGCGAACAGCTGCTCCCGTTCAGATTCAACCGCTGTGGTTGTGAGATGGAGGGAGAGGAAGCGGAGTCAGGTATATCCATAATAAACGCGGGGCGACCAAGCGCGGTGGCAAGGAGGCGGGGGGGGGGAGGGAGGAAGGGGGCAGCTTAGACCTTTCTAGCGCTTTTCTTTATTGCCACAGTGCCCATCGCGGGAGGGAGCAGAACGGGGCTATATTCTCCCCGGCGAAAGTCACATAGCGTGCACCCACAAGTCAAGGGTGAAAGAGGGAATTTGTGCCTCTCCTGCCGTTTCTGCTCAGAGTAACGTTTGCAGTGGATCGTTTCTCCCGTCCCGTGATCGTCCGCTTCAGCTGCGGCTAGGAACTATCCCGTCTCTTAGGCTGGGTAGGAAGCGCTGAGATCGGGATGCTTTCGTTTACAAACAAGCACAGTTTGAATCCTGCATAAGTCGGCCGGCATCAAGGCACTGAGCGGCCGAGGGCTCATTTTGTAAAGGGAGAGAGGGATAATCATGCAAGGGGGCTTTACGAACCCGTCACCAACAACCCTGTATTTGTTTTAAACGAATTTGAGCTGTGTCTCGTTTGCCCTGCAAAGGAAGCCTCTGTTTTGCGTCCCCGGGGGGGATCCAGGGCGGACGCTTTCCACTGTTTCTTCATAGCAGCACTCGGGAAAAAGCCCGGACAGGTATGAAGACATGCAGCTTCCAAAGAGGAGTACACTCGGGAAAATAGACATACGCGTCTTATACGCACAGGCGTCCGGACACGCTGGGAGCTGGAGCGGGCTGATCCGCTGCCCCCGACCTCCTCCTCCTGCCTCTTTCCCCCGCCGCATTTCGCCTGGCCGCAGCCCTGGCGCGGTTCCTCGCCGGGAGCCACCGGGCTGGTTGCCGCCGCGCTGGCCTCGTCTTCCCCTAGAGACGGCCGCTACGCCCACCCGGGCCGGCACGGAGGCTGCGTCCATCGTCCGCGAAGGGTCAAACTGCGAGGCGGGGAGCCCGCAGCCCGGTCTCCTGTGGCTTCTTCGCTAAATCCCTGACGCGCCGAGGCGGCTAAAAAGGTACCGTGGCAGAAACCCACAATTGCAGAGACCTCTCCTGTCAGGGCTGCAAATGGCGTAGAAAGAGCTTGTGGGATCAATTATTATTTCACCGGGAAAAATAAAAAAGGGGGGGGGGGGGGGGCATTAAAGGGC
>VZTM01006237.1:29317-41036 GCA_013400555.1 Jacana jacana | reverse complement strand
TCGGCGCCGTGAAACCAAGCGGCTGCCGGCTCCTGCCGTCGGGGCTGCCTGTGCCCCGGACGCCGGAGCCACGCCGCCATAGAGAACCGCTGTTTACCGCCGACGGGGCACACACGGCAGGCCGTGTACCCTGCAGTTCGCTTTTTCCAGCCCGCTCCGCTGCCGAAGTCGGAGGAGCAGGGCAGGAGCACGGCTTCCTCGGGGCAGCGGAGGGCACGGGAGCGGAGGGCCCGGGGATGCTGGAGCCGGGGGGGAGACGACGAGGCTCCCAAGCTGCCACAGAGCCAGGGACAAGTGGGTTTCTCTCCATAGCAGGAGATACTCGGTTACACATGAGCCCAGCAGCTGCTCCGGGCGCGGATCCGCGCCCTTACGCACCGCGCAGCGAGCGAGGAAGAGGGAAGACATTTAAAACTCAAGAAACAGCTTGGGACACTGCTCTTAAGAGCGTGTCGAGAGCACACCCAACAAAATCATCAACAACTAGAAAGTCAGGACAGTTTGGGAACCTCCCGGATTCAAACGAAACCAGACGTCGGGCAAGAAGGTGTTGGCAGCGCTACGCGGGGTGCGGCGCCGGGCGGTGGAGGCCCCGCGAGTGACCGTGGGGAGCGGCGCGGGGGTAGCCTTCGTCCCTGCGCAGCAACCTTACTGCCTTCCCAGATTAGAAGGACCGGAGGTGGACGATCACACCTCATACGCGAGTTAGCAGAAACCGAGGTGGTGGGAGGCAAGAGGCGACGCTGACACCCGGCTCTGCCGGTGTGTGTGGAGCCGGGCTCCGTCTACCCCAGTGTGCCCAGAAAGGGTCAGTGCTTTGTCTCTATAGGTACGGTAGATCCCCCACGGTGCCGTGGCTCTGCGGGGTGGTTTTGGCTGGAGAAAAGCCCCAGACACCTTTCACCTTAGAAGGGGGCATTCTTTTTCTCGGGCGAGGCCGCCACAGCGAAAGCGACGATGTTACCCACCTACAGGCTATTTACTCTGAGACCTGGTGGTTATTTCTGCCAGTCTCCGAGATGCCGTCCCCGCGGGGGATCTCCGAAGGTTTAGGGCGGCCACTCGCTGTTCCATAACTACTCTAGATCGGCTGTATTTATTAGCTCGGCTAGTGTCAGTCCATCGCAAATAAAGCTGCTTTGGTGATACTCACCGGGGCACTGCTACAGTCACCATTAATTTGAAACACACACATACCGAGCCCGGTGCCGGGGGAAGGACCGGGCTATTGCACTGCCCGTCCCCCCCTCCTGCTGCTCGCCCGCCCGGCCCTTGCCGGTGCCCCCGCACGGGCGGCGCGGGTGTTTGTACCCGCAGGACACCCTGGCCATGACTGAGGTGCCCCAGGGAGGACATACCCGGCGGCTGGGAAGGTTCCGGGAAAGTCCGTACCCCCGCTCCACATCGCCCCGCTGGGGCAGACGTCGAGGGGCACGACGGAGAGCAGTGTCCTCAGGGTGCAGGCACCCCTGCCTGTCTTTTACCCCCTCTGCCCTTCGAGGCCACAAAATGCCCCAGCGGCCGGTATGCAGTGTGAGGGGACCCCAGCTCGGCGGTGCCCCGGTGGGTGCTCGGCGACGCTCCGGCTCCCCCCTCCTCGGGGCCGCGCTGCTGGCATGGGCTCANAAAGTGCTGGTTTAGATGCAGTTGTGCTGGGGGTCGGTGGAGAGAACAGGGACCCGATCCGAGAGCACTTGAGCAGTAAAGGCATCGTTCCTCCTCTCCCCAGCCCTGCACACCTCGAGGGGTGGGGACCAGGTGACTCTGAACTCTTCTGCTTCGGTGGGATATGTTTAATCTGAAGCGGCTAAATATCGTCGCCCTGATGTCACTGAAGGGGTGCGTGAGGGGGAAAGCATTACCAAAGCCTGAGCTACTGGGATCCCCAAGAGAGGCCCGATCCGACCACGGAACAGGGCCGAGCCGGGATCCCTCCGGCGTCCGGGGCACAAGCAGCCCCCGACGGCAGGAGCCGGCAGCCGCTTAGCTTCACGGCGCCGGGGTGTCGGCGCCGTGAAACCAAGCGGCNGCACACACGGCAGGCCGTGTACCCTGCAGTTCGCTTTTTCCAGCCCGCTCCGCTGCCGAAGTCGGAGGAGCAGGGCAGGAGCACGGCTTCCTCGGGGCAGCGGAGGGCACGGGAGCGGAGGGCCCGGGGATGCTGGAGCCGGGGGGGAGACGACGAGGCTCCCAAGCTGCCACAGAGCCAGGGACAAGTGGGTTTCTCTCCATAGCAGGAGATACTCGGTTACACATGAGCCCAGCAGCTGCTCCGGGCGCGGATCCGCGCCCTTACGCACCGCGCAGCGAGCGAGGAAGAGGGAAGACATTTAAAACTCAAGAAACAGCTTGGGACACTGCTCTTAAGAGCGTGTCGAGAGCACACCCAACAAAATCATCAACAACTAGAAAGTCAGGACAGTTTGGGAACCTCCCGGATTCAAACGAAACCAGACGTCGGGCAAGAAGGTGTTGGCAGCGCTACGCGGGGTGCGGCGCCGGGCGGTGGAGGCCCCGCGAGTGACCGTGGGGAGCGGCGCGGGGGTAGCCTTCGTCCCTGCGCAGCAACCTTACTGCCTTCCCAGATTAGAAGGACCGGAGGTGGACGATCACACCTCATACGCGAGTTAGCAGAAACCGAGGTGGTGGGAGGCAAGAGGCGACGCTGACACCCGGCTCTGCCGGTGTGTGTGGAGCCGGGCTCCGTCTACCCCAGTGTGCCCAGAAAGGGTCAGTGCTTTGTCTCTATAGGTACGGTAGATCCCCCACGGTGCCGTGGCTCTGCGGGGTGGTTTTGGCTGGAGAAAAGCCCCAGACACCTTTCACCTTAGAAGGGGGCATTCTTTTTCTCGGGCGAGGCCGCCACAGCGAAAGCGACGATGTTACCCACCTACAGGCTATTTACTCTGAGACCTGGTGGTTATTTCTGCCAGTCTCCGAGATGCCGTCCCCGCGGGGGATCTCCGAAGGTTTAGGGCGGCCACTCGCTGTTCCATAACTACTCTAGATCGGCTGTATTTATTAGCTCGGCTAGTGTCAGTCCATCGCAAATAAAGCTGCTTTGGTGATACTCACCGGGGCACTGCTACAGTCACCATTAATTTGAAACACACACATACCGAGCCCGGTGCCGGGGGAAGGACCGGGCTATTGCACTGCCCGTCCCCCCCTCCTGCTGCTCGCCCGCCCGGCCCTTGCCGGTGCCCCCGCACGGGCGGCGCGGGTGTTTGTACCCGCAGGACACCCTGGCCATGACTGAGGTGCCCCAGGGAGGACATACCCGGCGGCTGGGAAGGTTCCGGGAAAGTCCGTACCCCCGCTCCACATCGCCCCGCTGGGGCAGACGTCGAGGGGCACGACGGAGAGCAGTGTCCTCAGGGTGCAGGCACCCCTGCCTGTCTTTTACCCCCTCTGCCCTTCGAGGCCACAAAATGCCCCAGCGGCCGGTATGCAGTGTGAGGGGACCCCAGCTCGGCGGTGCCCCGGTGGGTGCTCGGCGACGCTCCGGCTCCCCCCTCCTCGGGGCCGCGCTGCTGGCATGGGCTCACTGGAGCCAGGGGCGGCCCTGCGGAAAGCAGAGAGGGGCTGTGATGTTAGTGCGAGAGAAGGGTTGAGCCTGCTGCCTACCCGCTCGGTTGGCATGCATTGCCATTTCGATGGTATCTCACTTTTGGAGGCATTTTATGGCTTGGGGAAATATAATCCGGTGAAGAGAAAGGAAGAGAATACTGTTGGCATTGAATGAACTCCGTGTGGTAATCTTCGGGCAAATGTACGTGTTTCCATGCCAAAGCAAAGTGTTTTTTCGTCGGGGCTGCTCATACTCTGAAGGGAGGCGAAGACACCATTTAAGAAATCCAGCTGGTTGCAAATCATACATTTAATCTCTCAGCTGGAATGATTTAATGGATCAGTATCGAGTAACAGTCCTGGAAAAGTAGCCTCCTAAAAAAACAGAGATAAATCCTGATTGAATAATAGTAAATGAAAACCGTGGATTACAGCGACTGCAAGACAGTATTTTCCTTGCAGTCCTCGAAAGATGCCGCCTAGAGGAGCCAACCGAGCCGACAAAGCCCCGCCGGTCATTTTGATGTTGGCAGGGGCAGGTCCCGGCATCCTGCCGTGCTACCCCGTACCCCACCCTGGGGCAGGCTCCCTCCTCTCTCTTCATGCCCTGGGAACCTTCTGAAACGACTTCTCTGAGGTGCAGGCAATAGAGACACAAGCCCTGCTTGCAGCGCTCCGCGACCGAGCGAGCGCCGACGTGCCCGGGCCCAAGGCGCGCCTCCGGCGGGGCATCGGCAGGGGCACCCGAGGGTTCACTTCGAGGGGGCACCGGCAGCCCGGAGCCACGGAGGCGGCCTTGCCGAAAGGCATCCGTCTGCCTTGGGCCGGCCCAGGGGCCTCGCTGGATTTTTTCCTTTTCCATCAGGGAAGGCACAGAGGCGGGGGAAGGAGCTGTAACGCCAGGGAAAAGTGTAATTTCCCCCCGAAATGTGAAAACAGGAGAGCAAACCCTTTGCCCCTTTCTGTCCGTTTGGGACGTGCTGGAGAAAGAAACGGTACCGAGGCGATTGGGGGAACTGGGGGCAGCCCGCTGCCCGTGGGGCCTGCGGGGCCCCTTCGGCGGCTGGGGCTCCGGGGGCTTTTTTAACCCTCCCATTGCCGTAACTTTAACCGGGCTCCAGCAGCTCGGGCAAAGCCGTCATTGAAAGAGAGATCTCGGCCGGGCGTGCCACAGCGCTTGACTCACCTCCTCCCGGCCTGAGGCGGGAGGTCATTACGGCGCTTAATTAAAAGCACTTCCTCGGCGGGGCAGGTGCTTTCCTTGCAGCGGCCCCGGGGGCTGGGTCACCCCGGCACACCTCCTGCCCCTCGGTGCCCCTGCTCGGGCCTCGGGGGCGACTGCCAAGGGGGGGCCCGGCCGGTGACCCCNCGGGTGGGAAAGGGGCGAAGCACACCTTTGCTTGTGCTTCTTTTACTCAGAGAAAAGATGAGAGGAGAGCGAGGAGAGTGCGGGAGGGTTCGCCGCTGGGCTGGGTCGTCCCGCAGCTCGGCTGGCCGCATCGAGCAGCATCGCCCTTATAAGGAATGTAATGCAAGAGCGAATGTCGTCAGCACAGCATTAGCACATTTTTGTTATTAAATGTACTGGAGTCGTAACAGTTGTTTATATTTACAGAGCATTCTTAAAAGCAAACCACATGCGCAAATCAACCCTAGATGAATCTGGAGTCGGTAAAAGTCAGTACTTCCCAAGGACAGCTTTGGTGACAAGGGCAGCTCGGGTCAAAATCAGTTTAATTTGGTGCTACCTATTTATAGAGATGGAAAATCTAAATGAAGTTAAAGAAACGGGACGTCGAAATATCTCAGGAATTGCTGAGAATCTCAATCTGTTTTTTTTTTAATTTGTTCACATCATTGTATGCTTTTCAATCTCAGCCTCTTTCTAAAAATATTACTGTGTGTATATTGTATATTATAACATATAAATTTAAAATGACTCATCCATTTCAAAAGATCTCTCCAAAACTTTTCAACAATTTCAATGTCTTAACAATGTTTTTATATAGAAGGGTTGTTAGAACTCTCCTTTGTTTTTCTGCAGGCAATATGGACTTTGAAAAATGGGTATTTTATGTTTGCTATTAATATTTTTTCATACTGCCTTCAAATTAATTAGTATAAGCTTTTGGAAAAATCCCCACCTGCCCTGTCTATTGAAATCATAGCTACTGTCATGTAACACCTTTGTAAGAAAAGCTAAATGAAATGGCTGTTCTGAAAAGCAAAGTGTTCATGTGTATGAGTCAGAAAATGTTGATCTTAATCATAAAAGACTCAAAAGTTCTTTTTAACACTTGGCTTTCAATCTATACAGTCTTTATATGATTACTTTTTCTAGTAAGTGACTGTTTTACAACACGACTGTAAACAGATAGGTACAATTTTAGGTACAATAAAAAAAATTTTAGGTACAATATGCTTTAAAACATAGATTTGTGGGTGTTTAATGTTACTAACAACAGTGTAGCTACAGATATTCAAATAATAAATTATTTTTAAAGTATGTGAAAAGGATTTGTGTGTTTTCCTTGCATTCGTTTTTCAGCCAAAAGCAGAGGCCTGGCTTTGTTCTTTTGAAGACAGTGGCAAAGTTCCCACCTACACCCCAAGGATCCGTGAAGTCAGTTAGAGTTTTTCCATGGACTTTGGATCAAGCCCATAGCATGAGTCAATTTAAGAAGTGATTACTTCTCTCTCATAGAAATGCACGTTGCCTTTGCTTAGATAACTACATCTTGAGGATTTTTTCCACCCCCACATTCTAGGATCTTAAATGAGGAAATTCTTTAGTCAAAATTTCCTTGAAATGGGTCCAAATATCCCTGCCCCCACCAAGTACACACCTCCAGTCTGGGACTTGCTCTAGGTGGCACCACTCTTCTCATAAAACCACTCTTATTTTTGTCCCTGTTTACCTTCTTATCTGTCTTCCTCATAATCCTCCAGCAAATCTGTCTTCTTTTGTGAGACAGGGAACCAGGAGATTCTGGACAAGGAGGCCTGGGGAATCAGTAGAAACCCAACAGCAGCATCAGACACAGGAATGACACAGGAAGAAAGATCCATTCTCCCCACCCTTCATTTCTGGCACTAACTCCCCCACTTTCCTCACTCCACAACCTCTTCAACCTCCCTTTAATGAATATGCCTCAATTAAAGGGGGTTTATAAAGGTAAGAATGGCTTTACTGCCCTCTCTGCTAGTTATAGAAAACTCATCCACCCCTTGTCACTCATCACCCACTAGAAAGAATGCATCATGGTGGAAGAACAGGCTGTTTGGGTAGACTCTGGTTAAAAAAACCACATTTGGTCCTGACAGGATCATCTGCTATAAGAAAAATCCTTCAAGGATAATATTGTCTGCAGTCCTGCAGCCAGCATGGGGCAGGGGCAGGGGCAGAAGCAGGCAATACATAGGGGGTAAAGGAATCCATTCTGCAGCCCAGTCACCTCTAGCTGCCCCCCAGCAGCTGGTGCACGATCATATCTGCCATACCTAGCTTACTCTGCTCAGGCCGCTGCAGGAGGGTGGAAAGGTGAGAGGTGAGCCCCTCGCCGCATTTCCAGCTTGCCATCAGTCTGCACTATGTGTAGTTTGGCTGGACCTCAGAGCCCTGGGAATCTTCAGATCACATCTGTGTTTGATTACATCTGTTTGGAGCATCTGTTTATGTCTATCTGTGGCATTATAAAGGAATCTCCAAGGCCTGCTCTGTTATGTCATGCAGAAGTGAACGAGTGTCAGCGAGTCAGTGCTGCAACACCATCAGTGACCCAGCAATTGGCAGAGCTGACCAAGTGTGCAAAGCTGAAATGGGGAGACACAGAGGTGTGAACAGTTGGCTGGGGTTTATCCACCCTATGCCAGACCATGGACCCACTGCCACCATCGCTCACTGGCATTTCATCTGAGAAATCTGCTTGCATTCATTTGTGTCAAGAAGAGACGTTTGTGCAATTAATGTTTCCTCATTTCTTGCAAATCCCTACTCTTCAAGGAGTGAATACTGCTGACTCCTTGGCAGGTCAGAGGAGTTTGTGCAAGATTTGTGTGCATTTCCCAAATACAGATTTGGAAACCTGTGGCTGCCAGTCCCAGTGCTCTCCGCTCAGGTGTAAATCACCAGCATGGCAGTCTCCAGCTGGTGCAGCAGTACTGGCTTGGGGAGGCCGGAGGGGAGGACAGAAGCCAAATAGAGCTGCAAAGTAGTCCAACATTTGCCTTCTAACTTTGTGGCAACTGTATCTAGTCTCTGTGTACATTAAGTCAAAAATGAAACAGCTCCTTTGCATACAAGCAGATCACTGACATTGATATTTATCTAATCATTTTTCTTCTGTCATTTGCAAACAGGTAAGTTTTATTCAATTGAAATAGATGGTGTAATGCAATGCTGCACTTTATCTGTGATTGTGCTGAAATGGTGGATTTGCTGATGCGGTGCTTTTTTTTTCAATCAGATCTGGATATCTAAATGGGAATGCTTTAAAAAAACAAGAGGGGCAATGTATTACTGGGATCTCATCCCATAACCATAGATGAGTGTGCTAATTTGACTGTACATTGCAGAGTGACCATCAGCATGAGGAGCACCCAGTGTGACTTGTGTGCTTTAGGATACTGGTACATCTGCAAGCACCCGCAAAAGCAACATAATTATTGTACTGCTGAGCAATTTGGGACAGGGAACTGGCTCACAAGCCTGGAAGTCCAAGCTATTGATAGTCAATAATAACTCAAACTCCTTTTAAGACTCATTTGTAGATTAAAACTCTCAAGCAAAAGAGCTTTATAAATTTCCTAACCATCTAAGACTGTCACCAACACATTTTATAGTGTCCTGGACTAAGTCTAGCCTCCTTTATTTGTGAAGTGTAGCCTTGTCCATCAAGGCTGCCATTGCTTGCGACCTCTGCAGAACACTGCTATTGATAAATCACTTTTGCTTTTTCACACTGCAAAGCCATAAACCTGTATTTTACCTCTCACTACCATCGCCATTCTCTATCACAGTGCAGTAATAGCGTGAGTTTTATAATGTGTCAGGACACAACGTGGTGTATGGTAAGTGTTTCATCAGAGCCTGTTCTCCCAGAATTGCTAATCATGCCGCCAAGCAAATGGTGGTCGTGGCAGAGTTTCAATTGTAAAATGCTGTCAGTAAGTCAATTACTGGTTCTGTGATGACAAAATCTTGCAGATGATGTACATGATCTCTAAAAAGTGCTCATTTCCTCTTATCTACTGATAGACTTATTCTTCCCAGAAATAAATACAGGCTTGAAGGGCCACTGTTTTGCCACTTTAATTTTACTGTATATAATTCACAGACTAAAAGTTTCCTGTTGTATGCTTAGATTTTACCTTTTACTGTCATCATTGATAAAACAGCCTACCTCCAAAATTAGACAGGAGCCACCCATAAGGGTAAGGTATAATGAGCTATAGGATAAATAGTGTCTGGTGCTTGGATTGTGAGTCTTGTTGACACTGCCTTGAAAGCTGTCTAGGTGTCTGTTCTATGCATGTAGGACCATATTTTAGAGTTTTCTGTTTTTACTAGGGAACAGAGGCACATCCTGATTTGTCCCTACTGAAGGATAAACCCTCTTAAATACATCTAATATATTCTGCAGTATTTTATATATACATACCTATGTCTCTTCTGTTAAACCTCAGATGGCTTCTGTTGATATTCCCTGACTTTTCTCCAATTTGCCCCTCCTGTTCAAATAATACTGTCCTGAATTTAACATAAGGTGGAAGCAGAGTGGGATCACATGAGAGCTATTGTAACTCTACGCTACAACATAAACAAATGCACAGACCAGTTACCACACCTTTGACTAGCATGGCAATGTAGTGAAGGGGCACGTGCACCCTAGCATTCACGAAGTTGCTTGACTTTTACTGTCTGTTCACTATTTTTCATGGATATCTGTATGTTGTCTTCTCCTCAAACAAATCTCATCTTGTTCATTTCCACCCACACTTTAATCTCCCTGGATTCCTCTACTTCATTCTCAGTTCAGTAACATTTCCTAACCCAGTATCATTTGAAAGTGTCAATGATAGGTATTGTATTCTCTCTGATTGTTAATGAGGATGTCAAAGATTATGTCAAATACTGCTCTCGCTAAATACTCCATTCTTGATTTGAAACACTACCATTAAACTTAATGTGCTTTTTTCAGAGCCATTCAGGCACCTTTCCAACTTCAGGAATGCTCTCAGGAATTTAAAATTAATTTCCAGGTAAGATTTCACTATGAAACAATCTAATAAAGCACATATTCAGTTACTATACCTCTTTCATCATTCAGTTTTGTGATTGCATAGTAAAATGAATTATTCATTTTCCATGTCAGGATTCTTTCTTGACAGCCCTGTTCCTATCAGTTTGCACATGTGAAAAAGGTCCAATGCTTCCCTAAAGTGATGAGTTTATTGCATATGAGGTACAAAAAAAAGAAGCAATTTTTTAGCTCCAGGTGTGAGGAGTGGCCAGGAAGGATGATGGCAGTGAGGGAATGGTCTCACATGGGATAGTTCATTTGGTGCACTCCCAGCCACTTTTTTTTTTACTACTTTTTTTTTTTTTTTTCCTGGAGCAACTTGAATCCAAGCAAGGAGCAGCCTGTTGGCTGAATGAATTGGTTTGCCATGGACCATTCCCAGTCACTGTTTTTCCTAGAGGGCTTCAGTATTTCTGCCTCACATGACTGATGTCATATTAGGGCAAAGACCTTTGGAGCTTCTAGGACAAAGTTTGGGCTGGATACATGTCCATAGCAGGTTGCACAGAGAAATTCACAATATAATTTTCTGTCTGAAAACATAGACTCATCTAATCAAGAAAAATCAACCTCCTGCTGAAAGTCAGGAAACAAATTCTCTATGACTACTGTATTAAGTATTTTTCTTTCATTGTGGTGAAAATATCACCCCATTTCTCCCAACATTAGCGGTTTATCTCTTAATGTACTCATCTTGAAATAAAATAGCTCTTTATCATTCAGCTTAGAGTAGGCTGGGAGAAGCCCCCCAGTCGTCATCGTACTGGAGGGAAGTGGACAACCTTCTTGAGAAAGAAGGGAGTTCAAAAAACCCTAGAATAGCACAGAAGGTTCTGGATTGACAACATGAGTGGAGTGTTCCCCATTTAGCCACATGACATAAAGAGGGCAAAGACAGTGGACAGAGCAGGACTCGCCTGTTCCTCTTCTGCCTCCAAGAACTGGCTTTGGAAATACTGGCAGCAGCATCTGAGAACCAGGTGGTCAGCATGAAATGGGCAGCATGGCAGTTTAGACTGCTCACAAAAAAATGGGTGAGGTTTGAGGTATGACGAGTACTCCTCCTCTCACTTTGAATACCCGCTCTATCTGGAGTAACCAGAAATCACAGGTTAAAAAGAAGGGACAAGTGTTGTTGGCAGGCAGGGTACCTGCAGAGGATTTGGAGGGAGCTCTGGAATTAGGAAATCAACAAGAGCAAAACAAAGAGCAAAAAACCATTAAGAGGAAAATAAACCATATTTTATTGGGTTCAACAGGTTTGTTACAGAGGAGACATCAACTTTGATCAACATGCTACAACAAAATGGTCTTCACTTGTACCAAGAACTCGTCTCTTCTCCTCTGGCGTGAATTAACCCATACTTCCCTCTCTATCATCAAGTCCAACACAATTTAATTTCTTCAGCTTCCATAAAAAGCTAGCAGTCCGTCATTTAGCCACGGTCACAGGCTGGACTGGTCACTGTCCCTCCTTAAGTGCCTCTTGTGTAGCTGGGCCTGACTTCCACACCACACTGTGAGGGGACATGTGCCACCTAACACCGGTGTTTGGCCATCTCTCCCCTCCTCCAGGCACACAAACAAAGGCTGAGTGGATCAGCCTCCAAATCCATTTTCGGCCTCAAACCCGTAGCTCTGGAGCTGCTCCCCAAAAATATTTGCTTAAAGGAGGGTCCCTCTGCTGCCCCAGGTGATACACGTAGGCTGGGGTCCCTCCTGCCCGGGGCTACTCCACTTATTTCTAGTTGTAGCTCTGGCAAGAGTCAATCAGTCCCAGCGTTGTCGTCCGTCTTCCCCCTACACCCGCCCCGTGCGCGTCCCTGCGGGCGGGAGCGCGCCCGCCG
>VZTM01006237.1:288-28695 GCA_013400555.1 Jacana jacana | reverse complement strand
TATATTTCATTAAATTTCTCCCTGCTCAACTCTCCAGCCAGACCAGGTCTCGCTGAATGGCAGCATGGTCTTCATGCGGGTCAACCACTCCTCCCAGTTTGGTGTCATGAGCAAACTTGCTGATAGTACACTCTATTCCTTCATCCAAGTCGTTGATGAATATATTGAGCAGTACTGGTTCCAGTACTGATCCCTGAGCGACTCCACTAGACACAGGCCTAGACACAAGTAGATTCTGTCCCATTCACCACCACTCTCTGGCTTCTATCCTTCAGCCAGTTCACTATCAACCTTACCACCCTATTGTTCAGGCCCCACTTCCTCATTTTGGCTACAAGGATGCTGTGGGAGATGGTGTCAAATGCTTTACTGAAGTCAAGGTACACCACATCCACTGCTTTACCATCATCTATCCACCTGGTTATGTCTTCAAATGTGGTGAAGGTGTTACTTTCAAAATACTTAGTCCCTGTGTCGTTCAGGCACAGTAGATTAATAACCGCAGGGCCTCTCGCCCATGAAGGCCTTGGGCTTGCACAATGCATATGCCTGATGTGTCTCGGGCAGTTCTCAGTAGCAGGAGTGAGAAGCCAAAAAGGAAATAAAAAAACCCAAAACAAACAAAACAGAAAAAGTAAAAGGACCCCAGTTCTCATTTCGCCTCCTCCAGTTCTGTGGTTGTCAACTGAATCACCTTCAGCGGAGTCACTCCTCATTTAACCAGTGTGAAACCTCACAGGTTTTCTGGCCCAGTGGCCAGAGGGTGGGGAGTGCTGGGGAAAGGGACCCGTTGATGGCACTGCAGTGCTGGGAGCTGGAGAAGGAAGAGACAGGGACAGCCTTGGGACAGGGAGGAAAGGATGGGTCAGGAACCTAATGCAGTTCCAGTGCAGAGAATGATAATGATTTTCTCAGGTAAGAAGGGTCAGCACCACCAGTCTAGCTTGGTGGTGACTCTCAGAGCCATTTTCTGAAGGGCTTTCTTTCTTAGAAGCACAGGAGTAGGCATGCTGTATTAGACTTAGCATCCACCCAGTCCACTGGCCTGGCCTGGCCACTGACTCATTGCAGGTGCTGCAGAGAGGGGCGTAAGAACCCTCTTGTGTCAGCACCCTGCAAAGACCTGCCTTGTTTCCACGGGTTAGGTAGTAACTAGGAGCCAAGGCAAGGGATTTATTCTAATCCATTGTAGAAACTAACCATGTGTAGAAGAGCTATAGTGCTAGTGTAGAAGAGCTATACTACTATCCAGTCCCTATCTGAGATCGTTAGCTATGGTTCTAGCTTCTCTAATTCACTCATGAAAGTCTAAGTAAACTTGAGATTTGTCCACACCCCGTGCAGACTCTTTCACTAGCTCCCCAGCAACAACAGCAAATACTTTCTCTCCTACTCGTTAAAGTGCTGGATTCTCATCCTATCACCCAATTTCTATTCAGTGGGTGATGGTTCACATTGCACACCGCAAACATAAAAGCAGAAACAGATGCTATTCATGTATATTTCATTGAGCTGACCTGTTATGCAGACCCAGGCAATGACTGATAAAGCTTGCAGATTCCTTTGTCCATGGATTGACGATGTGCCCTACATTCTGCTGCCATGTGCCACTACACATCTCAGCTGTTCAAGTTAAAGCAGTTTCTCCCTGAACCTGGAAAATGTTACAACTGTTAAAATATTTTACATTATCTGTAGAAGTCACATGTTCCTTCTTTCCAAATGAGCTAATGCAGCTAGAGTTTGCCTTTTTTTTTTTTAAGTAATCCATTACCTGCTTAACTGATTAGGTGTTGACATTGATTTCATTTGAGCATGTTGAGGAGGTCTTGTCAGACCTTGTTAAACTAGAAATGCTTCTGCCACCACTCATACATGACAGCAGCCTCATTTTCTAACTTAATGGCATTGGCTTTATTAGGAGTGCATTTGCCATCATTCATCTGTCCAATCAGACCTCTATAGTGCTTGGCAGAAACTGTAGCAGGGAACATTTCTCTTCTTCTCTAGTGATATGTAGGTCAGTCATACAACATAGTATTTAGCCTCCTCTGGGACAGGTACGGTGGCACAAAGCCAGACACCAGAGTTAGCTCTTACAAGCAATTTGCATTGAGCTCAGTGCCCCATAGTCCAGCTATCCAAAGGTCTTAAAGTCCAGAGTCATAAAGGTGACAAGTGTCTAGCACCATCATTCTTTCATTAAAGGCAGGTACCTCAAAGTACAGTATCTGTGGTGTTGGGCCACAG
The DNA here is from genome assembly GCA_013400555.1 of Jacana jacana. Taxonomy (NCBI): domain Eukaryota; kingdom Metazoa; phylum Chordata; class Aves; order Charadriiformes; family Jacanidae; genus Jacana; species Jacana jacana. The sequence goes on along the minus strand of VZTM01006237.1, from coordinate 26,445 downwards.
GAGCATGAAGGAATTGCTTTCTTCAACACCAGTCCCACTTCCTGTAAAAAATTAATTGTTACATCTAATTTTTGTGGTTTATAACTCATTTTGTAAAGCTTAAAATGTCAGGGTCCTATGAGATTTCACCTCGGGGGTGAATTCCCCTGCTTCATTTTCAGAACAACAAGTTTTTAACAACAAAGGCCACCCAGACTTTGGATAGATCTTACAAGATCAGTGTTAGGTCCAGCATGGAAGACCTGTTGTCTTTTCGTGCCTCTTATGCTGGCATCCCATGCCCTTCTCACTCCCACACTCTCTGAGTCCACCCCAGTCCAGAGGGAAGAGCAGTCAAGTAGTTGTGTGACATTCCTAAAAAATATACCAATATAGTCAGTACTAGCAGATGGCCAAAAATTATGTGCAATAACAGAAGAAACAGATTTCCTCTTCACACTCAAAGTCTGACTTAGTATCCTTAGCGGATGAATAAAGGCTGATCAAAAATATGAAAGATGTCTTGGACACCTTATTAGTAGATATACAGAAATGAGATGAAGTGTAACGAATGAAACTATAGCACATTCCAGGTCACAAGACCCTCTTCACATTTACAAAAAAGCACAGACAATATAGTCCATTGGTAAAGACACAGTTCAGGAGGACTGGATATGCAGAAGAGCTGAGTATTCACAGTTCTTGCTAGATTCTGATAAGAGCAGGCAAGACAAAATGTCAAAATGTGAAACCTCAGAAATGTTGCAATCTCAACAGATGCAAATGCAAGACACTGGACTGCAAAGCCTTGGACCTCCTTTGCCACAAAAGCAAAAGAAAGACCATGGAATTAATGTCTCCAGGGTATGTTTTGTCCTGCATGCTGTCAAAGCCTGAAACAGAGGTACAGACTGAAGCAAATATTTGCTGCCTCCCTTTCAGTACTCGGTGTTTTTCCTTCCATCATGTGGCCAACAGCTCTGTATCTTCCTTAAAGTTGGGAGGATGAGTCTCTTTAGAGTTGATGCCTGTATTACTTCATGTGCACTAATTTAGTGAAGTATTTGACTATGAGAGGGGGTGAGTTTTGTAACCCAATGCCAATCTAAATCCAAGATGAAGGTATCTGGTGACAACTGTGGACAGTCACATGGAGCTGAGAGGGAGTTCAGAAAACCTGAGGCACAGGACAGCAAAATCCTACTGCAGTAAAAATACTTCTGTTACTCTGATTACTTTAAAAAATGCCAGTCTAGATTCTTTGAACTGGACCTTGACAACCTAGCTCAGGGGTGTATTTAAGTCCCAGAAGAAAGCCCAGGTTGCCTGCTTTTCAGCGGTGGTAGACCCTCAGGGCACCTCTGTGCTATGCATCAAAGCACACTGTCAGGCTCTATGTATGCTAACTGAGCAGAAAAAGGGCAAGAAAGAAAGGGACAGGCAGGAGCGAAGGGCATGCTAACACTCTGCCCTCCCAGCTGAATGTTTGTCTTTAGTGCTGGACTGCCCTCGCTCTTCCATCCTTCCCAGCCTTGTGATTTTTCATACCCAGCCATTCAGCAAGACAGCTTCAGCAGGAGCAAGAAATGTGGCATGGGTATGAATGCCAGATAGACTGGAGGTAGAGTCACACCTCTTCAACTTGGTAATGTCCTGGGGATGTTTTGCTTTCTGTGCACATGCCCTAACATTGAGATCTAGCATTTTCCCTACATGTTATTTTTGTCCTGAAATCCCTCTTCACCCATAATCTCAGGTGAATGAAAGCCTGTCATGTCTTCAAGTACGAAGAGTCTTCAGACATTCTTCCCCCATGCATCTAGCATGTTTCATAATTTGGGTCTTCACAGTTCCCACCTAACACGCTAGCTTTCCAGATTGCCATTCAGAGACTCCTACCTCCCTCTATTAACTGTACATTTGGTCTAACTCGTTTAGATGCACTGGGTCATTTTCCTTAAGCTGAAGTGGTACTGTACCTAAACTACGCAATTTGGGTCTGGTCATTTGTACAAACTCATTGTATTAGTTTACCTCCATTAGGATCAACTACTGCCTTGCTGCCTTCTTGGAGAATAATGCTCCACCTGTCTGAATAAAGATATTTCAAATTGCTTGTGGATTCTAGCTCCCTAAAGTAATTCTAATCATGGCCCAAATTTGCCATGAATTCAGCTTTCTAGTATTGCTGTCTTCAGTGACATTACACTGTGGGATTTTCACAGGAAGTCTATAAGAACACTTTCTTTGGGTCAAGGTCTAAAGGTCTGGAAACTCACCTCAGAAAGATCTATGTAAATCCTACATGATGAAAAATCTTTCAGAAATGTGAGGCCTTTACAAAGAAGATGAAAGTTTGCCAGACAATGTTTTTCTCATTTTCAGGTAACTATGACCAATGAAGAGTGAGGTGGCAGGAGAGCCTTATGATTAACACTCAGCAGACCTTGTTCATGTCCCAGCTCAGTCTCTTATTTCCATACCTCTCGGCCAGTCCAAAGGAAGTAACTGGAAGTGTTTGAGATGTGCTGATCTGCACAACACACTTTTTGTCTGGCAGCTCCTGATGGCTGTTGGATGGCCAGAAATCCAGGAGATTCCTGGTGGAATCTATGTAGGGCAGTGGGCTGTCTTTAAAAGCAGTATATAGTTCTATCTGAAACAACAGAATTGGCAGGTTTGTATTCCTTCTCTGACTGTATGCACCTCACTGTATGCAAAATTTATAAAATAGGGACAATAACTCTTCTCTTATCTGCTCAGGTTGCATACTTTAGCTCGCAAAAGCCAACTGTGCACTACACCTAATATGCAGAGCCCTGATCCCATTTGGGACCTCTAGATGGTACTGTAATATAATAAGCTGACAGATGCATACTTCTGAAAAAATGTCCAGTTCACAGGATAATGCCACAAAAGGAATAACTGGTTTAGCTAAGTTCCAGCTCCCACGGCTGGACTCCGTAAAATATAGGCAATGAATAAGCACAGTCAGGAGGAGGGTTTTTTTGTTCAGCAGACTTACCTGGTGGAAAGCCTAAACTACTGCTAACCTTTTCATGTCTTACAAATCTGTTCCCTCTACCTGTCATTAAATACCTTCCATGTAAAAAAAAACAGCCAAGCACAGAAAATAGCCTCCCATTACAGAAGCCAGTGCATATCCAATGGGTAAAACGAAAGTCAATTTTCCTTCTACTTTGCTTTGCTATGGGTTTTCTCTGTCAGTCCTTTTGAACAAAGGTAACTGTCAGCAGGAGGCTATCACACCCTCCTCTGGAGTTTCTGAAGAAGGAATGTCAGAGATTCAAAATCCCTGAAAAGGGAACACCCCTGTCAAGGGGAGGCTTTGAAGTGGCACTAAACATATATTTATAATTACAGATGAGGCAGTATAGTATGCACAAGGAATAAAGACATGCAGCGTGTCCTACGGGCATGGCAGGAGAGGTGACATGCATCATGAAGCCTTGTTAAACTGCTCACTGGGGCTGAGGAAACCTGAGGCTGGTGCTTCCTATCACTTTTCATGTCACAATGCAATCCTTTTGCTTTCCAGAGCACACACACTTCACATGCACTATTGATATCCCTTAAATACATGACATAACTCTTAAGCTTACCTAAAGAAGGTAACATAATCTTGTTCGCATATCCAACAAGGACACCATAAAGGATGCAGGGCAGATTTTAAGGTTGCTCAGTACATTGTGCTCCCTGTGAGAGGCCTGAACTCGGGCAAACAAGCCTCAGGAGGCTCACTTGGAAAGAATCAGAGCCTTGCTGCCATTTGCCTAGGAGGCTTGGAGAGAAAAGCAAAGCCAAAAGCAGCCAGAACATGTACATTTCTACCTAGACATCTAGTTGTCTCCATCTCTTTGTGTGTGTGCACATATGCATGCAAGAGTGATTGTAATCTCAGTTTATTATAGCAGTTTCTTGTTTTCCTAGCAGGAAAACATATATGTATATATATATATATAAACAAACAAATACATACATTTGTGCAGAGTGATTTTCTGTGTATTAAAGCCTGCAGCACCTACACCCCTACTCAAGAAAATGCATGGGTGCTATTTTTTATTGCGTGGGAAGCCTGAGCAAGTGCCCCTAGAGAGTTGGAGAAGAGTGATTTACCTCTACTACAACTGTGGCACTAGGTACTTGGCTCCAAACCCCAATGGGCTCCTTACTTATATCCTTAAAGATAATTTGAAAGCGCATGTGAATGTGTCCTGTAGTCCAGATAACTTTCTTCCATCCCACCAGGTAACTTCAGGAAAAAACCTGAGCTATGGATACGATGAGTAAACACTCATGGAGACTGCACTAAAATCACAGCATTTCTCTCACTGAGATATCTGCCTGTGGCACCTGCAGTGATTTTCCTTTCCTAGAAATTGAGAAGGCTGCAAATAGCAAGATGTAGCTTTGACAGGTAACATCTATCATTATTTGAACCATCCTTTCCCAGAGAGCTTTATCTTGAGGGAGAGCAGACACATGATGCTTGAAAATGATGTAGTTCCTGTGTGAATCTGATTATAGGATCACTTCATGGATGAAGTGTCCATCTGAACTACACATCAACCACCTCTAAACAATAGATGGCAAGAATCTCTGACATACTGCTACTTCTCGTTTATGTTGCATACATTCATCTCTACCCATAGAGTTTAATTGACACTGCTCTTTGTATTACGCCTGCCAGTTTTGATCAAACCTGTATAAAGAAGGATGCATGTTTAAACTACCACAGCATGAGTAATTTGAATCAAACACAGGTTTGCATTAAAGCTTTGGTGTATTATTTGATGGTAAACTTATTCTAAATCTTCAGGACTGCCATTATGAGGTGGGATGCCACATCCTGGTTGAAACAGTAATTGAATATGAATGCAAATCATCCTTTATATGGCAATTCTCTTCTCTCCTCCTCTGTGCATGTGGAACATGTTTGTTTTATTTTAGGGCTCACTCAGGCTAAAAGATTTTCTAGTCAATTCACTGCAGTCACATATGACACACTTGCAACAAAATCAGAGCCAGTCTATGTCCCTCTTCTTCACTTGCCTCTCCTGACACAACAGCCACCCTGAGTACATTTACATTGTCTTCCAAATGGTGTTCAGACAGGGCTTCTGACCAGATAAGTATCCCACCTACACTGGTTATTCTCAAGAGCAGGTAGTGTTTATGAGCAACTACCTATCCTCACATGGAACTTAAATCCTTTCTTTTGAAAGTAATAGCCTGTTCTTCACCAACAGAATAGTAAAGCATAGCCTAAGTTGCAGGATGGTTTGGCTCTGCACACTCAAGGGAGGTTGGTCTGGTCACCTCTAAGGCCTTTTGGAAGTGTGAAGTGGTGGACACCGGAGAGACAGTTAACCTTTCCCAGAGAGAGTACCTGTCTCTGGTACCTATCTAGGGGGCAGAAACAATTTGAATGCTGAGTCCATACAGCAGCTATATGGATGTTAATTTAGGTCTCAATAGTAATAACAGACTTCAAGATATTTGTAGGACTACACAGCTGATGCATAGAGCATGTGCAACCCCTGTAGCTAAGTAGATGATTTAGAGGTTCAGTGACATGGGCAAGGATGTCATCTATGTTTTCATACACTGGCCTTTTACACAACACAATGAAATAAGCTTACCAGGAGGTGAGTCTACACTGCTCTGCTCCCTTGCCACATTTGTATCGGAGCCTTCTGGGGGAATCTGGAGAGCTCCTTTTGCACTCTTACCCAGAGGATATCTGTACACACTATTTACACAAAATTTTTCATCTGGAATGTTTTACTCCATCTGGGAGAGCTAGAGCACTGAAGAACCAGTCAAAATGTTTACAGAATTGACACAGTGTGTAGATTCTTCCACTTGAGGAAATAAGGGTTACAGCCTGCCTAAGGGAAGTCATCAAAGTACCACTTCAGGTCTTTGGCAGAGGCAAACCATGATTGTCCAATGTAGTTATTTCATGAGTCTTAACTGTGAGCACATAACATATTGCAACTCACAAAGCATATTGCAACTCAGACTTGCCATCAGCTAGTAAGAAGGTATAGAACAGGCAGGACCTATATGCTTAGCCCTTTGGAGCAAGGGCATGCACAAACAGCCCTGAAGAGTTTTCCCAATCGATTTCTGTGATGAAAATGTCCGCATCAAAAGCTGACCATTACAAGCATTTTGCCCCATACGATGAATCTGCCATTCATTTTTGAAAATGTTTTTCTCTTATTTTTATACCCTATGTGCTGCATGAGCCTTAGTAAGGGAAACTAACATCCTGTGAACAAAAGACATAAGATTATTTTGTAACATGCTTATTTCTAAATCATCTTAGGACATCATGGTTGCAGTTCTGTTGCACAGTAGTTTTTAAGCAACTTTAACATAGATCTGGACAGAACCATTCAGGTGAGCAACGAATGCAAAACAAAACTAGAATTCCTTCCCGATATAATTACAGGGAATACTCAAAAGTTACAGAATGTAGACAGGAGAGTGCTGTGAAACAGCCTTAGTGGGTGCATTGAGTATTTTATGTTTAGTGAAACATGAGTTGGTTTTACAGGCATTTTTTCTACACTACTTTCTCTACTATATAAGCACATTTTATATTTTTTTAAACAAAACTGGTATTGAAAACTTATTAGAAACATTGTGCTTTCTAACATACCAGTATTTTACTAACTGATTCTGAAGAAATATCTAATCCCACTTTAAAATAAACACATCTTCAACTAAAATGTTTTATGCTTTGATCAACTATGAGTATAATAAAACTGCTTTCAAAGTATTTGAAATAAAAATTGTACACATTAAGATCTGCTCTGCTGGCATTCACTGCAGTCCTACAATGTCTAACATGGTTGATGTCTTATAAGAAGCAAACATCTAGTTCTCTTAGTTGGAATGATATAGAAATTTTATGACATTACCATGATACTTTGATTGTACCTTGAGATCATTTGTTTTGATCTTTTACTGTGGCTGTTTTCTTGCTCAAACTGCTATATCCATAGCACTGTATCTCCAGCTGGTGAATATCGGAAGGCTGTGAGCTTATTGGCTTAGCTGTGAGCTGCTTCCTCCTTCTCTCTCACTCTTTCCAGGTGTTCCACCTACCTCCCTGCATCAGTATTAGTGGTTTTGTGTCACCCAGTGTGTCTGATGGTTCATTGTTCCAACTGAAGCTGAGCCTGTAAAAAACAGTAAAAAATTACTTTTCTGTTGAATATATTCTCGTGACCAGTAAAAGTAGCATAAAAAAAGGAGGAACGGCGGCAAAGAGACGGCCACTAATTAAATTATCCCAAGATGATCATAGAACTGACTTCTTCTAGTATATCTTTCTGAAAGCAGGTGAGTAAAGCTGCTGAGAATCCGGCCCTCTATATGCGAAATGCTTTCTCTGCATAATTTCTGTAATCGCATTTCCTTGTGAGGTTCCTGCTTCATTTTGGCTAATATCTAAATCGTCTCTCTCTTTTTTTTTTTCTGAAATCCCTACTCTTCTTTGTCGGATGTCTGTGCATCTCGTTACTGGCTGTATTTCTCTAATATGAAAATGCTGCATTCCCATAAGTAAAACTAGGGGAGTGATTTATGCATTTTTCTGCATGAAAAGGCCCCTTGTGTGCTCCACATGTAAAGGCAGAACAAAGCAGATCCCTACGAACATTTGTTTTCCTTTTAGCAGTTATTGCCATAAAAAGAGGTCAGAATGAAATGAAACAACTTAATGTTTTGTCCCTTGTCCAGCTCTGGTGCCTGATCTGGTTTCAACTGAAATAATTATGGGTCTCTCTCTGAATACATGAGAATGGACTCTGGCCCCTTAAGGATTACAGCTCTCTTGGTGGTTCCCACAACTTTGGACCAACTGGTCACAGTCCACCAATCCAACCATGTGGATGCCTTATTTCTTAATACTTTCTGCAGCCCCAGGTGCAGAGCAGTCATGATGGCCTCAAGGACCACCCAGGATTTCTGCACTGCAGCAGTGAAGCCACTGAAAGGAGCAACCTGATGATCACGCCTTGGAATAAATAGAAGTCTTTGGCCAGAAGTTCCAGCACAGCTGAGCTAGTCAGATGTGCTCATCTTTAGGCATTTCAGGAGCAGTCTGAAAGGAGCCACGGTTGGCTTCACTGTTTGGTTTTGTTCCCAGCTGTAAAGCAAAGCCAAAAGGCAAACAGTTTTTCTAAATAATATTATATGTTTTCTAAAAATTAGAATGACACTTCAGAATCTATTAGGTAAGTGCTGGCACTGTGCACTTGGATGTCTGTGAGGAACATAGTGAGTGGGAAAGTGTAATGGGCTGATAAACCTACTGCTTGAAACTCTCATTTTGGTCATGGGGAACACCTCCCTGCCACACCAGGGAGCTTCAAGACCATCTGAACATTCCATATGTGGGAACCTGATGTCAGTCAGGTTTTCTGCTTTCTAAAATCCCCACTATTCAGATAGAATTGACAGAAGCAGAGGTGCTGGCTGGAGCTGTGGTTTGACAAGGAGACAACTTGTCCAGTTCTGAGAGACTGTTGACTTGTTCCACACAACGCTCCGTAAGACTTGAGATCAGCTGCACTAAGTCCCACTGCAGCCAAGTGTGCCTGGTTAAGTCCCCTGACAGTCAACTCCAATGAATGCTTAAGACTGTAGGAGTTAGGGCAGGTACCTACTGCTCTTCTCCCTTGTACATCTACTCATCTCTGAATAAGGGTACAACGTGAGCTCTACATTGCATTCAGTGCGTCATTTGTAAAACCTGTCAGTGTACCTATCTTCCATGAGAACATATAAACTCTTTCAGATTTCTTTTGTGGTTTTGCCACCTACCATATCCTGCAGAAATGAGTTCCACAATATGGAGAGGTTTTGTGTGAAAAAAAGGGCTTCCTTTACTCAGTTTTTGCAATTATTTTCATTGGGTGTCTCTGTGTCCCTGTGAGGACAACTATATGTACACTTTTCACCTTCTTTACCACCTGCATTCTTCTACAGTACCTAAAGCAAAGAAAGGGTCTCTTCAATTTCTTCTTAAACAGATGACTTTTCTACCTCTCGTCAACCCTTTTACCTTTTTTAGATAAACTACATCAGTTTTTTTTGTATGAAGAAATGCCAGAAATGTATGAAATATTTGAGATGCAGATGAACTGTAATCCAAGCCCAGACTTAATAATGTTTTCTGATTTGTTCTCTCTGTATTCTTTTCCTGATAAGCCAGTTCTGAGTTTTACCTGACTTAAAAATGTCTGCCACTTTTGCTGAAGCTGATGGTGAAAGTTCTGGTCTGATTTCCATGAAGTCAGGTTGAACCCCTGGCCCAGAGCTCACCCAGCAGCCCTGCACTAATCTCCTGAGTTATCAGGCCACCTATCAAGACACTATTGTTCAGCCTTTTGTTCATCTGAGGAGTAGGTCGGCATGGATTCCATGACAGATCAATGACTCTATGATTCTCTTGAGAGAAAGGGAATAATTTATCATTGCTAATGGTTTGTTTTCTGTATCGATCTTCTTGCCTCCTCCTGACATGCAGCACTGCTTATGAGGAAGCACTCTCAGAAATATCCCCAGTAAAACTCACTTTATTTCTTGTCAGAACTCAGTATGTTGAACGTAACAGTTTTAGGTCCTTCTGATCAGGTGGGATTATTTTTGGCTGTGCTGTGACTGTTTTCTGACCAGCTAAAAACCTGTCAGTAGATGTTAGTGTAATTCTTACACACAATGCTATAGGCAAGGAATAAGGTCAAAACATTCACCCTGTTTTCCAGAGTCAGGTGGCATTGCCCACTCCAGCAGTCTCTTGAAATCTGAAATAACTTACCTCCAAAATCTGACACTTACATGATGACATGAGAACTGTAAGGTTCATTTTTAAAGCAATTTAATCTCATCACACCAGAAACAAAAGAGAAATCTTCACTCAAACACATTTTTACATCTCAGAAAGCATGAGGATTAAAAAGAGCAGCTTCCTCTCTGTAGGTTTAGCCTCCAAAGCAGGTGTGTGTTTGAGCTTTTGGGATCCATAGGGAGGTGATATTGGCAATGGCATACTGCCTGTGCCACATTCAGTGACACAATTCCCAGCAACTTCATTATGAATATGTTTTTACCCAAGGGATTTAACAGCTAAGCAACTGTTACTATATTTATGTAGAGTTAGAGGATCTACGATGTCATGTGCCAAGCTTTTCAGGTAATTTCTGCTTAGCATCTGTGTAGACGTGCATAGGAAATGTCATAGCTGAGGCACAATCTTTTATTCTTGTGTTTGGGTTCACTGATTTGTATATAAAGACCGAAGATAAAACAAATTGGCTTCTTCTAGGTCCTAATTTTGTTCCCCAGAGAAGTAGACTTCAAGGGGATTGCTTCTATGAGCAAATTGCTCACATGCATATATCTTTGCAGGATCAGCACCTAAATTCGTGTGTTTCTTCTCGCAGAGCAATTACTTTTCACATTTGATTTTAACAATGTTAGCTCCCAATTCAATTAACATCACCACTATTTTCTCCTGACAATTTCATGGCAAGTCTATAGGGATCCCATTAAAATGTCATTATATTGCTGCTGTGTTGTAAGACTTCAGTGGGAAAACAATTTCAGTGCAAGTCTACAGAGATCTCGTTATGAAGCTGTTAGAATGTGAAATGCAAATGGCATCTATTATTTCAGTGCAAGCCTGTGGAGTCCCAATCCCAATGTCATCGTGATATGAAGTTAAAAAGAAAAACCATTCCAGTCTTTACATATGGAGACACCAGGATGATGTGAGAATTAAAGGAGAAAGGCAAAAACAGGAAGGGGCAGAACACTTTTTATGTATTGTTACACTGATGTGGGACAACAAATAGGAATCATCAGCCATATATAGTGGTCACTGTATGACCATGGCAACCCTAGCCCTAAGCCTTCTGTATCCCATATGCAGAGGGTTTACACAACTAGTTTCTGGTGATAGGGGACATTTTAGAACAAGGAGAGCATCCTTTCTTGCAGCACATATTTTGAGCAGAATGTAGTTTCCCACAGCTGAAGTTTACGCTATACCATGTAACACATAAGTACCCCTTAAATCCATGGTAGGTCTAATCATGTCTGTACACTTCATCTGTGTAATTCTCTAGAAATAATTAGAAGAGAAGGATCTCCAAGCCCAGAGGGTGGATCCCCACTGTGTGCTAAGGGCGTTTCCAAAGCTGCCTTGACACTAGGAGCATCAGTCACGCAGACAACAAACCCATGAAAGGAAGCACAGATGCAGCTTGAATGTACCCTGTGGAGCACATCTGACACTGGTCCTCCCAGAACATGTACAACAGGGGACTTGGCTCTCTGGACATTGCCTCTGTGGAAGTTGCCTGGATGGTCACTCGCCTGCCCTAAACCCCGTTGTTTCCTAGTGCAGAAGAGAAAGCCACAGGGTGTCAGTGAGAGAGGCTGGGGTATGGCTGATCATGCAGTACTGGGTTATTACTGTCTGGGTGAGTGAAGACAGCGGGTTTCACCCCAAAGGCAAGGACTGGTGAGGTTAGTTAAGGAAAGGGAGCAATCACTGTGGGAACAGACAGAGATGATATGAATATGCGAAAGATGTGACTGAGTACAGTATCTAAAATACATTGTTCCTTGCTATGCCAAACAGGTTTTTTGGTGTGCAGAGGCTGCATCCCAATATTTTTGTGCAGATGTGCCCCCCTCCATTTGCAAAAGATCTACACAAAGTAAAACAAAAGTAATGGTTAAATATAGTAAACTCCAAAAATTGCTCCAGGCTATCAGTCAGTCTCTCTGGCATTGGTCCAAACTCTTCTGGTCAATGACAGGCTACAGAAAAATATTATTTTTGTTGATATGGGCCAAGGATGTTGATGACTTTTTCCTATTTTTCTGCCACAAACAATATAATGAGCCTAAAAAGACAGATTTGTCTGATAGAACAAGTCCCCGTCACAAATAAATGTTTGCTTTTTCAGAAAATTGTCAACCTCATCAGCATCACCTTTGACCAGTCCCAAAACCTTCAGGTACCCGGGTACATGTCCAGGAATCCATGACTGGGGTACAAATGGGATTTCCTCTTCTTCTTTTCTAGAGACGTTACAGGTTTGACTGTTCATAACACTGGTCTCCTGGACCAGAATGATAAAACAGATAAAATGAAATCCATGAAGCCCTTCAGAAACACAGGACTCCTGAATGGCAAGATCTTAGAAAATATCTCAGATTTAGGAACTACCCTAGGTGAATTGACCTGACTGTATCTGATGTGTTGGTCTGTCTGCCTGCATGTACTTATGGTGTCATTTCATAGGAGACGCAGCAGCAGCAGCAGCACCTACTGCATTGCACCCACAGAATTCCATAATAAATAATTCGGTAAATGTCACAATGCTTTCAACACAAAAAGGTTGCTTTAAAGGAGCTGTAATTGCCTTGTGTTTCTTAACATCTGTTCAAAGTTTCCAACTTTGTTTATACTTGTGCTGAAGCCAGATATCCTCTGCAAGCTGAAACTTTTTTTGCAAGGACAGCAGTTACCAGAAGAGTTTCTTCCTCACTCCAGCATGACACCTGTATCATCTATCTGTAGTATTCACTTCCAGAAGTATAAGAAAGGAGTAATAGTATGGAGATTGGGTGGCTTAACTTACTGAAGTGTGAAAAGGGAACTGCTATGGTAACACCCCAACATCCTTCTGCTGATATTGCTAAAGTGTGGCCAGGCTGTGGTATGTTATGCAAATTGCAACACTTTGCTGATGCTCAGGAATCTCTGCCTGCAACTCATCCACATGGGGACCATTGGACTAGATGTTTAGATGTCGGGAGTTTGGTCCTCATGCTGTGTCTGCTAAGAGGCATGGAAGGTAGTCAGTAGCTTGACTGCAAGACTAGAAGATTTTTACGCTCTCTGTTCTGAGTTGCATGTTAAGGAACAAATGTATGATACCCTTTGCTATTACAATTGTCAACATTATGGAAGCCTCCCCAGCTACTGTAGTTGGTGGCAGCCATCCTAGCTGTGAGTTACTCCCAAGAGTAACATCTTGTGGGTAGCCACTGTTGCTTATGTGTGGATACACAGAGCTCAAAGGGGTCGGCATCTTGGCTGTCTTCTTTCTGCGCTGCAAATAATACAGTCTTATTGAAACATTCTTGATCTGCATAATCAGGACAGAAAATTAATATGAACAGACTCTCTCATAAAATATCCCTCTCTCCTGCTACCGTACTCCCAGACCTCCTCTGTGAACAACTTCTTCTGCAATGTATTTTTCTATGTCTGGATCTGTTCCAAGATAGAAAGCAGAAGAGCGCCAACACTGCTGTGGGTTAGCTGAGTTAAAAAGCGAAGACCCAAAAAACAAAGCTCAACAGTCATCCTAAATTGTGTCTGAAACCAGTTTAGGTTGCTAGGGATTATTTCTCCCAAATCAGTTCACCCACCTCCTCCCCCATCTAACTGCAATGTTTATTTTACACGGGAATTAATAGAGATGATAAGTGATAGCTTTTTGCAAAACAGCTACGAATGAACCAGGACCCCAGATTAGCATAGCCTGAAGCTGATATTATAAGTGCAGCTTTTGCAAACGTACCCGCAAAGTGTGTCTTGTTGAGCCTGTGTTAAATTCAGCACACTCCAGTGTCCATAATGAGAACCAGATAAAAGGCAACAGGAGGAGGTTGAAACTGGGTGCCAAGGCAAGAGGTGGAACAAACCCACCAAGCAATATGCTTACTGCTCCTATTAAGGCAAACACATTTCCCTTCCCCCAGGGGTGGTTATCCCAGTCATCTACTGTTAAACGCCTTCTCCCCTTTTCCCTGGCATCATAAAGCACATGTTCTGATTTTGTTGTCTAGGACAAGGATGCAGTCACACCCATATCCACTCAGACTTGGAAAGGTATGAAGGGGGAAAGAGACACTGCCAGACTGGAAATCCAGCTGTATCCAGCTGTACCATACTCCTTGGTACAACCTCAATTCAGCCCTGTACCTCCTCAGGTCGGGCGACTGTAACAGATTCAGTGTGGGCCTGCTGGGACTAGATGGCAGGTCCTGTGCTCCTCTGTCATACAAGAAGGCTCAACTTTACATCAAGCGATTTGTCAGTATTTTCCTGCTAGCATTTGGTTTTTCTCTTGGCTTTGCTCCTCACTGCTGCTGACTGTCCTGACAAATGAAAGTCATTCTGAAACTATGTGGCTTTGTAATTATTATCTTTGGTAAATGTTTTGAAAGCTGAAGAGTTGCTGTTTGCTCACTCCTAAGCTGGAAATGCCTGCCAAAAGTTCAATTTAACTGTCAACACCTCTGCTCACGAACATTAAATATTTTGGAGTCTGTCTTTGGAGTTACATATATTAGCATGTTCTGCTTTCTGTAGTACAGACAACTGGTTGCTAATAAGAATGTATTCCTGTTTAGTCATGTTCCTCTATTTAAGGCTGCTGTTGAACTAGTTTTCATCTCTTTGTGCTAGTATTCATGTCAGAAATAGGTTTTCTGAGTTCACTGCTGACTGTAGCCCTTTAGGGTTCCGGTGCCTTAAAAAAAAACCTAGATCCTAGATCACCTCGTGACTGACATTGCTACTTTTTTTGAAGATGGAATGGTAATGCCTGGAAAAACTTGTGGTAACTCCCTCCCATTTCCATGAACGCTTTCACATGCAGATACAAACACTCTTAGAAACTTCATGGGGAGAACTCCCGAGTACTGAATTAAACACATTGATAACCAGTTGAAGAGCCAGCCTGAGAACAGAGGTTTAATAGACTTATTCAGCCTATGACAAATGCATTGACCCCTATGTTTCATGGCAGTAGATGGCAAACACGGTATTCTGTTCTGTGGAAGCCAGACAGACTATATTTGGTATTAATGAGAAATTGGTACTTTGGGCACTTCTGAAAATCCCCCTAAGGTTTAGATCTTCAGACTGATGCTCAACTCCCATGGACTTAGGTGAAACTAAAGATCTGTGTGGTCTGGAGAATCAGAGCTGCAGAAAGATTTCCAAAAATGCCGATGCACCTAGTTGCTTTTAATTTCACATGAGAAATTGAATCTGCATCCTTAAGATCCAGAAAACTGAAGAAACTACTCCTCCTCATTCCTTTGCATTCTCCTTATAAGGAATAGGAATTCTGTGTGGTGGGATATACTCAGATCTTGTTGGTTTTGGCTGTGTAATTAAAGGAGGCTAAATGGAATTCCACACACGTTTATCCTTAAAATATAATGGGAGCTCGGTGGGACCTTTACTGGATACCGCAGTAATAGCCTCTTAACTCCATGTTAAGCCCTTCTTCATTAAGAACCCTGTACATTCTCAAATGACTATTCTTTCACCCTGGCTGGACAGTGCTCAGCCACAGTCTGCTCTCCATGGCCAGAGGCAGAGGGAGAAACAGTGATGTTAACAAGAACCAGACAGAGACAGTATGCCCTAAAGTCCTCCCATGCTGAAGAATGTTTGGGCATGACCACAACTCCTTGGGTGGGGAAAAGCAGAGTGAGCAACTCTCTCCTCCACGGCTCATGCACATAAAGGGCTCTATTTCATACTGTGGTCCATAAGGAAATGGCCTAAGTTTCAGTATTGCATTTGCACTCCTCTGCTTAAGTCTAGATGTCTCCCTTTGGTATTTGCCTTTAAGTTATGTGTGAGAATTCAGTTAAAATGTAAAATGTTTATTGTTCAAGATGTTTCTGTGGATGATACCAACAAATGCCAGAGAAAATAACTGTGCCTGCTGACACAGCCCCTGGAATGGTGAGTTATTAATTAGGCCATTTGGCTCACATGTCATTGCCTAATCTGTTATATTACATCCCACTACATTTTCCAATAAAACTAAATCTGATTTCATGCTAATTTGGTGCTTTGTCACAGGAGGAGTTAGGTTTGCATTCTTTGTTGGGGTTGTGTGTGTGTATCAGGAACCAATATATTAATGAGACCTCAAGAGCTAAAAACTCTTTAACATGGGAGAGAAATAATCCGTGCAGAACAGAGCATGCAAGCATAAATAGGACAGACTGCATGGCAGTAAGTACAAGCAGCTGGCCAGAGCAGATTCACAGAGTGGAGCTATAAGAGGATAAGAGATCCATTTAGCTTTAGAAAGTCCCTAGCATGCCAAAGTAGCCCAAACGGTAGGGTTTTCCTAATCACTGGGGTAAATTTTATGCCAGGGCTGAGAGCCTCATTGCAATAGCACCTTTAACTCACCTAGATTAAATTGTGATCCTGTGAGAGCTCAGAAGACTTGGGCTTCTGACACTGCCTTTGTGCAACCCCTCTGTATTGGATTTCACCTCATAGGTGTCTGTGCCTATGCAGTACTGGTGCCAAAAAGTAAAGTGAGTAAGGTACTTAAAAATGTAAATTGTTGGGCAATGGGGAAAATAATCCCACAGTTCAGAGGTACAGTTAGGATATGCTTATGAATGTGCTTGGAACTTGATTTATCACAAATCAGTAGCACCTGAAGCTGAGTTTTAGAAGTATTGAGCAACATTGCCACCAGGGCAATCTAAAATAGCATAGCAGCACGTGGAGCAGGGAATTAAGAATGTAAGTGTAAGAATAGTGTTGCCTGCAAGGGAGTATCCTGGAAGAGGCAGCAAAAATATTCTGTCATGGAGAAAGTTGTTCCGGAAAGTGGTACAAAGAACATTTTTGCTATGAAAAAGAATGGCATCAAATGAGCAAAAAGACCAGGAGAACCGAAGTGTAGTTTTTGAAGGCCTAGCTACAAAGGTAGTAAATAAGGTGAGTTGCCTGGAAAGGCTATGAAAGGCCTATGAAAGGCTAATTAAGTCTCTTTTAAACACCATGATGACAGTACAGGAGGAATTGGTGATAGGTATTGTAAGCAAAAGAGGCAGTTCTGGTGACTAGACCAGGACCACCGGTGTCTATCTACACTCGATCTTCTGACGTAGCAGAAGACTGTCATGCCATATGGCGAGACCTGGACAGGCTAAAGAGTTGGGCACAGAGGAACCTGATGAAAATCCACAAGGGCAAGTGTAGGGTGCTGTACCCAGTGAGGAATAACCCCATGCACCAGTACAGGTTGGAGACTGACCTGTTGTTGGAGAGCAACTCTGAGGAAAAAGACCTGGGAGTCCTGGTAGACAACAGGATGACCATGAGCCAGCAGTGTGCCCTTGTGGCCAAGAAGGCCAATGGCATCCTGGGGAACATCAGGAAGTGTGTTACCAGCAGTTTGAGGGTAATTATCCCGCCCTCCTCTCGAGGGTAATTATCCTGCCTCTCTACTGTGCCCTGGTGGCCCCATCTGGACTACTGTGTCCAGTTCTGGGCTCCCCAGTTCAAGAAGGACAGGGAATTGCTAGAGAAGGTACAGCAAAGAGTTGCAAAGATGATCAGGGGACTAGAACATATCTCTTATGAGGAAAGGCTGAGGGACTTGGGTCTTTTGAGTTTGGAGAAGAGAAGACTGAGGAGGGATCTGATCAACACCTATAAGTACCTAAAGGGTGGGTGTCAAGAGGATAGGGCCAGTTTTTATTTTAGTGGTGCCCAGTGAGAAGACAAGAGGAAATGGGCACAAACTTGAACATAAGAAGTTCCATCTAAACATGAGGAAGAACTTCTTTACCTTGAGGGTGGCAGAGCATTGGAATGGGCTGCCCAGAGCAGTGGTGGAGTCTCTGGATGTTTTGAACATCTGGAGATGTTCAAAACCCACCTGGACAAGTTCCTGTGCAACCTGCTCGAGGAGGACCTACTTTGGCAGAGGAGTTGGTCTAGATGATTTCCAAAGATCCCTTCCAACGCTGTACCCTTCTGTGTGTGATTCTGGCCCCTAAATATCCCTGGGCAGTCCACTTTGGTGCTGGTGCCGCACCAAGCCTCAAAAATCACTCTCCAGTCCTTACCAGGGACAAGAAAGTCCTGAGATGCAGAGGAGTCAGCACAGGTATGATGTGAAGTGACTGTCCCAGATGGTGGAGAGGCTACCTGAGTGAGCTGTGCTTTCAGGACACACTGTCTGCCTGTGCAGCCTCCTCATGTCCCACTATGGCTATCTGCAATCCTCCTCACTGGCATTAGTAATCTTTGCCAGGGGGAGGAGGGGAGAAGTGACTTCATATCTTTAAGACACTTTACATTTTTTTCATATGAAACCTTTTCATATATGAAATAATGCTATTTGTTTTTTCAGGAATAAACCAAGTTTTCATGAATGCAATTTCAAAAAGTAACAGTGCCCTTCAGTATATTTCTCATGTTGAAGCTACACTGGCACAAGACAACGATGAAATGGAAATTTTCTCTACAAATATCTTTCAGGGGAGAGTTCTCCCATGACATTTGGAGTGAATGCCAGCTTGTGGCAGTCCCTTTGCTCCCAGAGAGGCAGCACTGCGCATCAGCCCTACCTGCACAGCGGTGAGCTACATACTACCAGACCTGTCATTTTCAGCTTGTACTCAACATCCTCAGGCACAGGAGATGAAAAATTACAGTGAAATCTTTTTGTAACGCTGAAGTTGTACAGCCGGGTGCCTCCATATGTGGCTTCCTCTGTGTTGCATGGCCAGGAGAGGTGTACTGCAATGGGATCCATCAGCAAAGGCAGGTTGGAGTTTCCCTGGTCCTGTTCTCTGCTGCTATCTGCTCTTTCCCAGTAGAAAATCTGTACCCACACTTATATCTGAAGTAAAGAACTCTAAATATATGGAAGGATCTTCTCAAAATCAAAAATCATGGAGATTTGTACTCCAACAGCATTCATACCTTTTTCAGTTTTACCCACTGTGAGTGTGCATGCATGTGTTTTGCACTGATCATCTCTGCTCAGTAAACAAAAAATAGCAGGGATACTTTAAGCTTTGAAAGTTCTTAAATAAATACATTGGGAGAAAGATCCCAAGGCTGCAATGTTTGCACACATCCCACCCCAGGAGAGAAGAGTTGTCTCCATGACTTTCATCTGCCCAGCTAATTTCTCAGTCTCTCAGTATAACCCTTTCTGAGAGACTGTCATTGCACGGTTATCTAATACACTCAGCTGAAAGGCGCTGGAAAAATGGCAAATGTCAGTGTTATTCGCGTTGGAGAGTAGAACTGTGGAAGATCCCTTTCTCATCTCATGCTGCCGCAATGTGCCTTTGTTTTTCACACACACATGCACAACTCTGAGTTCTGCTTGACTGTCCAGGGGAGAGAGATGCTGAAATGCCTTGTTCCAGCTGCATGCGTTTGTACAGTGTATTTAGCAATGCTCATTCAACAACAGAACCTGTACTGTCACCTTCTAGACAGCATGTAACCTGAGAGAGGAATATGTCAAGGAGTGAAAGTCTTCAGTGTTGTGGAAAGAGTTTCACCTCCACCTCTCAGAACCTGCAGGCTAGGTAAAGTGGCCAGAATCGATATAATGTGTATTAAAAGAGGCATGGATTTGGCTCTTGGGGAGAACTTCCTTATCATGTGAGTTAAGGAAGACACCATCAGTCCCTGAAGCCAATTTCTATCAGAAAACCAGATCATTCTTCCCTGGTCCTCCTCAAGAGCCCTGGGGATAACACAGCACCTGTACGACTTGATCCTTTTACAGGTCTGTTAACGTAACATAACAGGACACAGTGGCCGGTCTGGAAGGACCCGTCTTCCTTGGTACCCTCTAGTGACATGTTCAGAACTACCTTGTTTGTTGGTGGAAGCCTCACTGCTACACTGGGAATAGTCTCAAGTTAGAGTGCTCACACACAGGGAGCCTGTCTTAAATGCAAGGGTCTGTTCTTCTTTGTCTGTTCCCTCCTTACAACATGAAAGAAAATACTTTTCAGAGTCTCTTTAAGATTTCCTTTCATCTTTTCTCATGTGATAAGGGGCCGCCCTGTGATAAAAAGTGTGGGCACATCACATCGGTTGATGCCAGGACAAACAGGTGAGCAGCCTGCTTTGTAAATCAAGCTTACATCAGTTCCCAAATGTGATTTAACAACCTTCATAATCCCAAATTTTAAATTTTCCTTTGTGACCCTTGCACTTCCTCCCACCTTAGCAGTGCAGCAAAAAGGAGGTGCCATAACAAATACTCAGTTTAGGTAGTGACAGGACTACATCTGAAATCTCTCCAGAAGACAAACAAATCCTCAGTACCCTGAGGCCTTATGCCAGCCTCCATGCCAACCCGTTATTTGAACAAAATTTCCTGAATGTTGACATCTCTATCCAACTTCAATAACATGATGTGATTGAGATGAGCTCCAGTGCCAGGAACTGGATTGGGTTCAGTGTTCAGTCACTGAGTGCTTATATTGACTTTGCGCTGTTTTTGCAGCCCACAGGCCTCAGGACAGTTGTTCCTCCTGAACATTCAGTAGCCACATGCCTGCACACAGCTGGGCTCCTCTGAAGCTTCTCTCTGCTGGAGAGGGAGGTCAGTTATTTCACAGTGTGTCTGGAACCACAGATCCCAAATATAGTCAAGATTTTTAGTGTATGAATATCTACAAACTGCCTGGTGTCCAAATAGCTTACAATTATTCTTCAAAATGTTCATGGCCAAATTTTGTCCAGCTTATTAACAGCTCTCTTTTCAATCCATTGTAGACCCCCAGATTCAAGTGCAGTAATTAAATGGATGAAACTTCCAAACTCAAGGTAGGAAGAAAAATAGATACTTCTTGGAGCTCTTGGCAGTAAGACACACATGAAATAGCCTGAAAAATGACCTTATCTAAATCATCCAGTTCCTATCTCAGGTAATCATTTGCCTTCAGACAACCGAAGAGGAGGAGGAACTGCCAAGCTGTTGAATAGTTCAACAGTAGCCATAACCACTGTCTTGACCCTAGCCTTGATGCTTTCCAGCTCCCAGTGACAATGACAGCATGGCAGCTTGTCTCTTGAGTAAGTAGATTCATCAGTCTGGTTACGTCTGAATGTATTAATGCATTTAGAGAGATATCAGATCTGTCCCAAGCTGAAACTGTGATTCTGCCCAAAGGTTTATGCGGTGCTTTTCCATAGCGCAATGGATAAGGTGAACTTGCATGTTATCACTCATTGTTTGAACACTGCAACACTTCACAAATACACACTGTCTTTCAGATCAGAACTTCAAAACATTTTTCCAGTCACCCATGTAATCCCACAATACACCACCCAAGTCAGTTGGCAGATAGAGCTTTCCTCTTTTTAGGTAGGTAAACTGAGGCAGAGAAAGCTCAAACATGGATGTCCAGCATGGCTTATTTTCAAAAACACCAGCTCCTGACAGCTGTCATTGCTTTAGGATTCCTACATACCTCTGATCTTCAGCTAACATTTATTGAAATAAATAATGAAGTGAATAATGAAGTGAACAAAACATGAATAAAGACGATAGCGCATGAATGTATTTTCCTGTCCTTTTTCTGATCCTTTAGACCTCATAACTTGTTTTATACATGCAGGGAAGATGAATGGAGGGCCAGGCTTTCAGGGGTTATTTTACCAGAAGGAATGGTTTGTGTTCCCTAACAAAGACACCTAATTTTTAGTGAAAGCTGAAAAGAGGAAGAGAATTCCATACTACTGGTATTATATATCCCCTTGTTTGTGCACACTGGCTTGTCTCCAAAGCAGAGCGTGTGGAAACCATATGACTACAATTGAATATGTGCCTAAATCAAATTTGCAATGTTTTTGCTTGCCAAGCACATGCCTCTAGTGAGGTTAGATACCATATGTTAGGTAGAAAACAGGTTGCAATTTTATTGCCTACCTTTCCAGGTGCAGGATGATCTTGCCAAACGAAGTGACATTCAATTGTATAGAAACTCCATAACCTTCTGCCTTATTCTGGGTCCCAAAGTCCATTCTAATACCTCCAGAATGTTCAACCAAAGCAGCCACCTACTTCTTTGAAAGCAGCTTCTGTAAACAGAGCGGGAAATGAGGAAGGTAAGGCTTTGGGTCTTTCCCCCATGAATTTGGGAAAGCATGTTACAGAAGGCAGCAGCACTAAAAAATTGAAAATGTGTTTTTGTTCCTTGTTGGCATAAATCCAAATCCGTTAGAGGAGAGTCTGGGCTGTAGATCGAATATGTGTTTTGCTGCTCATGATCCAGGCACAGACGGAAGAGCCCAGTCCAGCTGCCAGGTTCAAAGGGAAGGGGCTCAAATATACTTTTGGCCAGGAAACTAGAACGGAAGACTAGCCACCTGACAGCTGTCATTTTATTTAGAAATATGGAGTCCTCTAACATAACTGCTAAGAGTAGCCAGTGTGAATCAGAGCAAAGATCCATCCAACCCAGTAATCTGAAAGCAAACTACTAACACTGCATTCCCACAGTTTGCTGATCAGGGACTTCCAGATCTAAAATAATTTAGTGGTTCTTCATGGATGTACTTCTCTTGTTAATTTTCCCTTTCTCTCCCTTAATCAAGGTCAGCTGTTGCCATTCACAGAATCCTGCAGCATCAGTTCCTACAGTTTTCATGCATGTCGTGTCAGGGAATATTTACTTCTCTTTGCTTTCAGTATTCCACCTTTATTTCTTATAAAACATTATTTAATTAACTTGGCCATACTTGTCACCCTTCTTTAAACCTGTTCCATCTTTGCTTTATTTTTGAGAGATGAGGAGCTCAAAAGAACACACAATATTCATGGCATAAGTACACTGCAGATGTAGACCATCACCTTATATGGACCACTTTTTCTCCATATCTATATAACATTTATTTACATTGAATCACATCTGCTATCTCAGGGCAGAATTACTTTACACATAGTACATTAAAGAGCATGACATTTGTCAGTCTATGGAAGTTCACATCAAGCAGAATAACATCCTGAGAAGGCCAACATGGAGTACCTAGCATACAAAGTACACTAAAAAAAACACATTCACACTTCTAACAATGCTGGATTTCCAGATCAAAAACTTTGTATTAGCATGAAAGTAGGTTGTGAAGATTTTTCTGGTTTATCATCTCTTTAGGAGGAAGAGGTGCAAAGGCCCACCTAAAATACAGCATGACCGTTGGGATATATTGCATCTAGCAGGTGCTTTCAGCCTTTACTTAACAGACACGATAACTGGCATCCACATGTAGACTTGCAGGCAACATCAGTTGTGGGACACAAAACAGCCAGAAGCTAGGGTCACCTGGGCCTCAAACATGGAACATTTGACATCAGCACCACACACCTCACTTGGCATTTCTTCCCTCTTTGTCCAACTTCATTGCAGACACACAGGAGTGGATATCCAGGCACAACAGCTCTGCTACAATCTTGGTAAAAAAACTTTTATTTACCATTTACAACCAAAAGCTGTTCAAAGACTGATTTTACTGTTGAGCTGGAGCTGTCTAATCACCTATGCCAGAAATCCTAGGCCAGGGTTTGTTTTCAGAAGGCTGTGTGTTCTCCACACTTAACTTTGATTGATCTTTTTAGAATCTTAAATGCTTGATCTTTTAGGATCTTTTAGTCTTTTAGGATTTATGTACTGGTGCATGGGTTTGAAAAATCAAAATCTTTCACAATGGCCCCGTGTTTCCATTTCAGAGTTGCCCGCTGAACTGCTGACAATAAAACAATTTTCCCTGGTGGATCCTGGTAACCACATGAGCCTTTACTAAGTTCTGAGAGATGTTATCTCATGGCCAGTCACTACTGTCATTTCCCACCACCATGAGTTTGTTGCCTGGAAGTCTCCATTGTAGCTTATAGAAAAGAATACAAAGAGACACCAGCCTGAAGCAATTAATCCAAACAGTGAGAGCAGCTGAACTGTCTGGGAAGGGATCACAATAATGACATAGAACAGCACTGTCCAAGTCCTCTAGTTAAAGACAAATACAAAGCCAGGCAGACAGACAAATGGGAAATGCAGATCTTGTGATCCAATGGAAAGCAAGAAAGGAAAATGTTCAGCCTACAAGCAATTGGGGGAAAAGTGCCTTGCAGAAAGACTCATGTTATATTACAGTGTCATGATTAACCCATGGTAGTGGTCTTCTGAAGCACACCATGGTACCTGCTGTATAACTGTACTAGACCTGAAGGTACTCTATACCCTCCAGATGCACACACTTCAGAAGAAACACATTGATCAAATGATTGCACCCCTTCTGCTGGATGCACTTGCAGACACTTACAGACTAATGGATTAAGTCAATTCCAGGGGATGGCAAGCCCCAGAAACACTGCTAAATAACAGTGATAGACTGCTAGTAGATATTCTCACAAGGAGAAATAAAATACATAAAGCAGAGTCAGCAAAGCCCTGGCAAAAAAATGTGACCAATGATTGGCTGTATTCAGTGAAACCATTTTAAGGCAAGTGTGAAAAGCCAGGAAGCTCATGCTCATGAAACAAGAGAAGCCTTCTTACTGGGCACTTTGGAGAAGTGACCATTGCTGGTCAGCAGGGCACTGCAAAGCACAGATATGTATGAAAGTGCAAGGAGAGAGCAGCAGCATGGTCCCTGTAGCCTATGTAGCTGCTTCTCTCCCAGGTGAAACTGAAAACAGCAATAGCCACATGAAGGAATGTGATCAAGTAACTAAGTCTGCCTATTTCTGTTTACCTTGACTCTCTGTCTGACTCATTGTTCTATCTAAGCACCCAGAGGAAGACATTAGATCAGGTGGGAAGAGAGCCCAGTCCTGGAATGCTGCAATATAAGAATTTGCTTTCCCATTAGCACAGAAAAGATGGGCAGGAAAACCAAAAGTATGCTTCACTTGATGATACAGCCTAGTAGGACAGCAACTATGCAGAGAAACATGATAACTAAATGAGCAGCTCCTAAAAGGCTGGAGAGAAGTGCTTGGAGTAGCCCCACAATTAAGCAGATCTGGAAGCCATCAAATCTTTTTGTACAGCAATAGAAAAAGGCAGCAGTGCAAGGTTCATGAGGAAGGAGACCATACAAGAAATGCGATCATGACAATGACATATAACCCTGGAGTGATAAAGCCGCAGATAGCTCCGAGAAGTAAGGAAGTAAATGTTTGGTTGATATGAGAATGCAAACCAAGGCTTGGACAGTAAAGTCAGGAGAAGCAAGCAGAACATGCAACAAAACGAACCATCATGATGTAAGCCAAGAAAAGAAATGCAGTGACCAGCTGGAAGGAAGGTCCCCGCTATCTACACTAGGCATAAGCAACAGGAGACTTGGGGTAACAATCATATTAATCTGTGATTGGTTGCCAAAAAAAGAGAACATCTGCTGGCATCCAGGCTCTCAAGTGACACACCAAGCACTGCAGTTAACATTTGGCATGGGTCTCATACTCATGCCATCACACCAGTGTTGCACTCATTTGAAGTGCCGTGATCCTTCTTCTGGTTCATGATCCAATGGGGCAAAACTAGGTAATTGATCTAATATTTGATGGACAACCAGTTGTGCCTAGTGCAGGGTGCTCTGGGGCCATGGTGTATAAAGGTTTATGGCTGGGACTGAACCTTTCCGGGGGGTTCAGAGAAACCCCAATGAAAGGTTCAATCTTTGGCAGCAACCTTCTTCTTTCACTGTTTCCTGTCATATGGAGGGACATGCAATCCTCTTCTGGTTTCGTCCACCAGGCAGTACATGGACAATGCCTACCATTTTTCCACTGGGAACAAGGACCAGCGATCTCTTACAGGAGCAGTACATTTCTGCTCTAGCCACTCTCAGGGTCTTTGTTTCGGTACCAATACCCATTTCTGCACAAAATGTATACGCACAGCGCAATTTAGCACCAAGGCAAGGGCGACCAAAAATTAGTTACCAATTTTAATAGCGTGTTCCAAGCATTTTTTTTCTCCAGTTTTTAAGCAGGTTGGATTAAAACTCCTTAAATGCTACAAACTTTAATTTTAAAAGGCAGTCTTCCTGTGGGCACCATCAGAGCAATGGAAACAACTACAGAAAATACGGAGGAATCAGGTATCACTTGTAAGAAAGTAACTAGGGATGTAGTATTCCATTACATGGGATGCATTTGTACCATTTTAGCTTGCACAGATGGAAATATAGTTCAATGTTTCAACATCATTTGACTTTCACATGTTAAAATATTGATAAGTGCTGCACAGGATAATGCCCCTATGGTTTCAAGTAGTAACTAGAGCATGATGTTT